>BSBK01000471.1:2500-517500 GCA_027943335.1 Chamaecyparis obtusa | reverse complement strand
AGTCATAGCCATGCGGGCTCCCCCACTAACCCCACCATACATGGTGGTACCACAGGCAAGGCCTACGGCCAAAGTGAGGCTTGCGGCTATGGGACCTGAAGGCCCATAAGGCCCATGCAATGCCCTCATGGGGATCTTGCAAGACTCTGTAGCCCAAAAGCCCTTTAGGTCCCATGTCACAGAGGGGGGGTTAAAATCCCCCTCTTGATAATATTTTTTTATAATTTTTTTTACCAGTCATTTTCCTGGTAAAATCTAGCATCATCATCATTTCTTTTCTTTTTTTTTAAATTCTAAAAATAATAAAGGATCTAAATACATATACATATACATATACATATACATATACATATACATATACATATACATATACATATACATATACATATACATATACATATACATATACATATACATATACATATATATATATATATATATATATATATATATATATATATATATATATATATATATATATATATATATATATATATATATATATATATATATATCCATTTATAATTTTTAAAGGTATAATCCTAGATTAGGAAGCATGCAAAATTAAACAAATTGAGTTTCTTGAAGGCATGCAAAGATAAAAATTAAGCAAGGGCTCAAATACTCAAATTGACAGAAAACCCTAATTTGGAAAACTCACACATTTATATACAAGATTATGCTCATATGAAAATCAATATACGTATGCTCATATGCATAATAATATATATATTTTTCATTCATAAAACCATAACAATCTAATCTTTCAAATTTTCTCAAAGGACAATGAAAACATAATACAATCACTCCAAATCAACAATCAATCTTGAAGACATAATGAAGACAATCTTTTCCAAAGAATATTTGCAAAGGGGTTTCAAACCCTACCTTAATCTATTGATGATATGAAGACCAAACTCAACCCAAAATCTAAGCTTTCAAAAACTTCCTTCAATTCCAAATCCAGAGCCAAAACCTGTGTGTGCAATAATGACCAAAAGAATTTCTAATATAGAAAACCCAACAATCAGAACTCAACTTCAAACCTTATTTTTATCAATTCCCTTTTGCATAATTAATTACACTTTTAATAATAATAATATTTAATTTTTCATCAATAACTTTTAACGCAACTTTAACATAAATTCCTAATTTTAATAAGTTGAATTGCACAATTAAATCACTTAACAATATTTTAATTAATAATTATTATTTCTAGTATATAATAAATATGCAACTCAACATTGTAAATGTCAATTATATTAAGTTTGCATTTTAATTCTTAATGTGGATTTAACATTTAATTAAATCCCAATTTTTTATAATTAGACTTTTTAATTAAATCCTTTTAATAACCATACATATTTAGTGAATTCTCATTAATTAAACACCCTTATATTTAATAATTCCATATTTTCCTAATTTAATCAATCATATAATTAACCTTAGTTAATTCCTTTATCAATTTTAATGCAAAAATCACATCAACCCTACAGGCATGTAAACCTAAAAAAACTGACTGCATCAAAATACAGTAATCAAGCACAAAGGAGGGTTCACGAATTCATGTTACCTTGAAGAATTCAAAGACTATTAAATAAGATACTTGTCCACCATTTCAGGACAATAAGTGGCTTAGGTTGGGATTGAACCTGAATGTTATCTCCTCTCTTACCATTGAGACATTGCGAAAGGGCACACTCATCCTGAGAATTCAAGGAAGTCGATGCCTGATACCTAAAATCTTGCATAAAAGATGAGCACGCACACACACACACACACACATACACACACACACAAAATGGAAGAGATTGACTGATTGTGTGGATCTCGCAAGCAAGTAATTACGACTCTGTCTCTTAACCATATTAGACACATCAAATAGAAATATAAAACATACATGCTAACCATACACATGCAAGTATGGGGTCAGTAAAACCATATACATAACATCAAATGTATATGTGGATTTAATACATACATGAAAAGTGGCCTAAAAGAGTTTGGCCAATTAAACTGAAAAACAAACTATGGGAGAAGTATTACAATATGCATCTAGGTTCTATAATCCTTACTTAAATAACATAAGAAATTTCATTTTATGGCCTCATTCAAGATTAAATATAGAAGATAAATCTTTACCCAACATCCTATCCCCACTTCCCAACCCCCTAAACTATCTTGCCTCAATATCTAAGAAAATGTAGTTATATAATTACTCTTTTCCCTTAATACCTAGTGATATATTTGTCTATTTATTTCAACATTTAAAATTTCATTATAAACAATGCGCTATGATATTACATTTCTAATGACATCCCTAAGATTATAGTTAATCGTACAATTTCTAAGATTGACCATGAGTTTCCTTTAGTCTTGGGTGGAAAATATCTCATCCAATATATAGCATATTTTCATCTATTAATTTAAAATTCATAATTTTTAAATAATGTCTTTGAATAACTTAAGCAATGAGAGGGGTCAAATCCTTAGGGTTGTAACTTAAAAATGTATGACCCATTATGCACTTAATAAATTTAATTTTTAAAGCATAATTAACTCCTTGGGACCCCTTGGTTAAGAAGTGACCTAATATAACTTTCTTTTGACCCTAGGTGAATTGTACCACATATTGAGGTTTAGTTGAGTGCCCTCCACTCATAGGTCAAGTACTATCTCAAGGGGATGCACATCACATCTATTCTCTTCTACAAATAAATCCACTATGAATTCCTCTTCCTTCATCTTCATGTGAGACACCACAAAATCACATCTCTACTTTGTCATTGTATTTGTACTTTTTTTATTACACACTAGTGGTACTAGGTATCACTCAAACCATATGATGACATTAGTACTTTCTCAATATATCTCTTACCTTATTACATACACATACAAAATATTGTTAGTATTTTTAAAAGTTTCCTTTGGGTCAACTTTATGGGAATTACATTAAACATAATTATGCTTGGTCAAATAATATGACTACATTAAATTGTTGGAATGGAAAGATAAGGGTCTGAGAGGGGAGGGGTGAATTAGTACCCTCAAAAACTTTTAACTAAATACTCAATCTACAAATAGTAGTAACTAATCTATCCAACTGAATCCATTGTTTGCAACATTCATTCAATTGACTTGTTAAATGTAAAGTGCATGAAAAACAAACAATAATTCAATCACATAACACATATATTTTGGTTATGCAAAAACCCTTGTTAGAAGGTAAAAACTACAATGGGGATGACACCCATAAATTCTTCACTACTGTAGATTATAAAGTATGCCGGTTAAGGCTAAAAGTTGTGATCACTTCTGGTGATCTTACCCTAGTAGGAGTAACAATCAGATCAACTAGATCTACCTTCTTAAAGGATTTACACAACACTACTTGAGTGTGTACTTGGTTAAGAAATTTACAAATAGACTGTTAAGTCTACTATGTTAAGAGATTTTACTAACTTTGTTACAATGATTAGAAGATAACAGAAAGTATCTGTAAATGACAACTGTACTTTGTATAAATTAGATTTATGATATACTAAATAAATATCAACTCAATGTGTAGTAGTTTGTCCTATATTCTTCTCGGTAGCCTTGACTATGTCTAAATAAACTGAATTGTATCTCTGATTACTACTTAAACCATGTCTGAATTCTAATGTCTTGAAGGTGGCTACTGCTTCAAGATCTTCTGCTTGATTCTCTTGCTTGCCTTACTTGCCTTATGTCAAAATGACATGAATTGCAAATATATAGCAAATTACTATGATTTTCATGACTACTATGACCTAATTAGGTGTACATCTTCTTAGGAAAACCTAAGATCTACGGTATAAAAAAATTAACCTAGATATGACTATTACATAGGGATCATCATTACATTTAATGATTACATCTACAATAAATAATCCTCGATCTTGGTAAAATATTTCATAAATCCATTGTAACTATTTACATAGATAAATGTGCCATAACTTATTACTATGTAATTTCTTAGATTGCTCGATGAATATACTGGTGGTTAGTGTCTAGTGTGCTCGGTGTTTACTGATGCTCGATGCTCGGTATACTCTGATGCTCGGTAAAATTTCTCTGGTGCCCAGTTAAGCTTGTTTCCATTTAGCTCTCGGTACTTCCTTATGAATATTTGGTATGAAGGCTTGTTTGTTTAACCAGCTAGCATAATATAGGTTGAAGTTCTTCCTTTTACTGATTGATCAACATGATAACTGACTGATCCACTTTGATACTAATGACAACATCAAATTCTCAAATAGAGATAACAATCTACCCCTTTGGCATTAGTATCAAAACTTGTAATGTATATACACTGATATATCTTTCACTATCCTTACTTCATATATACATGACAAAATTTATTCAAAACTTGCATAACTCCCCCTTGGTGCATTTTCCCGATATGTATGTAATACACTTAGCATATAATAAAAACAATTTGAAATATACATTATATTTCCCCCTTTTTGAGATTAATGCCAAACTCAAAAATATATACTTACATCTTGTCAAAAATGTGCTGATGGGTTTTCTTCAAAGAATCTAAGAGGTTTTCCCATTCCTCTTTCAAGTTGGTCAAAGAAATATTCTCAAGACGGACTTGTGCATGCATGTCAAAAATGTTCTCCAACACTAAAATTTTTGATGTTGCAACTAAAGTTTGCGCTTTGACAATATGTCACTCAATAATTTTCAGGTGGGGAAGCAACTTCACCTGTATCTCGATAACTTGGTCACTTATTTTATCCTCCTGCTTCCTCAAATATGCTCTTAATCACCTAAGTTCTTGAACTTTGAGTATATGCTTATGAAAAGAATCTGGCTCGGTTAAGGAGGCATTTGCACTGGCTTGGATTTCGGTATCCAGCTTTTGAATCTTTTCACTGATCTCAACAGTGAAACTCTCCATAGTGAAAGCTTAAATAAAATCTAAATTATTGTCTAAGTAATTGATTGAACATTGGTGATTACCTTAGAAATCTTTACCTTGTTTATTGCCACTTCTTGGCTGATCTTTTCTGCCAATTTGTCTAGTGTCTTAGACTCTTCCCTTTCTTCAAGTCTCTTTTTTGCATCAATGTCCAGGGCATTTATTTCCTATACAAGAGTGGCAAGTTGGTCCATTATCGATGCATCTTCATTTATCTGGACCTCAGGTACAACCTATTGCAAGATGTCTCTTACATCCTCAAGAATATGCTTACTCTTGCACTCTTTCTTCAGCTTCTCCTGAGTTGCCTTCCTTGCGTATAGTTCCCCATATTTTCTTAACTCTTCGGGGTCAAAAGTCCTTGGGTCACAGTCAGGTATTACAATGACTTCATCTAGTGTGACTAGCCCTTTGCCATGCTTTTTCTTCTTCTTTTTAGGTTCTTGTGGTGAATTCTTAACAAAAGGAATAATATCCTTTACCTCAACACTTGGTGTTTCTTGCTCGGTAGACACATTATCTTCCTTCTTCTTCTCCTCGGTAACCTATGTGTTGGTTTGGTTGATAGGGATGGAGCTTCAAATTTAGTGTCTGATGGTGTGGTCTCGGTAGGCTTAGGGTCATCTTGGCCCTATGTATCCACCTCTTTCTCCTTAGGCTCTTTTGTCTCTGCAGGTGTGCTTGTCCCTTGTTCCCCTGATGTGTCCTTCGGTTGCTCAGGGATTGAGCTTTCGGGTTCCTCCTTAGAAATTATTTCTACTACTTCAATTAGGATAGGAAGATCACCCAGTATAGAGATTATTGCTGGCTTGGCAATGGTTCCCTCTTCTTGTGTTTTAGCTCCAACATTAGTGACATCCTCATCATATTTTGATAGGGAGAGGGGATGAACTAATCACTAGTTCATGCCACTAGTCTTCCAATGAGACCTAAGGTGTCTTCCAAGATCACCTAATGGATCTATAGTATCATTACACTACTTGTGATCCCCTAATCCAAACCCGACTCTTCTATCTTGTGAAAAACTCCAAGCTTTCCCACTTCTAGGTCCTCATCTTAGGTGAGGGTTACACTAGGCTCCTTAGCTTTCTCTAATGTCTAACTTCTCACAAATATCCAAGCTTCTTTTAGGGTCATAGAGGTGTTGTATAACCTTCCAAAACACTATTTCCAATGCTTAAGACAACCCCATGCATTGATCCTCCTTACCGATTTCAAGATTTGCTATCAAAATAGGGCTACAAGGAAAGCACCCCTATTAGCCCTCTTGCTTCGAGAAATTAGGGAATAACTCAAATTATCTCCATTAACCCCTTAAAAATTTCTTCAAGGATTCCTATTCATTTATCTAGGTCTCAAGGATTTTTGGGGTTTTGGGCCTCCAAACGGTCGTACAGTACCTTGACACAAAATGAGGGTTTTTAAGGGTTTATAGGCCTTTCTTAGGTCTGACTGTTCCTTAGCTTGGTTTGAGGCCTTCTAGGATTGGTATAAACCCTTCCTTCACACCAAAGAACCTAAACTCATTCCCCTATCCACTCCATGCTTGCATTCTTCCATATCTTCATAACCCTACAATCTAGAAGCTCTGCAACTTCATTCTCCCCTAGCTGGGCAACCTCTGGCTCACCTAGGGAAAGAGATTAGAAATACCTTCAATGCTTGTGAGGGCCCTTCCTCCTGCATGTGACAAGTATATTATGTACACTCACTATCCCCAAGAAGCTGTACAATTTCTATGGTGGGATAGTGAGTTACATTCTTTACAATGTCAACTGCCTGGTTCAGGACAGTGAACTGGAAACAAAGAAGTATTTACAAAAACAAAGAAAACTAAGCGCACACACTTAATATAATGAAACCAAACTAATCTACATAGATCAAAATCCAATGCCAAGTGATGATAGTAACTAGATTAAGACAATAATGCTTCCATTAATTCTCTGTTAAGCTTTCTTTCATACAGTCTAGCTGCTTCAGCACAATGACCGTACACACAACACACACCTATGACAATTTTAGGGTTTATTAGGTTTATATATGATCTCCTAGGTCTGTAGGCTTCATCTTTAGGTCTCCTATTGGACCATAGGTCAATTTCCACCATTTTAGGAGATGGGCGAGCAACATTTGCAAAATTGTAAAGTTGCACTTTGCAACTTTTACAACTTTTTACAACTCTTGTCAAACTTGCTATTTCTTAGCTTCCTAAGGCTAATGACTCTTCCTAGGTGACTCCTAGGTATTGAATTCTTATTTCTAACTTCAAATGACTTTGAAAAGTCTGTAAAAGACCCTTGTCCTTATAGTATGACTTCATGTCAAAAAGTAGCTAGCTAGCCTTGAGGCCTATCCAAAGGACTTCTAGGATCTATAAACCCCAACTAACATTTCCATTCACTTTAACTGGTCCTTAGACCCTTATTGTTTGTAAAAATCTCACTAAGAGTATGACAAAACAAAATTTCAAATGGTGAGGGCCCTGTACTATCTAGGTGCCCCTGCACCATACTGCCCACCAAAGAAACTAAGTCCCCTCTGCAGACAAAAGGTGAAGATCCACTCCCTTGATCTTGAACTGGTTCTCAAGGATTGAAGTGGCCTCTGAATCTGGTTTGTCTTTCCATTTTATCAGGTGCTCTTGGTAAGTACCATGCCTAATCTTTTCTTGAACCCGGGAGTCTAAGATCTTCTCTACTTGTAGTTTGCATTTAGGAGGTAGAGCTGCTATTTGTGCTTCTTCCTTAGACTCCTTCACATTCTGATTTATCTCAATGAGGGGTCCCCTATACTTAGCAAGGTCTTTAACATTGAAGATGGGAGAGATAGCTAGATCATTAGGAAGCTCAACTTTATAAGCATTCTACCCATACTTGGCTAGTATAGGGCATGAACCAATTCTCCTCTTCTAAAGCTTTGTGGGAACTCCTTTTGCCATTCTTGCTTTGTTTAGGTGGACCATGACCAAATCCCCTACACCAAACTATACCACTCTTCTCTTGAGATCAACCTTATCCTTTATCTTCTTGGTGTTGTCAGTGAGGGTCTGTTTCACTTGGTCATGTACTTCTTTCATAGATTGACTAAAATCTTCAACATAGCCACTATTAGGAACTTTATTTCCCAAATTTCTTAGTTCACATACACCCCTAGGATGTATTCCATAGACAATCTCAAAGGGAATTTTACCAATAGTTCTATTAATGTTGTCATTATATGAAAATCATGCTTGGTGAGTGACTAAGTCCCAAGTCAAACCATATTCCTTGGTTAAGCACCTCAACAAATTACCAAGTGTCCTATTGAACACCTACGTTTGGCCATCAGTCTGAGGGTGGTAAGCTAAACTAAATGCCAGATTGGTACCTAGCCTTTTCCATAAGGACCTCTAAAAGTGACCCATAAATTTGCTATCCCTATCAGAAACAATGCTATTTGGCAAGCCATGAATTCTCACAACTTCTTTGAAAAACAAATAAGCAATATGACTTGCATCATGAGTGACTTTTCATAGAATAAAGTGACTCATCTTACTGAATCTATCAACTACCACATAGATGCTATCAAATGCACTCTTTGTCTTGGGTAAACCAGCCACAAAATCCATACTTACACATTCCCATGGTCTTCTTGGTATTGGAAGAGGCTGATAAAGTCATGCAGTGGTAGAAGTGCCCTTTTCTCTTTGACATATGATGCATTACTCTACATAAGTTCTGACATCTCTCTACATTTTAGGCCAATAGTAGTACCTTTGGACCAACTCCAAGGTCTTGTTCAAGCCAAAATGGCCACTCAAGCTTCCATTATGTTTTTCTTGAATGAGGTTCTCCCTCATGGACCCTCTAGGAACACACAACTGTCCTCCCTTAAAGAGTAATCCATTCTACAATGTAAACTCTACAAACTCACTATGAAAATGATTAAGATGGTCTTGACACACCTTGTATGCCTCTACAAAATCTTCATCTATTTGATACATCTCCTTGAAGTTGTCCACTCCTATGCTTTGTATTTGAACTTCTTGAGTAGTGAGTAGCCTTCTACTCAAAGCATCTGCTACTTTATTGAGCTATCCCTTCTTATGTTTGATGGTGAAGGTGTATGACTGCAAGTAATCCACCCACTTTACATGCCTATGACACAACTTTTCTTGGGAGTTGAGAAAAATCAAAGCTTGGTTATCAGTAAACACTACAAACTCCTTGGGAAAAAGATAATGCCTCCATTTTCTAAGGGATTGAACAAGGGCATATAATTCTAAATCATAGGAAGAGTATTTCTATTTTTCTGCATTTAGCTTCTCACTAAAGAAAGCTACTGGTCTATTGCTTTGTCTTAGAACCCCTCCTACTGCTATGTTACTAGCATCACATTCTATGGTAAAGAGTTCATCAAAAGTTGGCAACCTTAGGATAGGCTTAGTAGCTACCTCTTTCTTCAATGTTTCAAATCCCTTATTTGCTACTGGTGTCCACACAAATTTGGTTTTCAATCCACCCTTGATGGTATCCATCATGGGAGCACATATCCCACTGAAGTTCCTGATGAACTTCCTATAATATTGGGCTAGACCATGGAAACTCCTCACTTCACTTGCATTCTTGGGAGTTGGCCAACTTAGTATGATTGCCACCTTGGATTCATCCATTTTGAGGTCTCCTTGAGATAGAACAAAGCCTAAATAGACTAGTTCCTGCTTCATAAAATCATACTTTTCTAGATTGATGGTTAGGTGTTCCTCTTTCAACTTGGATAACACAACCTTGAGATTCATTAAGTGTTCCTCTTTAGTCATACTGAAAATTAAAATGTCATCTAAATAGACTACCACAAACTTACCTGTGAAGTCTTTCAACACCTCATTCATGAGTCTCATGAATGTGCTTGGAGCATTGGAGAGGCCAAATGGCATAACTAGCCATTCATAGAGTCCTTTAGTGGTTTTGAAAGTTGTCTTCTGTGTGTGTGAAAATTGTACCTGATCTGTAGACACAACACTCAGTAAAACATTAGAGGTTAGCTATAATCAAAATCGTGCAAAATTGAAAGCTATCTAACCAAGCGATTTACTGCCTTCTAATAGGTGCGAGATTAATGTTCTCAAATTATTATCGAGATCAGTGACCTAGACGACACCTAAATGAAGGGTTTGAATGCAATTGATCTAGATATGAGATTGAATGCAATTATTCTATTTTTTTGGATTTTTCTATGCAATAAGAATGATAAAAACTTGATATGAATCTATGCTATTGAAAATTGATATGCTATGCTAATCTAGAAATGATATGAAATATGAATCTAAATGAATGCAAAAAAAAAAAAGATTGATCTCACAAAGATGTCAATTCGCAAGAGCTTTGATTCTTCAATTCCAATTCTCTAGCGTGATTATGCAAAATATGAGATGATTTGTGAAGAGCTGAAGCCTTAATTTATAGAAATCCAGGGCTTTGGAGGTGCATGGGAAAAAGCCATAAATCACTCAAATTAACTCATCTTGATTTTTGAGTTATCTGATCATAAAAGATAGTTAATTCTCAAAATCATGCAAAAATAGCTTTTTAACCCAAATTAGAGTTTAGCTTTAATTGATAATTGATAGTTGTCTGCTTTTATGATTGTGCATGTTTTATTTATGAATTAATTTAATAATAAAGTGATTTATTTCCAACTTAACTGCTTTTAAAAATAAAACAATTGATTTATGGGTTAATCAATTATTTAATCAAACTTTTATTAAAAACTATATTATTAAATAATGACAACTTGCTTTAATTAATTAAATAAAAATTTAATCAATTATTCATATGATATTAGATTTATTGTCAAAATTAAATAATACAATTAATAATAAATATAATTAAATTTAAGTACACAATTAAGTGGCAAATATTAAATCTAATTAATTAAATATGAAAATATTCAATTAATCAAAGTTTAGGATAAATGTGATTTATTGCCAAATAATTATAAAATTAAAGATAATTAAGATAATTAGGAATATTACTAGGAATATTCCCTGATGCAAAATTTAAGATAATCAATTAGATTTGATGATGTTTAGATGTGCCTTAGATTAGGACTTTGATGTCGATTTCGTTCGAATTGAAGATGTAGGAGATTAATGAACTTATAGCCCATTTTTGGGGTATTACATTTTGCCCCTCTTTGAATTACTGTGTGAAGTGCAGTGGTTCAAAGATAGTCTGTGTTTGATAAAGATATGAAACTGATTCAAAAGATAAACCGATCTCAAGATAGAAACCGATTGAAAGATATTGAGATAGGAGTTGATTGATATTGAATTGATATGGAGATAATAGGTCTTGAATGACCAAAGATAATGTTCACTGTAGCAGCAAATGAACCTATGATTGCAAAAAAAGTGTCAAAATGCCTGATTCTGAACCTTAGGATTGATAAGAAGTGAGTGACCCGTTCTAGACTCGATTGTCTTAGCAGAACTAGCAGGTATCACATCCGAATCCTTCAGTTGCCGAAGAACCAAGGAAAGAACACTATGATCTGATGGTTGCAAAAACTAATACAGTTTACAAGATTAGGAGAATACCAGGTTGATATGGATCGATGAATCTGATATGCCCCAAGTGATGATAGATTTGCCCCGAGCGATGAGGACTTTTAATGAATCAGCGACTAGACGTGATTGTTGTCTTGATCACTGATGAAAGATATTGATAGATTTGATCAATAGAATTTGATTTACAGACTTTGAATGATGTGCAATACCATGCCCCCTTCGGGATTAAAATTGAAATTTGACAAGAAAAGTCAGCGTTGATAGTTTAGAAGCATGTTAATTGATTTGAGAAGTGGTTATACACGTCCGAGAATGCATCTGCATCGTTTGGAGGTCCAAAAAGACCAAGTTTGACTAGGTTTGACCATGAGTTGACCATGGTTGACCAAGTTGAAATTTTGATAGTTTGATGTAAGATAATCAGTTAAGTTGAATACTGGATTTCTGTGATGATTGAAGGTTGATTATGCAAGTAGTGAATAAGATAAATGATCTCAGATTTGAATTTTGATCCCGAAAAAGGATTCTACTTGCTATTTCATTGGAGGAACCTTCATGTGAGATTCAGCTCTTGTTAGACTGGAAGATGCAATTTGAAGAATCGTTTAAGCACTGGAGTTCATTTAATCATTGTGAGATCATGCAACATGCAAAATGAAATGAGACATGCAAAATGAAATGCAACCTAAGACCGAGGACCTAGTCACTGATCATATGTCGATTTGTTATCATCATTGAACTTTTAGGTAACTGGATAAATCAATACAATGCCCACTAGCCATGAAACCATAGACATATGAATATCATTTGTATGCGCAAGAATCAATACAACACCCACTGGTCAAACAACCATGGATATATGAATATTGATTTTGTTTTTGAAATGTCGGATTAGATATAAGCACCAAGGCAAAAGCGCCAGGATGACCTGAATATCATGTCCATTTTGATATAGCAATTTGTACAAGCATCAAAACATAAACTTTGTGATGACCTGAGTACGCCTTGCGTTACAAACACATCAAACAGTCAAGAGATCATTCTAAATCCAATGTGAATTACCCATAGTGACCCTTTATCATTCACATCCTTAGGCAAGATTGCATTCCACAGTAGGAGAAAGAACTTACTCAAAAAGATAATAGTTAGATCAAACTTCCTTGAATTGTCTGGGTATCAATGGTTGAGGTACGCATGGCCATCCAATTCGAGATAGAGGCTCTTATAGTCGGACACCATTTCAATCCAGAATTTCCAAAGCTGTTAGATTTTCACATACAAGTAGAAGACAAAGAAAAGATTATGCCCCCATTCATCACTCTCTAAATCCTATAAAGGACATCATCAAAGAGCTCGAAGGGAAATAATATGCAAAAATCTCAATGCGAATCAGTAAGCCTACAAGGAGATAAAAGCATGAAAAGCACAGATTGTTTTCAGTTGAGTTTTGATGTTTGATTGCATTGTTGTAGATGCAAAATCCTTTTTGGAGACGAGACAGACTGACTGACTCAACTTGAAGCTTCAAAGGACTCTGAGTGGATATGACATGTCTAAGATACATTGGAGGCCATAGGATATGACATTGATTGCCCCCAAGTTTGAACATTGATAGGATACAGATGCGCAAGCTGATTGGTGTACAAACTGACTTATTGAAAATTGGAAATGCAGAAACAAACTGGGAGATATGTACAAACTAAAGCAAGACTGAAAGCTGGGAAAGACCAAGATTGTGCTGATAGATGGAGCATTTTGGAACAAGTGGCACCTGTTTGCCAGGTTTTCACCATCTTGGTAGAGATTCTATTTTTGCTACCGAGGTGCCTGTTTCCAGGTTTTCACCAAGGCACTTTTTTTTTTTCTTTTTTCATTTTTTTGTATTTTTCATTTTTTCAATTTTTTTGTACTTTTGATATTTTTCAATTTTTTTGTACTTTTGATATTTTTTTGATTTTTTTGCGAATCATCAAGGTGCCTATTGCTAGGTTTTCACCAAGATGTTCATTTTTTCTGGACTTTTTTTGATTTTTAAGATTTTTTTCAGGACATTTACCAAGCACTAAATGCCTTAGGCGTAGAATTTCTTCAGATGGAGAACGTTGATTGGTTCTCAGAGCTGTTCTCCTTCAGTCATTGAGAGTTGATAGGCACGAGAGCCAAAAGTAGTAGTGATAACAAAGGGACCTAACCAATTGGGTTCGAACTTCCCCTTGCGTTCTTGATGTGATTGATTTTTAGGATTTTCTCTCAACACTATATCACCAACCTGAAATTCTCTATGTCTGACTTTCTTGTTGTAGCCTCTAGACATTCTTTTCTGATACACTCTAAGATGATCATACGCTGCTTGTCTGCGCTCATCTAGTAGTTCAAGTTCTTGTAACCTCGACACTCTGTAGTCTTCATCAGTGACAAGTCCATGCATTCTGATCCTGAGTGATGGGATTTCAACCTCAACAGGCAGTACCGCTTCAGACCCATAAACTAAAGCGAAAGGTGTAGCCCCTGTAGGTGTTCTGATACTAGTTCTGTATGCCCATAGAGCTGGATTGATCATCAGATGCTAGTCTCTTCCTATTTTATTCACTGTTCTGTGCAAGATCTTCAGGAGATTTTTGTTTGAAGCCTCAGCTTGTCTGTTCCCTTAAGGATAGTAGATAGATGACCAATGTTGAGTAATTTTGAACCTGGCACATAAGTCATCTAGATCCTTGTTTTTGAATTGTCCCCCGTTATCTGTGATTATAGAGTGAGGGATCCCATATCTGCAAATGATGTAATTTAGGATGAACATAGAGATCTGTTTCCCCATTGCTTGTGTTAGAGGAACTGCTTCTACCCATTTTGTAAAATAATCTGTAGCTGTGATTATATGGGTATGTCCATTAGAAGAGTGCGGATGGATAGCACCTATGAGATCAAATGCCCATTGTTGAAAAGGCCATTGCGTAGTAAAGCGAATCAGATCTCTCCCTGGAGCATGAATCAAGTTTCCATGTACTTGACACTGTTGACAGTTTTTAGCAAATTTAATAGCTTCTTTTTCCATTTTAGGCCAATAATACCTAGCCCTAATAAGTTTTCGAGCTAACGTTAACCCATTCGAGTGTGACCCACATATACCCTCGTGGACTTCCTCTAATGCACGTTGAGACTCTTCCCGTTCTAAACATCTAAGCAGTGTACCATCTAGACCTCATTTGTACAGATCATTACCAATGATGACATATTGGGATGCGGATCGGATAAGGTTTCACTTCTAAAAATGGTTAAAGGAGTCAGGGATGATTTGGTCATGGAGATAGGAGAACAAATTTTTGTAGCGAGATGAGTCATAACCTACAACAGTGCAGATCATGCGGATTTCAGGGGAGTCATATGCAGGATAGGATAGGGCTTCCACCAGGAACTCGTAGCGTAGTTCATGTTTAGGCTATTGTAAAAGAGTAGATAATGTTGCCATTGCATCAGCAGCCTTATTCTCCATTCTGGGTATTTGCTCAAATGTGATAGAGATGAAGTATTTCTTTAAATCATCGACCATTCTCTTGTAAGGAATGAGCTTTTCATCTTTGGTTTGGTACACATCATTGACTTGGTGGATGACCAGTTGTGAGTCTCCATGAATGTGCATCTCTGTAACTCTCCATTGTATTGCCATTTTCATACCATTGAGAAGTGCCTCATATTCAGCAATATTGTTTGTGCAAGGAAACTTTAATCTGAATGCTTTGGGTATCGAGTATCCTTGAGGAGTAATGAACAATATGCCTACTCCAGATCCATTCTGTGTGTAGGAGCCATCAAAGAATAACTGCCATGCTCTAGAAGAGAGGTACATGATAGAGGAATCAAGAAATTCCATTTGCATGGGTGTATCATCAAATAGTGGTGCTTCAGCTAATTAATCAGCGATGACCTATCCTTTGATAGCTTTTCTTGCAACATATTCAATGTCAAATTCGCTCAAGAGCATGACCCATTTAGCTAGTCTACCTGTGAGGGCAGCTTTGCTTAGGAGATATTTCAGTGGATCAATTTTAGCTACCAAATGAATGGTATGAGCTAACATGTAGTGTCTCAATTTCTGTGATGCAAAGATCACAGCTAGACATGCCTTCTCAATCATTGAGTAGTTCTTCTCATAGGCCACTAAAGTTCAGCTGATATAGTAGATGGCTCTTTCTTTCTTGTTCTCATCATGCTGTGCTAGCAATGCCCCCAGTGATGTATCTGTTGCGGAGACATATATTATTAATGGCTTCCCATGAATAGGAGGCATCAATATAGGTGGATTTGATAGATACTTCTTGATATGTTTAAAGTTGTTCTCGCATTCTTCATTCCATGCAAAGGTCACACCTTTATGTAATGTTTTTGTAAAAGGCTGTGAGATGTCCGCTAGTTGTGATATGAATCTTCTGATAGATTGAATTCTACCTTGCAACATCCTCATTTGACTTATATTTGTGGGAGGTTGCATCTCTATTATAGCCTTGACCTTAGCTGGATCAACTTCAATGCCTTTCTTGGAGACGATGTATCCTAGGAGCTTTCCAGAAGTGACTCCAAAAGCACACTTTTTAGGATTTAGTCGAAGACTAAATTTTTCCATTCTGTCGAGGATCATGCTCAAGTCTGTTAGATGTTCAGTTCTAATCATGGATTTTGCCAAGGTATCATCCACGTAATCCTCCATTGTTGTATGCATCATATCATGAAAAATAGATGTCATTGCTCTTTGATATGTAGCTCCAACATTTTTGAGTCCGAATGGCATAACATTCCAATAGAAAGTTCCCCACACACATGTGAAAGCTGTTTTCTCTTGATCTTCTGGAGCAATTTTGATTTGGTTGTATCCAGAAAAGCCATCCATTAAGGAATACATTTCATAGCCCGCAGTCATGTCCACTATCATATCAATGTTAGGTAGTGGAAAGTCATCCTTAGGGCATGCTCTGTTCACATCTCTAAAGTCCGTGGATACTCTGATTGAACCATCTGGTTTGGAAATAGGTACAATGTTGGAAATCCACTCAGCATAGTCTATGACACAGATGAATCTAGCTTTTAGGAGTTTTTCTAGTTCTTCTTTGACTAAGAGTGCAACATGAGGATGCATCTTTCTCAATTTTTGTTTGATTGGTTTTACTCCGGGAGCAATGGATAGATGGTGCATAATGAGATTGGGATCCAATCCTGGCATATCTGAATATTTCCATGCAAATTTGATCTTTTTCTCTGATAAGAAGGTAGTGAAGTTTTGTTTCTCTTCGTCTGATAAAGATTGTGCTACATGTACCAATTGTGGTTCCTCTGTTGTACCCAAATTGATGGATTGAGTTGGCTCAATCAGAACTGGAGATCTATCCTGTAAATGACAACTTGATTCATGCTCCAGGGAGAGATCTGATTCCCTTTACTACACAATGGCCTTTTCAACAATGGGCATTTGATCTCATAGGTGCTATCCATCCGCACTCTTCTAATGGACATACCCATATAATCACAGCTACAGATTATTTTACAAAATGGGCTATAAGTTCATTAACCTCCTACATCGACAAATCAAACGAAATCGACATCAAAGTCCTAACCTAAGGCACATCTAAACATCATCGAATCATAATTGATTATCTTAAATTTTGCATCGAGGAATATTCCTAGTAATATTCCTAATTATCTTAATTATCTTTAATTTAATGATTATTTGGCGATAAATCACATTTATCCTAAAAATTTGATTAATTGAATATTTTCATATTTAATTAATTAGATTTAATATTTGCCACTTAATTGTGTAATTAAATTTAATTCTATCTATTATTAATTGTATTATTTAATTTTGACAATAAATCAAAATTCCTATCTTTAATTGATTAAATTCTTATTTAATTAATTAAAGCATGTTGTCATTATTTAATAATATAATTTTTAATAAAAGTTTGGTAAAATAGTTAATTAACCCATAAATTAATTATTTATTTTCAAAAATCAAGCTGAGTTTATTTGAGTGATTTATGGCTTTTATCCATGCACCTCCAAAGCCCTGGATTTCTATAAAATAGGCAGAAAGATGCATCCTCATGTTGCACTCTTAGTCAAAGCAGAACTAGAAAAACTCCTAAAAGATGGATTCATCCGTGTCATAGACTATGCTGAGTGGATTTCCAACATTGTACCTGTTTCCAAACCAGATGGTTCAATCAGAGTGTGCACGGACTTTAGAGATGTGAACAAAGCATGCCCTAAGGATGACTTTCCACTACCTAACATTGATATGATAGTGGACATGACTGCGGGCTATGAAATGTATTCCTTAATGGATGGCTTTTCTGGATACAACCAAATCAAAATTGCTCCAGAAGATCAAGAGAAAATAGCTTTCACATGTGCGTGGGGAACTTTCTGTTGGAATGTTATGCCATTCAGACTCAAAAATGTTGGAGCTACATATCAAAGAGCAATGACATCTATTTTTCATGATATGATGCATAGAACAATGGAGGATTATGTGGATGATACCTTGGCAAAATCCATGATTAGAACTGAACATCTAATAGACTTGAGCATGATCCTTGAGAGAATGGAAAAATTTAGTCTTCGACTAAATCCTAAAAAGTGTGCTTTTGGAGTCACTTCTGGAAAGCTCCTAGGATACATCATCTCCAAGAAAGGCATTGAAGTTGATCCAGCTAAGGTCAAGGCTATAATAGAGATGCAACCTCCCACAAATATCAGTCAAATGAGGACGTTGCAAGGCAAAGTTCAATCTATCAGAAGATTCATATCACAGCTCGCGGACATCTCACAGCCTTTTACAAAAACATTACATAAAGGTGTGACCTTTGCATGCAATGAAGAATGCGAGAACAACTTTAAACATATCAAGAAGTATCTATCAAATCCACCTATATTGATGCCTCCTATTCATGGGAGGCCATTAATATTATATGTCTCCGCAACAGATACATCACTGGGGGCATTGCTAGCACAGCATGATGAGAACAAGAAAGAAAGAGCCATCTACTATATCAGCCGAACTTTAGTGGCCTATGAGAAGAACTACTCAATGATAGAGAAGGCATGTCTCGCTGTGATCTTTGCATCACAAAAATTGCGACACTACATGTTAGCTCATACCACTCATTTGGTAGCTAAAATTGATCCACTGAAATATCTCCTAAGCAAAGCTGCCCTCACAGGTAGACTAGCTAAATGGGTCATGCTCTTGAGTGAATTTGACATTGAATATGTTGAAAGAAAAGCTATCAAAGGATAGGTCATCGCTGATCAATTAGCTGAAGCACCACTATTTGATTATACACCCATGCAAATGGAATTTACCGATTCCTCTATCATGCACCTCTCTTCTAGAGCATGGCAATTATTCTTTGATGGCTCCTACACACAGAATGGATCTGGAGCAAGAATATTGTTCATCACTCCTCAAGGATACTTGATACCCAAAGCATTCAGATTAAAGTTTCCTTGCACAAACAATATTGCTAAATATGAGGCACTTCTCAATGGTATGAAAATGGCAATACAGTGGAGAGTTACAGAGATGCACATTCATGGAGACTCACAACTGGTCATCCACCAAGTCAATGATGTGTACCAAACCAAAGATGAAAAGCTCATTCCTTACAAGAGAATGGTAGATGATTTAAAGAAATACTTCATCTCTATCACCTTTGAGCAAATACCCAGAATGAAGAATAAGGCTGCTGACGCAATGGCGACATTATCTACTCTTTTACAGCAGCCTGAACATGAACTACGCTACAAGTTCCTGGTGGAAGCCCTATCCTATCCTGCATATGACTCCCCTGAAACCCGCATGATCTGCACCATTGTAGGTTATGATTCATCCTGCTACAAAAATCTATTCTCCTATCTCCATGACCAAATCATCCCTGAGTCCTTTAACCATTTTGAGAAATGAAACCTTATTCGATCTGCATCCTGATATGTCATCATTGGTAATGATCTGTACAAACGAGGTCTAGATGGTACACTACTTAGATGTTTAGAACGAGAAGAGTCTCAACGTGCATTAGAGGAAGTCCACGAGGGTATATGTGGGTCACACTCGAACGGTTTAACGTTAGCTCGAAAACTTATTAGGGCTGGGTATTATTGGCCTAAAATGGAAAAAGAAGCTATTAAATTTGCTAAAAACTGTCAACAGTGTCAAGTACATGGCAACTTGATTCATGCTCCAGGGAGAGATCTGATTCCCTTTACTACACAATGGCCTTTTCAACAATGGGCATTTGATCTCATAGGTGCTATCCATCCGCACTCTTCTAATGGACATACCCATATAATCACAGCTACAGATTATTTTACAAAATGGGTAGAAGCAGTTCCTCTAACACAAGCAACGGGGAAACAGATCTCTATGTTCATCCTGAATTACATCATTTGGAGATATGGGATCCCTCACTCTATAATCACAGATAACGGGGGACAATTCAAAAACAAGGATCTAGATGACTTATGTGCCAGGTTCAAAATTACTCAACATTGGTCATCTATCTACTATCCTCAAGGGAACGGACAAGCTGAGGCTTCAAACAAAAATCTCCTGAAGATCTTGCACAGAACAGTGAATAAAACAGGAAGAGACTGGCATCTGATGATCAATCCAGCTCTCTGGGCATATAGAACTAGTATCAGAACGCCTACAGGGGCTACACCTTTCGCTTTAGTTTATGGGTCTGAAGCGGTACTGCCTATTGAGGTTGAAATCCCATCACTCAGGATCAGAATGCATGGACTTGTCACTGATGAAGACTACAGAGTGTCGAGGTTACAAGAACTTGAACTACTAGATGAGTGTAGACAAGCAGCGTATGATCATCTCAAAGTGTATCAGAAAAGAATGTCTAGAGGCTACAACAAGAAAGTTAGACATAGAGAATTTCAGGTTGGCGATCTAGTGTTGAGAGAAAATCCTAAAAATCAATCACATCAAGAACGCAAGGGGAAGTTCGAACCCAATTGGTTAGGTCCCTTTGTTATCACTGCTACTTTTGGCTCTGGTGCCTATAAACTCTCAACAACTGAAAGATAACAGCTCCGAGAACCAATCAACGTTCTCCATCTGAAGAAATTCTACACCTAAGGCATTTAGTGCTTGGTAAATGTCCTGAAAAAAATCTTAAAAATCAAAAAAAGTCCTGAAAAAATGAACATCTTGGTGAAAACCTAGCAATAGGTGCCTTGATGATTCACAAAAAAATCAAAAAAATATCAAAAGTACAAAAAAATTGAAAAAATGAAAAATACAAAAAAATGAAAAAGAAGAAAAAGTGCCTTAGTGAAAACCTGGAAACAGGCGCCTTGGTAGCAAAAATAGAATCTCTACCAAGATGGTGAAAACCTGGCAAACAGGCGCCAGGTTTGCCCAGAGAGCTGAAGATTTCAAGTTTCTCCATTTCGGGAATTGGTCTAGCATATAGAGAAAACTTCTTTCGCCACCTCTTGAGAAAAGTTAGGAATGATTCCCCTGGATATTGCTTGAGGTTACAGATATCGATCATAGTGACCAGATGTTGAATATTGTAGGAATATTATTGATAAAATAATTTAATCAATTCCTCAAAATTTTTGATTGTAGAAGGTAATCATGAAAACCATTGAATGGATGCTCCTCCCAAGGATCTAGGAAAAAGACTTATTAGATAAGTCGGTTCATGCATGAATTCCATGGATTGCGTACAGAACTCTCTGACATGATCTTGAGGATCAGAGTGTCTATAATATTTGTCATACTTTGGTATCTCCACTCTTTTTGGGAATGGAGGCATATACAAGTCTCTGTCAAAAGGGAAAGGACAAAGGGCCTCCATGGAGAATTCCTTGGGTTCCTTCTCTTTCTCAATTTTATTCATTTTGACCTGCATAGCGTGCAGTTGGTTCATTATGGCCGTCATCGGAGTTTCTTCCTCATGTGTGATTATATCATCAACGTTAAAGTTGGGAGGAAGCTTAGCCCCTTCCTAGGCTAATTGTAAAAAGTATGTCTCTCTATCCACTTTCAAGAAATGCCTCATCATTCTCTGGAATTCATCATCATTCTGACATCGATGGATTTCAGAGGGTGTAGGGTCTTGGTCGGCATTATGTTGAGAATGGTGTCCTTGGGATCCTCCTCCTAGAGAACCATGGTTTGTCCCTGCTTGAGACATGGTAGGAGTTTTTGGGCTCCCTGGAATAGATTGAGGAGGAGTTTGTTGATTACCTCTGTGAGTTGATAGAGGAGGTATGTAATCAATTTTTAATCGAAAGTTACCGAGACCGTCATCTTCGTAGATACCTGACTTGATGAGTTGTTCAAGAGTTGGACCCGGGGTATTGGTCAAAAGTAAGTGCTGAGATGTTTCTTCTGATTTCTTGTGTGAAGAAGCTCTGGTCTCCACCATTAACTTTGAATGAAACAGAAGAAAAGGACGAAGACAACTGAAGAACAATTTGATTCAAGAAAATCGGATGGCGCAACCTTGTCAAGATTATGATAGTTTTGAAGATCTGATGAGATGTGGGTGAAGGAAACTATGCCCTGGATGTATGGGATAGATTGCCCAAAAGATAGCGGACACGAGTTCTCAACACTTAGTTTGTTTTTGAAGATTGATTGATTGAAGATTGATAGTTATGACAAGGTTTTGACACGAGATAAAAAGGATTCAAATTGATCAAACAGAAGACTAGATCAGATTCAAAAGATCAAACTCGGAAAATGGTAGAATGCTCAATAGCTACTACTCTGTTCCTGACATAATGATATTTTTGACAGATTCTGGAACTAGGCTGGAAACATTGGATATCTTGCAATTTGACAATTTCTGACAACTCTCTCAAATTTTTCCAAACGACACTCTGCAGACTCGTACGACACTGGGTAGTCTATGAAATGATAGTTGCTAAACTCAACGACAGTTGGGTAATACTGAAATGACACTTGATAAAACTCGTACAACTTTTGACTTCTTGAAATGACTTTTGACTCCAGAAAGATTTTACGTCAATTTTTGCAAAATTTAAGGTCTTCAGTTTTGGATTGTTTGCAAATTGTACTGTCCAGATTTTGAAGGTTATACCAGATTTGATCATTTTTAATAGCCAAGTAGATAAATAAGCACGCAGAATAGCAAGCAAGTGATTCCAAGCACGTCTGAAAACAATGAACAGGGGCAAAAGAAACCTTATGCATGAACAATCAAGTGACCAAATTGTGCTAATCCCTGAGAGTACTAATTGTGTATGTTCTGAAAAGTTTTGCAATAACACACATATACCTGAGAATGAAAAATTGGCCTCTCTAGGGTTTTTAGTAATGGTTTGACTCTGCAACTTTTATGATTCAAAGGGGTGAACTCCAATCTCGGCGCACCAGGGTTTTGACACAGTCTGAGAACTTAATCTTCAAGAGCTGCTAGGGAGATCTGACAACCCAACAATGAACCATACCCATGGAGATTTCTTCCACAAGGACATTTATATAGCGGCTGTCACTACCATGACAAAAATGGCTATTACTGCTTGAGGTTCCGTCAACGCAGTTTGCCCTGTGAAGGGATTGCCCGCTACGGTTAACCCTCTCTAAAGATGACTCACAATAGTATACCACAAGGGGACTTGGCTCCAGATTCAAGGTTTTGACACCTCTTCACTTTTAACCCAAACAAAGCAAGCAGATTAATCCGACATGCTAAGACAAAGTTTTGTTCCACCAAGGTCTGTGATATCAACTCCACGTGATCTATCAACCTCTCCAGGGAGAGAATGTATCAATCAATAAGAGAAGATGCACTAACCAATTTTGATTCACCAAAGCTCATGATATCAACCCCACGTGATCTATCAACCTCTCCGGAGAGAGAATGTGTCGATCAATAAGAGAAGATGCACTAACCAAGATGAATGTGAAATGCACTAAGTATCCTCCCTACCTACAAGGATTCCATCGTCAAGGAAGGATTTCGCTAAGAATCCAATCTCTCAAGAATCATGAATAGTGTTCATAGGGCCTAATTACTATGTGAGCATAGATATATTCTCGAAAGTAAATCTACCAAAAGTACCCAAAAAGTAAAAAGAGGAACACTTAACGCTTAAAGCGAATATGAGATGAGTCCACAAGGTGGAACACTTAACACCTCACACAAGCTAAAAATGAGTCCCCAACTTAGAAAACAAGTGAGTTCCTAAAAGCACAAAAGGGTTGCCAAGTGGAACACTTAACGCTTCTGTCCTGTTGACCCCTCCCCTTTATGGCGCTGAGATTGCAACCACGGGGTGGAAATGAGGGGCCGGCGGATTAGCGAGTCCAATAACCCAAGATAGAAATCAAGATCAATCACAAGTATTCTAAGACTACTTAATGAATCCTTAAGGGTTCACAACCTAGTATCAATTATGCAAGTGTGTAGAAATAGATCAAAAGCATGAAAAGATGCACACAAGCTTGACACATAAGAGATTTATTTTAAGTCCCAAATCAAAATATTATTAGATGAAGGAGAATACCTGGGATCCTTGCAATGCGCTTAGTAGATTTTACTTTATTTTTAGCAATTTTTGTTGAGCTTTTCCATGCAAGCAAGTGACGAACTCTCCAACAAGCAAACAAGCAAACAAGATATGCAAAATATATTCAACTTATGAAAACCATAGGGTTAGCTCTAAAAATAAACTATTATCACTAATAATAACCAGCAATCAACCCAAATGACAACTCATATCATTCATTGAACCATGTAAAAAAATAAGTGCATACCCATCACAAAACTTTATTTTTTTTGCTGCATTTGACCTAGTCAAAAAGATCTAATTTTTTTGATATGATTTTGGCCACAAAAATAGAAATTTAGAATAGAGACCCCTACTAAAAAATAGAGAGCTTTCCAAAAATGCAAAAATTTTAGAAAAATCTCTTCATTTGTGCTCTAGAGACCCATTTTATCAAAATAGACTAGTTTTTGTAAATTGACTATTTGAGCTATGATATCATATCCAAATTTAAAACACAAAGAATGGACCCCCTGTAGAATTTAAAGAGATTTTCAAAAATATAAAATTTTTCAAAAAATATGCTAATTTGCGTCAGATATTAATTTTTTCCATAATTTCAAGAAAAAATTATTAAAAATTCAAAACATCTCAAAAAATTCTAAGTTTTTTACTGTAGCTTCCATGACATGTCAAAAACTTGTAAAACAAATTTCAGACCAAAATTTTAAGCCGTTTGGGAGATAAAATTAAATTTTTGAAACTTTGGGGTTTTAGCTCCCAAAAAAAATCAAAACCAGCATGCAAAGGTGGGTTGCCCCACGGTGGGTGCCAGAAATGTGTGTGTGAAAATTGTACCTGATCTGTAGACACAACAGTCAGTAAAACATTAGAGGTTAGCTATAATCAAAATCATGCAAAATTGAAAGCTATCTAACCAAGCGATTTACTGCCTTTTAATAGGTGTGAGATTAATGTTCTCAGATTATTATCGAGATCAGTGACCTAGACGACACCTAAATGAAGGATTTGAATGCAATTGATCTAGATATGAGATTGAATGCAATTATTCTATTTTTTTGGATTTTTCTATGCAATAAGAATGATAAAAACTTGATATGAATCTATGCTATTGAAAACTGATATGCTATGCTAATCTAGAAATGATATGAAATATGAATCTAAATGAATGCAAAAAAAAATAAGATTGATCTCACAAAGATGTCGATTCGCAAGAGCTTTGATTCTTCAATTCCAATTCTCCAGCGTGATTGTGCAAAATATGAGATGATTTGTGAAGAGCTGAAGCCTTAATTTATAGAAATCCAGGGCTTTGGAGGTGCATGGGAAAAAGCCATAAATCACTCAAATTAACTCATCTTGATTTTTGAGTTATCTGATCATAAAAGATAGTTAATTCTCAAAATCATGCAAAAACATGCAAAAATAGCTTTTTAACCCAAATTAGAGTTTAGCTTTAATTGATAATTGATAGTTGTCTGCTTTTATGATTGTGCATGTTTTATTTATGAATTAATTTAATAATAAAGTGATTTATTTCCAACTTAACTGCTTTTAAAAATAAAACAATTGATTTATGGGTTAATCAATTATTTAATCAAACTTTTATTAAAAACTATATTATTAAATAATGACAACTTGCTTTAATTAATTAAATAAAAATTTAATCAATTATTCATATGATATTAGATTTATTGTCAAAATTAAATAATACAATTAATAATAAATATAATTAAATTTAATTACACAATTAAGTGGCAAATATTAAATCTAATTAATTAAATATGAAAATATTCAATTAATCAAACTTTAGGATAAATGTGATTTATTGCCAAATAATTATAAAATTAAAGATAATTAAGATAATTAGGAATATTACTAGGAATATTCCCCGATGCAAAATTTAAGATAATCAATTAGATTTGATGATGTTTAGATGTGCCTTAGATTAGGACTTTGATGTCGATTTCATTCGAATTGAAGATGTAGGAGATTAATGAACTTATAGCCCATTTTTGGGGTATTACATCTTCCACTCATCTCCCTCTTTTATCCTTATTTGATGATAGCCACTTTTAAGGTCTATCTTAGTGTAGTATTTAGCCCCTCCAAGGTAGTCCATTAAGTCTTCAATCCTAGGTATTGGAAACCTATACAGGATTGTAATTTTGTTGATGGCTCTAGAGTCTGTACACAACCTCCATGTTCCTCCTTTCTTGGGTGCCAAAACAGTAGGCACATCACATGGGCTGATGCTCTTTCTTATCAACCCTTGGTCCATCAACTCTTGCACTTGTTTTGAAAATTCCCTATCATGTTCAGGAGTTAGTTTGTAAGGTACTTTATTTGGCAATGATGCCCCTAGAATCAGGTCTATTTGGTGGCTGATTGCTCTCTTGGGTGGCAGGGTTGCAGGTGCTCCATCTGATATGATACCCTTGAACTCCTTCAAAATTTGTTGCACTTCATGAGGTATTCCTACTTCTTAGTCTATGTTTCCTCCTTGGGTTTTACTAAAATGGCATATCCCACTCCTTTTTCAAGATTTTTCATGAACTCTTTCTCTTTCAACATCAGCACATTAGGCCCACTTCCTTGACTGTTTGATTCAAGTAGTGACTGAATTTTATCTCACTCCATCCTTTGTGAAGGTGTATGATTTTAGTTCACCATTATGCATGGCCTTCTTATCAAATTTCCATGGTCTACCTAGTAATAGGTGATAGACATCCATTGGCAAAACATCACATAAAAGCTTGTCTTTATATCCTCCTATGGTGAACTCAATCCATGCTTTCTCATTAACCAAGACATGTTGTCCTTTGTTTAACCAAGTGACTTTGTAGGGAGTGATATGAGGTATTTTTGGAATCTTGAGCTTAGTTATGGCCTCTTCTGATATAATGTTATCAGTAGACCCTGCGTCTATGATAACCTTGCAAAATTTTCCCATAATCTTACACCTTACCTTGAAGAGTGACCTCCTTTGTTTGGGCTCCTCCTTGACTAGTTCCCTAATTAGGATCCTCTTCACCATCAAATTCTCACCACTCTTTGAATCCAATTGGATATTGTGTGTGTGAAGTATGCACCTTCATGAAATAACAAGTTTAAAAGATAATTTACACTAATTAGAGCAAACTAATCTAAATAATGTACAAATTAAGCTAAATATATCATGGTTCTCTAAATTGAAGTGGTAAATGAGGCTCTCAGCTGCAAATCCTCACTAGTGACACTCTAATTATGAGAATTGAACTAAGAATGATATGCAAACTAGATCTAATTATCAAATTCTAGCTCTATTTGATAAAGAATCTACAAATGATCAAGCAATATAAGCTAATTAGCAATTAAAATTGATAAGTGAGTGGTGTGGATGCAAATTGCAAGAGTGTTGCTGCAATTCAAAGATATGGAGTGGATGAATAATGCCTCAAAATGCCTTCTATTTATAAGATTTTCCCAAGGGTAGGGGGTAGAGTGAGTTGATCATGGTTACGCTTGGGTAAGGTCAATTAGCTTTGCTTTGTCCATAAATGGGGGGACAAGGAGGGGACAATCATTTAAATGGTTTCAAAAGGCTGGACCATTTCAACAAAAGTGAGTGATTTGCGTCCATTTTGTCTCCAATTTGCTTTGTTGAGGGAAATTATGATTTATTAATTAATTAAAGTAATTAAATTTAGCCATGAAGGGTAAGAGGTTCATTTTGATTTTTGCTTTCAACAACTATGTCATTAATTGAATTTAATCAATTTCGTAGTGTTTTTTCCCTTTTCAAGCTTTATTTAATCATTTAATCATTTAATTGAATTTTCCTTTGATTTGAATTGCCTTTGTTCCATTTATTGATTTTTCGTGCTATTTTGATGATTTGATGCACCTTTTGATTGATTTAAGCCTTTGGCCAATTTTCCATGTCTACAAATGCCCCTCTTTGAGTCGATGTGTGAAGAACACCGATTCAAAGATTCCCTTGGTATGATGATCTGATTCTGTTCTAGTTCTGTGATTCTTTGATGCCTCTGATAGTTGGTACGATGATATGATACTGTCTCTGATAGTGATATGTTGCCTGATATGATATGATAAACTAATCTGATACTGATTTGCCTCCTGATATGAAACTGATATGACATGATACTGATATGATAACCTGATATGATATGCCCCACTAATAAATGTTTTTGATGTGATGCCAATTTGATACTTTGATACCCCCTCAGAAATAAAACATATTGATTCCTTGATTTGAAAGATTTTGATTGATTGGTCCAATATGTTTTCATTTCTGAAACATATTGATTATATGCCATGACTTGCAATTTGCATATCAAGATAGATAGGTCTGTTGTAGTTAAGCGAAACAAGTGATTAGGATATCAGGATAATGGTACCAATGAATGTGATTTGTCAATCTGATAGGATAGCTCTGATAGGTAGGATACTACTGCTTCGTTCTCAGGATACAGAGACACGAACAAATGGTACTGGGTGTGATCGCTTGATACTTTGATAGGATTGATTGACATAAAATGATTCACTGATAAATAATACTGATATGATTCCCTTGATTTGAAAAATAGGTACATTTTCGTAAATGATATATATATGGACCTTAGCTTTCTTGGATATTTGGATTTAAGTCATGGTTTGACCCAGCTAGAGTATAGGTTATTGAGATGATTGATTATGGAACTCCTTCAATTTATTAATATTATGATATTTTAGTTATTGATCAGGACTTGGATGTATCACTTTGATGACATTGTATCTTTGATTAGATAGACTTCATGGATCTATGATGTTATGGACACTTATTTGATTTATGGACTTTCCTTGATTCTTGATTGAACCCCCCCATTTGATGATTGATCAAGATTTTGATTGAATGAACCCCCTTGTCCTTGGAAAAATACTACAAACAAATGCACATGCTAATGCAATGCAATGCAATGCAGCTAAGTGTCACTAGCTTTTAGCAAATAAATGCCTTGAGGATAAATTTTCATCATTGAGCACTTTGGGATAGAAAAGTCGATACAATCACCACTGCCCACTGACATGATGATATGAATATCGCTTTGATTTTTTCTCCTTTGGTAACCTCCGTTTTGCTTTCCCATCGGTCTCTTCGATACGACTATCACTGATTATAGATAATCATGAGAGTATGAATACTAATTTTGTTGGATTCTATGTTGCAAGTGGATTTTGGCATTTAGATATGAAGAATCTAAATATCCAAGGTATCCGGTTGCGTAAACACACAAAGGTGAACTCATTGTTTTATGAGATAATCCTCGATGGTTCTTTAATGACCATGTCTTTAGATGAATTCACATAAGGAAATGAATCTTCCTCCAAACATTCACTTCAAAATCAAGAAAAATATCATGTCTTCATCATCGCCAATCTAGTCGGAACATCATTGATTAGCTAAAAGGCTTGATACAAATCGAATCAATATAAGTAAACAGATTTTTAACCAACTTTTCAAAAAAATCTATCCAAGTGTTTTGCATTGTTTTTTGATCTTCAAATAGTATTTCCAAGTGTTTTGATCATTTAATGATGTTTGATTTTTAATCCCAAATAATAAAGTCAATTAAGGCTCAAGGATTTGTTGTGGTAATCAATTTCTTGGTTGGTGAACAATGATATCAATCAAAGGTTCACGAAAATCTGATCTCTCTTCTGAAATTCTGATCTCTTTCTGCTTGTGACTAAATGTTGATCGTTTGAATCCTTTTAGGTACCAACTTTCCAATCTGCTCTTTGCTGCCCCCAAGTGTTGAATGTAACTGTTTTGATAACTTTGGGCAATGCAAATGATGAAACTAAAAAGCTTTATTATGACTATGTACAAATGACAGATGCAATGAAGGTGTAGACAAATGGGATGATGAAATGCATTATGTACCCATGCGACTAGGAAGGAAATGACTTAAGGGAACCAAAGGCACTTGTTGTCAAGTTTTTACCTTTGGGTGCTTTTGCTTCTTTTTTTTTTGCTACCAAGGCGCCTATTTCTAGGTTTTCACCAAGGCACTTTTTTCTTTTTCTCATTTTTTTGTATTTTTCCCTTTTTAAATTTTTTTTGTATTTTCTTTACCTCTTTGGTGCTTATTCGCTAGGTTTTCACCAAGACATAGTTTTTCAAATGTTTTTGCTTTCTTCATGCTTAATTTTCCACTGTTTTTGATCTTTTCTCTTTTTCAAATGTTTTTTTTGAAGTTTTCATTTTTCAAATGTTTTTGGATTTTTCCCTTTCTCTTTTCAACTATGTACAATAATTATGATCCTGTTTCATCTGATACACTTTATACTCTTTCCTCTGCTTTAGGTGTAGAATCTCTTCAAATGAATGCTATTTATGGGTTCTTGCAATTCTTCACCATCACAATCTGATAGCTTGTATGTTCCAATTCCAAAGGATGATACTATCACAAATGGGCCTATCCAGTTAGCTTCCCACTTTCCTTTCTTCTCCCTTTCAGCTTGATTTTTAGGATTTTCTCTTAATACCAAGTCTCCTACTTGAAAATTTCTTGGTTTGATGTGTTTGTTGTAATTCCATGAAATCCTATTTTGGTAGACCCTTAAATGGTCATAAGCTTGAGTCTGGTGTTCCTCCAAAAATTCCAATTGTTGAAGTCTAGCAACTCTATAATCCTTGTCATTTATCAATCCTCTTAATGAAAGCCGTAGAGATGGAATTTCAACTTCTAATGGTAGAACTGCTTCAGCTCCATAGAATAAAGAGAATGGCGTGGCTCCTGTAGGTGTTTTGAAACTAGTTCTGTAAGCCCATAATGCTGGATTTATTTGCACGTGCAAATCTCTTCCTGATTTGTTAACAGATCTCTTCAATATCTTGAGGATATTTTTGTTTGTTGCTTTAGCTTGGCCATTGCCTTGTGGATAATAGATAGATGATGAATGATGTGTAATGTGGAATGTCATGCAAAGTTCATCTATATCCTAATTATTGAATTGCTTTCCATTATCTGTGATAATAGCATGTGGGATACCATAGCGGCAAATTATGTGGTTCAATATGAACATTGGAATTTGTTTTCTGGTTGTCGTTGTTAATGGAACTACTTCCACCCATTTGGTAAAGTATTCTATTGCTGTGAGGATATACTTGTGTCCATTTGAAGATGGATGATATATGATTCCAATCAAGTCAAAACCCCATTGATAAAAAGGCCATGGTGTAATGAATGGGTGTAGTTCTTGAGCAGGTGCATGTATCATGTTACCATGATATTGACATTTGTTGCATATCTTCAAAAAATGACAAGCATCCTTTTCTAATGTCATCCAAAAGTACCCTAAATGAAGGATTTTCTTAGCTTGATTAAGACCGCTTGAGTGTGACCCGCAAATGCCTTCGTGGACCTCATGTAGAGCTAACTTAGACTCTTCTTCCTCTAAACACCTAAGTAACATCCCATCAAGACCCTTATGATACAATGTGTCTGAAAGGATTAGGTAATGGGCGGCTTGGCGTATGAAATTACATTTTTGGGCATGAGTTTGGTCTAAGGGTAACACTTGGTCTTTGAGATAAGTGTAGATAGGTCCATACCAAGGAGAGTCATGTCCATGTAAAAGAGCAACAATTTGTGTGTCAGGAAGGTTGAATGCCGGTTTTACCAACTCTTCCACCAAGAACTCATACTTCTCATTTTGATCCGGTTTTTGTAATAAGGAAGCCAAGGTAGCCATGGCATCTGCTGCTCTATTCTTTTCTCTTGGAATCTGTTCAAATGTGACCAAAGCAAAGTACTTCTTTCATCCATCAATCAAGGTTTTATATTTCATCAACTTTGCATCTTTGGTATTGTATTCATTATTAACCTAATTGATTATGAGTTGTGAATCCCCATACACTTGTAATTCTGTTATATTCCATTCCGAAGCCATTTTGATACCAATGACTAGTGCCTCATATTCCGCTATATTATTGGTGCATGGAAATAAAAGTTTATAGGACTTTGGAATAGTGTACCCTTGAGGGGTAACCAATAATATACCTGCTCCAGAACCTCCTTGTGTATAAGATCCATCAAAATACAATTTCCATGTCTTTGCTTCTATATTGACAATTGCTGCATCTAGAAATTCAATTTGAATGGTTTGTGTGGACTCCATTGGGTTATTTGCTAAGTGATCTGCTATCACTTGTCCTTTAATTTCTCTTCTATCAACATATTCAATGTCTAATTCACTTAGGATCATGACCCAATTTGCTATTCTACCCGTTAAGCTAGTTTTACTTAGCAAGTATTTGAGAGGATCAATCTTGGCAATTAATTTGATTTTATGCATCAACATATAATGTCTGAGTTTTTGAGATGCAAAAACCACTGCTAGTCATGCTCTTTCCATGAATGAATAATTTAGTTCATATTTTATTAGGGTTCTACTAAGATGGTAGATTGCCCTTTCTTTTCCTTTCTCATCTTCTTGTGCCAACAATATGCCTAAAAACCTTTATGTGGCTGATATGTATAACAAGAGTTCTTTGCCCTTGATAGGTTGCATAAGAATAGGTGGGTTTATCAAATAAGTCTTCAAAATAGAAAAGGCCTTATCACAATCTTCATCCCACATAAATATAGTGTCCTTATGTAACAATCTAGTGAAGGAGTGACACTTTTCCGCTAATTGAGAAATAAACATCCTTATTGATTGAATCTTGCCTTGTAGTGATCTCATTTGGCTAATGTTTCTTGGAATCTCCATCTCTAGGATGGCTTGTACTTTTTTAGGATCAACTGCAATTCCTTTTGCTGACACTATATAGCCCAATAAATTGCCGGATTGGACACCAAAGGCACACTTCTTTGGGTTTAATCTAACTTTGAATTGCTCCAACCGAATGAATATTTTTCTTAGGATTTGTAAATGTTCTTCTCTTTTGTGGGACTTTGCTAGGATGTCGTCCACATAATCTTCTAAGAAAGTGTGCATCATGTCATGAAAGATAGTTGTCATGGCCCTTTGATATGTGGCTCCAGTGTTTTTAAGACCGAAGGGCATGACATTCCAACAAAAAGTACCCCAAGGGAAAGTAAATGCTATCTTTTCTTGGTCTTCGGGAGCAATCTTTATTTGATTGTAGCCACTAAATCCATCCATTAATGTGTACATTGCATGACCTGCTGTCAAATCCACTATGGTATCTATGCTTGGCAATGGGAAGTCATCCTTGGGACATGCAAGATTTAAGTCTCTGAAATCCATACACACACAGATAGATTTATCATGCTTGGTGACCAGCACAATGTTAGAGATCCAATCAGCATATGCTATTTTTCTTATGAACCCCACCTTTAACAATTTTTCCAATTCTGCCTTGACTAGGAGAGCCACATGTGGATGCATTTTTCTTAGCTTTTGCTTTATAGGTTTAACTCCAGGTCTAACATTCAAATGATGCATTATGAAATCAGGATCCAGTCTAGGCATGTCAGCATATGACCATGCGAAGTTCACTTGTTGTTCTTGGAAGAATTTGATAAAGTCCTATCTTTCTAGAGGTGTAAGTGATGCTACCAAGTGTATGAACTTTGGATCTAATTCCATCCCAATGTTGACCTATTCTGTTGGTTCTATAAGAATAGGTGACCTTTCTTCCTCATGTTCGGGCAAAGTATCTAATCTCTCTTCCTTTGGTGCCACAGTTGGGTTTTCACCAAAAAAAATGTCTTTTATTTTCATTATTTTTGGTTCTAATGGTGCCACAGTTGGGTTTTCACCAATAGAACTTCTCATTTTTTTATTTTTTTCTTTTAACTAAGAGATTGGACCCTTGCTACTATCATTATGTCTGTATTGAGTTTGTTGATGAAAGAGGGTTCAACCGCATTGAGATATTGGTTTTCTGCTTGGTCATTTGGGAAATAAAGTAAGTCATTTCATTTGGTTTGGTCCCAATCAATGAGGTCCAGGTGCATCAAAATTAAGGAATCATTGGGTAAGGTGGCATCAATAGGATTTATGGACAAGACTTTGTTTGAGGTTTCATACATTGTATCATTTAGATCTATGATGTGTGCTTCCTCAAGATGATCCATGGAAGAAGGGTCAAAGTCCCCTTCACTTGAATCCTCGTCAACCTCTATGAGAAACAACATGGGAAAAGCCATGAGTGGGTTAAAACTAACATTTGAATTTCCCTCCTCTGAAGGTGTCCAAAATGTTTCTATCCATGCTCCACTAGTAGGTGCTTGTTCTATATTAGGCCTTTGAATATGAGGTTCTTCACTAATTGGAGCTTCTTGCCTTGGGATTTTTGCATAAGTATGTATAGCAATGACTTCCTTATCTTGACATGACTCCTCTGATAAGGTATCCCATTCATAATCCTAAGATTCATCACTATCTCCTTCGGATTCTAAGGCATTTATTTGAGGATGAAAATCATGCATTGGACTTGAACTTTCTCCTTTGAATTGAAAACCTACTCCATATTTTTCATGACTTGCCCTCCAAATAGGTTCAATAGGTTCTAACAACCCCCTATTTCTTTGGCCTAAGGGTCCTCTTCCCTTGTATCCCATCTTTTGCATAATTTCAAAACCTTTCCCATATTGTTTGGTTTGTATATTGACATGTTGAATTCTTTCCATGGGAGTGTTTGAGGTATCCTCTTCATCATGATAAAGCCATTGAAGAACTTCATCTTCTTCCTTATCCCATGTTGCTTTTTTATCTTCCTTCACAAAATAAGAATTATACTTATGTGGAAGATGTTCTTTTGATGGTTTACCATGTGATTTTGGAGATATGGGCATGTCGAATAGAGAAACGGAATATTCTCCTGCTCCTTTTGAACTAATCTTGCATTGTTTGTCAAATTTGTTCATCATCTCACTCATGTGTTGGTAATGATATTCTTTAGCTTGTTCCTTTTCCTCTTTGGTAGGTTTTTAGATCACTGTCTCCAATTTAGGTGTTAGATATGAACTTTCCATTGCATTTGGACCCTCGTAGCTCACTTTTTCCTTGCCCTTAGTTGATGTTGTTGAGCTAGCTTGAGGAGGGTTTTGTGTATCTTCATTGGTGATTCTTGAAATAATTCCTTCATGATTATGTGGAATGTATAATTCATGCAAGGGTTTGAGTGCATTACAATATTGGAATGGATTTGAGTCCCCTCCAACCATGATTTCTTCACCCATGTATGGAAACTTGATGCATTGGTGGTATGTGGATGGGACAGCTTGCATCTCATGAATCCATGTCTTCCCAATAAAATGTTATAAGTTAATTTCATGTCCAACACTTGACACTTGGTATCCTGCTTGATTGGTCCCACTTGGATGGGCAATACAATCATGCCTTTAGAAGCTCTTTCAGCTTCATCATTAGCTTTTATGGTGATTTTCTTTGTAGGGTCAATGCAAGACTCAAATAGACCTAAGGAGTTTACAAGACTTAATGTGCAAATGTTGAGACCAGCCCCTCCATCAATAAGGGCTCTTTTGACTCTATGCCTTTCAATTAAGACCTCTATATGCAATGGTAGATTTTGAGGATGGGTTATAGACATGTCATCTTGATCAGAAAATGAAAGACAATGAGGTGCCACAAGATGTCCCATCATATTTTGAAACTTTTCTTCCTCTAAGTTAGTAGGATCATGTGTCTCTACTAGAGATTTTTCCAAAATCTCCTTATGATTTGGTGACAACTTTAATAACTCTAAGATTGAGATTTGTGCTGGGGTACGTTGCAATTGATCAACCAAACTATAAGGCCTTGCTGCTGTAGAAGGTTGTTTGACCACAATGTTGGATTGTGGGATGTTAGTGCTTTGAGGGGCTATCTCTTGTAGGGTCATTCTAGAATTCTGCCCTCTTGTAATGACATTTGATGCTTCCTTTTGAGGTTGTTCATTGACTATTATAGCATTAACAATATGATCATAAGGTGGCACAAAGTTGAGATTATTGGCGCTTTGTTTCTTGCTATTTGATGACTCACCCTTATCATGTTTGTAAAAAGGTTGTTTGAATATTGTATGATCTTCATTATTTTGGGGTCCATCAATGGTGATCACATGATTATCTATCAAGTCTTGCACCACATTCATTTGTTGTGTGCCCCCAAATTCTGTGATACCCACAATGACTGTTAGCACTCCACCAGCTAGGCTTGTTGTTTGGCTCGTAAGGCTGAATGTTGAGTAATGTAATGACATTATTAGCCATGAGAGTCTTTAATGAATTTTCAAGAGGTTCTCCCAAGGGTGTAAAGTTCCTTGAAGGAGTAGGCTTCAAATACTTATCAAACTTGCTTTTTCACACATTGTTTCCTTGATTGTCCTTGTTGGCATTGTTGTTATTGTTGGGAGGTGCATTGTATACCTGATTAGTATTATTCACTTGATTAGGTGTCCTTGTAAGGGAAAATGGAACCACCTTCAAGTTGATGGACTCCACCACACCATCATTAACAATTCCCTTGTTGTTGTTTTTGGTAGCATAACGGCTGTTGTTGTTGTACCAACCCTTATTTTGATTATTGGTATTGTTGGTATTGTTGTTGGAGTTAGAGTTGTTCTTATTTTCTTTGTACAATTTTAGCTCTCCACTCTTAACCAACACTTCTTCTGTTGTAACTCCATTATCAATCAAATCTTGGAAGGTTTTAGGACATTGCATTCTTAGCCTATAATTTAATTCATTGCTTAAGTCGTTAATAAAGATATCCATTTTCTCTTTTTTAGGTACACTTCTTGGATATCTAGCAAATGCGGTGCTCCATCTTTGCAAGAATGTGAGGAAGGCTTCTCCATCTCGTTGCTTCATGTTACATAATGTTATCATTGTGACCTCATGTTTGATGTTATATGAGTAATGAGTCACAAATTTAGAAGCTAGCTCTTCGAAGGTTTTGATGCCGGATGGTAGTTTTGGAAACCTATCCATGGCCATTCCTCCCAAGCTTCTTGGGAATAGTCTCATTAAATAGGTTGTATCATGCATGAATTCAAGACTCAATGCACAAAACCCTCGAAGATGGTCATGTGGGTCAGATGTTCCTTCGTACTTATCATACTTAGGAAATGTTATGTTAATGGGAAAAGGCACCATGAACAAACTCTTATCAAATGGGAAAGGACACAATGCTTCGATAGAGAATGGCTTAGGAGCCCCGTTTTGTTTCAAAGTGTCTATTTCCATTTGGAATAACTTAAATTGTTCCCTTATTGCCTCCATAGGGTCTTTTACTTCCTTAGGCTTTAATTGTTCTATGTCAAAATCTTTAGGAAGTTTTATCCCCGTTTGTACTAAGTCCATGAAATATTTTTCCTTATCCTTATGCATGGCCTTTTTCATTAGTTCTAGGAAGTAAGGACATTGGATTGCCTCTACAACCTTTTCATCCATGGCATCTTCTACCTTTGGAGGGAGGTTTGTGTTGTTAGGAGGAGGCAAGTTGTTGCCTTGTGAATTCACCCCTTGGGAATTAGGGTCTATTCCTCCATTATTAGAGTTCTCTTGATTGTTGTTAGGATCAATACCCCTGTTCATGTTGTTTCCTTGGTTGTTAGGGTTGGTATTTCCTAGGATGCCACTAAACATCTTGTTAGTGTCTTTTGCCTTAGCGGGTTTTTCAATCACTCGTGGAGTAGTGAAAGTGTCCTCCAGAAATGGAAGCTCTTCTCGTTTGTAGGTCCCATTTGCTTGTAAGGTTTTTTTGATATAGTGTGATCCATTAAAAGCAGGCATGAACAATCTTTAAGGGTATGTTGGCTTCTTCCTTTGATAATCCAGTTTTGAATAAGGTAAAAGTTTTTGATCAATTTTAGATGATTTAAAAATCTTAATGATGTTTTGATCAATAACTTTGGAATATCTTGTTTGAAAATATAAAAGAAATCTCAACACACACATCAATTTGGTACCATATCCCTAGAATGCTCTAATGTGTGTATTTTCAAACATTTTTATGGGTTGAAACACAAGAATAGCTTCCATGCAATCTACCTAGCACATAGTTGGTTCATAAACATGGCTCTAATAGGTAGTTTTTCTATTTTACCGTTATGTAGTAAGTTTTCCATTCAAAATGGATCTTAGTTGTTCATCCCCCAAGTATGTTAAGGGGCTTCCCACACACACCGAAGTATGATTTTGTGCAATCCATTAAGACTACTAGAGGAAGTTCAAAGGGGCTAAAATCCTTTTGTCGTGCACCCCATTAATGATACACATGTTTCTTTTTATAGTGGGTTAGATTCTTGTGGCAAAAGCAAGTGTATCCCACTTTGGGTTGTCCCTCTCATCAGCCCTTTAAGGCAATCTCGGGAGGTAAGCCCACTAAGTTTTAAACATGTTCATTTGAAAGCATGAAAAGTGAATTAGGTAGAGCAAGTTTGAGAATTTGATTCACTCAAAGAGTGAAGAGCATATCCCTATTGCTTTTCCCTTATCCCAAACACTTACAATCACAATTTTTTGTTCTTTTTCAACTCCGTGACAAAGGAGTTCTTAGAATTGAAATGTTTGTTCTTTTCCCTTAATGATTAATCTATGTTCATAACTTTGAAATTGCCACAAGCTAAGGGAATTTTGCAAGCTTGTTAAGAGAAATACCTCAACCAATGCTAGCGAAGGCTAGGCACATTTATAAGTAGTAGATTTTCATTTTCTCTTCAAAGCCTTCTGTTACCTTAGCAAAACGTTCCCTCCACCAACAAGTTAGTTGACACAATACAAACAAAGTGAGGGGAAACCAAAATCAAAGCTTAGAATGCTACAATTTGATTATGCTCTTGATTCTTTTTACTCAAATACTTGCAAAATTTTACAAGCTTAGGGACTAAACTCCCAATTTAATGATATATATTTCTATTTGTAAGCATTTATGATAGAAATGTATTTAGTGTATACCTCTATATCTCTCTCCAAATCCAAATTAAGGACAAAGGTGGTGTGTATTCGGTTTCGCCTTCTTATCCTTCTAGCTATCAACTTCTCCTTCAAGTTGTATCTATTCTCTGGTTTTCGGATTTTTGGATGACAGATCATATACCTGAGGCAGAAAAACTAGTAAAATTTTAGATTCACTTCCTGATTTATCAATTTAACAAAATTACAAGGCACAGTCTACGTGACATTATATTGACTCTATGCGAGATTTATTTAACACAGCACGTGATTTCTTTAACCGTGAGTGTCACCTTACGGGGCTCAAGCGAGATTAAATTGATCACAGGTGGTATTTAATTCGTCTACGCGTGAAATCTTTATAAGAAGCGAAAAATTGGTGTAATGATTATGAAATTTAAAATGACAGAATCGACATTTAAAATACTGAAAGTGACAACTTAATTCAACAAGATAGAAAACCCCCTGTACTCCAGACACAAAAGTATTTCATGACCGTGACTTTTTATTGTCAAGTAAGTGATATTTGAATGACAAAAGGCATGGAACCTTTGTCACGAATGTGACACTTTTAATAGCGGATGCGTGATTTCTTTCTGTGTTGTGGTACTTCTTTTCTCTGTGGCGTGAATCTGTAGATTAATCTGTGAAAGTGTCCAGAATCAGGGTGTCATTTTATTCTTCATAGGTGACATTTCTTAGCTAAGGGTGAGATCTCTTTACTGGCAGGCGTGATTTCTTCTCTGCAACCTGCAGACAACAAGCAAAATTATGCAATTCTAGCCTAAATTTTGTAAATAACGTGAAAATATGATGGATTTAGAGGCCTAGAGCCCCACGGTGGGTGCCATTTGTGTGTGTGAAGTATGAACCTTCATGAAATAACAAGTTTAAAAGTGAATTTACACTAATTAGAGAAAACTAATCTAAATAATGTACAAATTAAGCTAAATATCTCATGGTTCTCTAAATTGAAGTGGTAAATGAGGCTCTCAGCTGCAAATCCTCATTAGTGACACTCTAATTATGAGAATTGAACTAAGAATAATATGCAAACTAGATCTAATTATCAAATTCTAGCTCTATTTGATAAAGAATCTACAAATGATCAAGCAATTTAAGCTATTAAAATTGACAATTGATAAGTGAGTGGTGTGGATGCAAATTGCAAGAGCTTTGCTACAATTCAAAGATATGGAGTGGATGAATAATGCCTCAAAATGCCTTCTATTTATAAGATTTTCCCAAGGGTAGGGGGTAGAGTGAGTTGATCATGGTTACGCTTGGGTAAGGTCAATTGGCTTTGCTTTGTCCATGAATGGGGGGACAAGGAGGGGACAATCATTTAAATGGTTTCAAAAGGCTGGACCATTTCAACAAAAGTGAGTGATTTGTGTCCATTTTCTCTCCAATTTTCTTTGTTGAGGGAAATTATGATTTATTAATTAATTAAAGTAATTAAATTTAGCCATGAAGGGTAAGAGGTTCATTTTGATTTTTGCTTTCAACAACTATGTCATTAATTGAATTTAATCAATTTCGTAGTGATTTCCCCTTTTCAAGCTTTATTTAATCATTTAATCATTTAATTGAATTTTCCTTTGATTTGAATTGCCTTTGTTCCATTTATTGATTTTTCGTGCTATTTTGATGATTTGATGCACCTTTTGATTGATTTAAACCTTTGGCCAATTTTCCATGTCTATAGATATCAGGAGACTTCACACTGGAAGTGTCTTCATGCACATAGGCCACCTTCTTCTCTCCTTGTGAAGTTGATCCTTTCTTAGGACACCTATAGGCTAGGTGCCCCAATTACTGACAATGATAACACTTCATAGTAGAAAAGAAAGATTGTCCCCTTCCTCCTGGTGACCTACCTCTTCCTCCAAATCCTCTACCTCTGCTTGAACCACCTCTTTGACTGGTCTCTCCACTTTGTTTAGTCAACTTGGACTCACCTTGGGGTTCGTTGTCATTGCTTCTACCTCCATAGCTTCCCCTGTGTCCTCTACCATCTCTACCTCTTCCTTTATTCCTTGAGGATTGGTCCTACTTCCTCTTTCCTTTCTCTTCCACCTTTAGAGCTATTTGGTAGCATTGATGGACTATTTTAGGAGTGACAAGAATCATGTCTTCTTGGATAGACCACTTAAGACCATTCAAGTATCTTGCCAACCTAATACATTCATCTTCCACCACCTTGGACCTTAGGCATAGTTTTTGAAATTCTTCAGTGTAAGAGTGTACATCCATCTCCTTTTGTCTAAGATTCTGCCTTCTCCTATGCAGCTATATTTCATAGTCATGAGGGACATAAGCTTGCTTGATTTTAGCCACCATTCCTTTCCAAGTGACTATGGGGCTCCTTCCTTCCTTTTCTCTTTTGGTTTGGACAAATTTCCACCAGGTTAAGGTAGAGCCTCTTAACCTTAACTTTTCTACCTTTACCTTTTGAGCATCAAAGACACCATCACATTCAAAATGGTTCTCCATTCCTTCAATCCAATCCATAATGAGATCTGGATCCATCTTGCCACTGAATAGAGGAATGCCTTCCAAAGCTTTGCTATTGATTTCTTTGAGTGCCTTCAAGAAAGGTTCCTCTAGTATGACATGGTCTAGTTTAGGAGCTTCTTCCTCCCATTCAATCTCTTTTTCTTTGGCTTCTTGCTCTTCTTTTTTTTCCATCTTGCCTTGGACTCTATCTACTTTTTCTTGGACATCATTCAACAATTGCTCAAGTTGTGCTAGTCTTTCTCTCAACAACTTATTGTCCTCCTCTTGCTCTTCAAATTTCTTGGCCAATTATGCATTGGTCACCATTTTTATTGATCCACTAGATTCAGTTGGTGAAAGCATTCACCTTTCTATTCCAAAACCTTTAACATGCTCTGATACTAGTTGATAGGGAGAGGGGATGAACTAATCACTAGTTCATGCCACTAGTCTTCCACTGAGACCTAAGATGTCTTCCAAGATCATCTACTAGATGTATATGATCATTACACTACTTGTGATCCCCTAATCCAAACTCCACTCTTCTATCTTGTAAAAAACTCCAAGCTTTCCCACTTCTATGTCCTCATCTTAGGTGAGGGTTTGTTAAAATAATAATAATAACAAAATATAGAGTTAGGAAATTGTTTAATCAATGAGCAAGGAAAAGAAAGTTTACCATGAATAAACACAAAGCTAGGAGCATTCACCAAAGAAAAATGAAATGAGGAGACAAGATTTTGAAGGGGGAAAGCATAAAAAAAATCCCATGATATTAATGAATGTGGCAACAAATGCCTAAGAATGAGAGAGAGAGAGAGAGAGTGAGAGAAAAGCTCATACAAAATAATCAAGACTAAGAAGAATCTCATAAGATGAGAGAAGGAGAGCCATCTCTTAATAGAGATGTGAGAGAGGAGTTACATTGTAACTCCCATTTCTGTGTATGACACATTTCACTAGTGTGTGAAACAAGTGTAGGATTCCTCATAAGGAGGAATATCTATTTTCCTTAAAAAAGGAAATTACAAATATTACATGTCCTCCCACTTGGACTAGAGGACGAATACATTAGGATACCTTGGTTTATCCTTAAATACATAAATTACCAAGGAAAGATTAAATTCTAACACCCCCCTTTAATCTTTACTTGGGGTAATTACATCAAGGGGTATCAAACCCAAATTGTTATAATGAAATTGAAATTTCTCTCTAGAAAGAGGTTTTGTCAAAATGTCTGCAACTTGATCTTCACCTTTGCAATGGATGAGGGAAACTTTCTATTTTGCAATGTGCTTTGTAATGAAGTGGTGGTGGAGAAAAATGTGTTTTGACTTTGCATGGTAAACTGGATTCTTTGCCAAGGCTATGGCACTTTGATTGTCACAATACAATGGTGTAGGTTCTTGTTGAGGTAGACCCAAATCTTCAAGTATTCTTCTAAGCCATAGAGCTTCTTTAGAGTCATGAGTACAACTTTTATATTCAGCTTCAGTAGAACATAGAGACACAGATTGTTCTTTTTTACTTTTCCAAGATATAGAACCTGAACCAAGAGAAAAACAATACCCAAAAGTAGATTTCCCATCATTGTAGTCTCCACCTAGATCTGAGTCAGTAAAGCCTTTTAAAGTAAAATAAGAATTTGTAGCATAAAATAAGCCTAAGTTAATAGTACCTTTAATGTAATGTAATATTCTTTTAGCAATTTTGAAATGAGTTTGTTGAGGTTTGGACATAAATCTTGAAACAAAACCAACACTAAAAGATAAATCAGGTCTAGTGAGGGTTAGATAAATTAAACTACCTACAAGTTCTCTATAAGGAGTAGCATCTATGAAAGGAGATTCCATATCTATCATTAACTTAGTTCCTAAAACACATGGAATTGAAACAGGATTAGCATCATTCAGATGAAATCTATCTAGGAGATCTTTAGCATATTTACTTTGAGAGATAAAAATACCCTTAGGGGTTTGCCAAATTTGCATTCCTAAGTAATAGTGTAAGAAACCTAAATCTCTCATTTGAAATTTTTGGTTGAGTTGAAACTTAATATCAAAAATTAACTGGTTAGAATTGGAAGTAAGAATCAAATCATCAACATACAGAATGATAATAATAATGTCATCTTCACTATGTTTGACATACAAGTTAGGATCATTTTGACTTTTATCAAAACCTTGAGAAATGAAAAAAGAATTAATTTTAGAGTACCATTCTCTAGGAGATTGTTTTAAACCATAAATAGACTTCTTTAGTTTGCAAACTAAATGTTCATTACCTTGTTGAATAAAACCAAGAGGTTGAGACATATAGATTTCTTCATGCAAACCACCATTTAAAAAAGCACTTTTAACATCTATTTGGTGAATAGGCCAATTCATTTTAGCAGCTAAAGCAAGAAAAACTTTAATGGTAGGGATTTTAGCAACAGGAGCAAAAGTTTCATTATAGTCTATACCTTCAATTTGAGAAAAACCACGTCCAACTAATCTAGCCTTAAATTTACTAATTTCATTATTGGAATTTAACTTAGTTTTATATAACCATTTAAAGGAAACCAAATTTTTACCATGAGGTAAGGTAACTAAATCCCAAGTATTATTAGAGATTAAAGAGTCATATTCTTCTTGCATAGCAGTTTTCTAGTGAGGTTGATTTTTAGCTTGAGAAAAGGTTTGAGGATCATTAGAATTAGAGAGAGAAGTCATAAGAGCATAATTGCAGTAGTTTATCCTTCTAGGTTTAAGTCCACCCATTCTAGCAATGTAATCATCACCCTCATTAAGTAAATCTTTAAACCATTTAGGATTTTTCCTAGAATTAACAAAGATATTACTAGGAGAGTAAACAGATTATTACCATCATCATCATCATCACTGCTACTACTGGAAGGGACAAAATCATTAAAAGGAGTATCATTACTATCTATTTGTTCATCATTATCCTATTTATTGGTATTATCCTTAGTGTTAGGAGCAAGAACAGAAGGAACATAAACTTTAGGAGCAAAAATAGAAGGTGCAGAAATAGAAATGTGAGGAATAGGGTTGAGAGACGGAAGTTGGTCCTCCACAAGAACTATGTTGCTGTGACAAATATCAGAATCTGAAATTTGAGAACAGTCATGGACACTATTTTCAGCAATGCAAACATCTCTAGCTATGTGAACTTTATTAGTAAGAGGATCATAAACTCTATAACCTTTAGTGTTCTCAGAATAGCCATCAAAAATATGAGGTGAGGATTTAGGATCTAACTTTTTCCTTTTCTGTTTAGGTGTGTGAACATAAGTAGTTGAGCCAAAAATCTATAAATGAGACAAATTGGGTTTTATACCTGACCAAACTTCTTCAGGAGTTTTATTTGGAAGGGCCTTAGTAGGAGTTCTATTAAGAATATAGGTGGCACATGCCATATCTTCAGCACAAAATTTATAATCCATATTTCTAGCATGTAAAAAACATCTACCCATTTCAACTATTGTTCTATGCTTCCGTTCTACCACACCATTCTGTTCTGGTGTATAAGGTACGGTAATCTCATGTTTGATACCAAAATATCTTAAATAAGAATGGAAAGCATGATTACCATATTCAGTACCATTATCAGTCCTAAGAATCTGAATTTTACAACCACTTTGTCTTTCTACAAAAATGTGAAATTCAACAAAAGTATCAAGGACTTGATCTTTACTATGAAGGAAATAAATCCAAGTTCTACGAGAATAATCATCAACAAAAGTTAAAGCATATTTAGAACCTGAAATAGAAGTATTTTCCATAGGACCTAAAAGATCACTATGAATCAAAACTAACTTATTATTAGCTCTCCAAGATGATTTATGGGGGAAAGATTCTCTATGCATTTTACCACTCATACATCCATTGCAATCAAACTTAGAAGTAGTAAGCTTAGGTAGTCCATCTACCATATTTTCTTTTTGCATTAATGAGATATAATCAGAATTTAAATGTCCTAGTCTTTCATGCCAAATGTGAAAATCAACAGTAGTGAGTAATGAATATCTAGGAGAAACAAATTGATAAAATTTAAAGAGATTATCATCATCTAATTTTGCATCAGCAACTATCTGATCAGTGTTAGGATCAATGATATGACAATTATTTTTATGTAACTCAACCTTATAATCTTGACATAATTGAGGAACAGAAATAAGGTTAGCTTTCAAATCAGGAACATAAAGCACATCATGTAATTTACCATTTGGAACAGAAACATTACCAGTTCCTTCAACTTGACAGCAATGATTATCAGCTAAAGAAACAAGAATATTCACATAATCAGGTTGCAAAGAATCAAAGACTTCCTTATGAGATGTAACATGTTGAGATGCACCACTATCAATAATCCATTCAAGTGGTTTAGAAGCATTAAAACAGACAATAAAAGCAGAACGAGATTGATTTCCATTAGGTTTTCCATTTGAGTAATTTTGAGAATTACATTGATCATCTTTTTGTTTCTTAAAACAGTTACGAACTAAGTGACCATCTTTACCACAATAGTTGCAATGAGGCCTATTTAACTGATTATTACTATGATAGTCATTGGAAGGCCTAGAGTTGTAATGATCATTAAATTGTTGGCCTGAGTTATTATTCAAATTATTTGTATTATTAGATCATTGATAGTTTTGGTTATTTTGATTTGTGTTAGAAGATCTATTGTTATTTTGATTAGTGTTAGAAGATCTATTGTTAGAGACATATGCATGTTCATGAGTTTTAAGTATGCCAAACTGAATTAATTTAGCTTCCTCTTGACGCAACATATTTTGAAAAATAACATAAGTTAGTTGAGATGCTAAAGAAGGAATAGCTAATTGAGAGTAAATATTTGTAATAAACTGTTAGAACTATCTAGTCTAGCATTTATGAATGATTATGTGGATTATTCTTAAATCAGAAAGAGGAACTTGTAAACCAGTTAGTAAAACTCTAATGGAATCAAACTTGAGCAAGAAATCATCAATAGAGTTGAAATCGGTATACCTAAGGTCTTCAAGTTGGTCTTGAAGCTAGATTTTTTGAGTTTCATCTACATTGTCATAGGTATTCTTTAGGATGTCCCAAGCCTGATGGGCTTCTTTACAAGTGGAAATTAAGATATACAATTCCAGACTTAATGAGATCTTGATTAAACCATGTGCTTCCTCATTTTTTGTCTGCCAAGAAGTTTGGTCAGCTTGAGGAGCAGAGGTTGTGGGTTTCGAAGTGGCATCAGTTGCAATTTCTATAATATCTCTAAATCTAAAAATGAAGGTCATGTGCATTTTCCAAGCATGATAATTTGTACTAGTTAACTTAATTTCTGGCATTAGGGTAGTCATGGTTAAATACAAGAATAGCTAAACTTGAAATGAAAACTTTTATCAGAACTTAGAAAAGAAAAACAGATTAAACTATATGAACTTGAATCTCAATATGGCATGGAAGGAAAAAACAACAACCAAAATAATATAATTTATAAATGTAGTGAAGTTAGGATGAATCAGACTTACAATGAAGAAGAGTTCCTTTTAGATTAAAAAAAACTGTGATAAGATACCTTATATAAATATAAAAGGATAAAAAAAACCCCTCTTAAAAAAATTACTCTTTTAGAGAAAAAAAATTATATGACTAAATTTCTATTAAAGAAAAAAATTAAGAAATAAAATCATAATATAAAAAAAAAAATATAATGAAAAGTAGGGAGATTTTTTTTGTTAAGAAGAATTTATATATAAACCTAAAACCTAAAAACTAAGATCTAAACACTAAAAACTAAGATCGGACATACAATCTAATAACAAAAAAATAGACTTACACTAATCAATGCAATAATTAGATGGGCATGCAAAATATACAATCTAATATGCTGTAGACTAATTACATTACATTTACATTAAAAGGGACCGATCGTGTTAAGGAATAAAACACAGGAGATAATGCTACCAGAGATACTTGAATAACAATGCTCCTATGATAAGAATGATCCTCCAATACGCTACTAGAGATAGGTTTCCAAGACCAGATAAAGGACGCATGCAAAGAATAGTAAACAATTAAAATAATGTCGTTTCCTCTGTTGCATGAAGAAGGAAAACATAACCGAATCTAGTTTACAGATGCAAATTAATAAACCCCTATGAAAAAAAATTCCAGAGATTTTGAATCTTCTATTTACTGGCAGAAATCAGATCATAGCTAAACAAGCAGGTTCAAGCTGAGATGAGCAACAAGTAGACGAAACCAAAAAGAAACAAGGAAACCGAGACCAACAAATGAAGAAAAAAAAGAATAGAGATGAGGTGCACCACGAAGAATAGAGGGAAGAAAATGAGCAACAAAGAATAACCAAACAACAAAATGAAAGAGAAGATCTAAATGTTGCAAACAAAAAAAATTGCTAAAAGAAATAGCAGATAAGATCGAACCAAAAAAAATAGCAAAGATCGATAGTTACCAAAAATTATTTTTGGGAGGAAGCAGCGATGACAGAGGCTAGGGCAGAAGTGGAGGAGGAGCACACCCAAATGAGAAAAAAACTTTAACTCCGCCTGGCTTGAGTGAATAGGAGTGGCTCAAGGAAGCGAATGCAAAGAAAGAAGCGGGGTTCACTTAGTAAAAAATGATACAAATCGGAAGATTTATTAAAGGTGGAACAACAGAAAACAAACTAAAAGAATGCTCGCAGATATACTACAAACAAATATAGTGAGAATGAGTAGATAAAATTAACGAAATAGAGCCAAGGCAATGAAAAAAAGGCTCAAAGGTTAGGATAAAAAAAATAACAACGAACAACGCATGTAAAAAAGGATATAAAACCAGTGCATGCAATGAACCAAAATGCAAAGAAAGGAAACACATGCAAGGCCGATCACTATAAGTCTATAGGGCTGGTTTGAATGCAAACCCTAGAACTTCTAGTGTCTCTCGTAACCACTCCAAGGTGATTTGATGTCCCCTGTCTTCAACCAACATCCCAGGTCGAGATCCAGAAGTGAAACTGGATGCAATGCGATCAATGCCAAACACATGCTAAGAAAAAGAACACAAAGGAACTGAAAGAAGCAGAGATCTATGTTCTTGAGAGATAAAGTTCACAAATCAAGCCAACCAACATAAGAAAAAGAAAATCACACTAACAGCTAGGCACAACAATCATAAGAAACTCAATGCAATGCTGATAAGCAAAAAACAAAACTCTATACTAACAAAACTACGAAACAAATAGAGAGAGCAACGCAGAGAGCTGAAATAAAATGTCGATGAGAGAAAGTGATAATGCATGCAACTAAGCAAACAAAAAAGATTAGTATCTTGTTAATGATTTTCTAACTATCATAAGAGAGTATGGCTTTACGCCCACACTTGCAGCATAGATCAAAACAAGATACACACACAGTGAGTTCTCTGTATTAACATGCAAGAGCTACAAACTATAAACAAGAAATGGATCGCAAACTAGAGCTATGAAAAAAAGAAGAGAAGAATGTTATATTTACTTACTGAATGCAAACCCTAGAGATATCACTTCACAAAAAAACAAAAAAGAAAAGAATGCACATAACTATAATTAGATTGCTTGCAATGATTAAAAGCATATAATAGAAATCAGAGTAGAATGCATGTAACTGAAGGAAATGACAACAATAATGATAATTAAAAAAAAGGAGTGCATGCATGCACTTGCTAAAAGGGAAGTAGCAAAGAAGAATCATTATTTTATTATAATAATAAATTAAGAATTTGATATATATATATATATATAATATTATATTATATTTGATTATAAAATTAAGATTTTGAAATTTTTTTATAGAATTATATTTTAAAGTAAGATTTTGATAACAAAAATAATACAATTAAATTTTAGAGCCAAGATTGAAATTTCACTAAAGTAACCAAGAGATAAATCGGGTTTGGCGATAAACCAGCCAAAGCCAAAAAAAAATTCAATTTTTTCTCTCTTAACCAAATTAGTAAAAGAATACTAGCAATAACTCTCTCACGAGTCTCCAATATTGGAGTGCTCCAAGATATGGTAGCTCCTTCACCTATACACTCAATACACGATTAAACCAACCTGCTCTGATACCATGTTAAAATAATAATAATAACAAAATATAGAGTTAGGAAATTGTTTAATCAATGAGCAAGGAAAATCAAGTTTACCATGAATAAACACAAAGTTAGGAGCATTCACCAAAGCACAATGAAACAAGGAGACAAGATTTTGAAGGGGGAAAAGCATAAAAAAAACCCCGTGATATTAATGAATGTGGCAACAAATGCCTAAAAATGTGAGAGAGAGAGAGTGAGAGCAAAGCTCATACAAAATAATCAAGACTAAGAAGAATCTCATAAGATGAGAGAAGGAGAGCCATCTCTTAATAGAGATGTGAGAGGAGTTACATTGTAACTCCCATTTCTGTGTATGCCACATTTCACTAGTGCGTGAGACAAGTGTAGGATTCCTCATAAGGAGGAATATCTATTTTCCTTAAAAAATGAAATTACAAAGATTACATGTCCTCCCACTTGGAATAGAGGATGAATACATTAGGATACCTTGGTTTATCCTTAAATACATAAATTAACAAGGAAAGATTAAATTCTAACAGGGTTACTCTAGGCTCCTTAGCTTTCTCTAAGGTCTAACTTCTCAAAAATCTCCAAGCTTCTTGTAGGGTCATGGAGGTGTTGTATAACCTTCCAAAACACTATTTCCAATGCTTAAGACAACCCCATGCATTGATCCTCCTTACCGATTTCAAGATTTGCTATCAAAACAGGGCTATAAGGAAAGCACCCCTATTAGCCCTCCTGCTCTGAGAAATTAGGGAATAACTCAAATTATCTCCATTAACCCCTCCAAACTTTCTTTAGAGACTCCTATTCATTCATCTAGGTCTCAAGGATTTTTGGGGTTTTGGGCCTCCAAATGGTCGCATAGTACCCTTATACAAAATGAGGGGTTTTAAGGGTTTCTAGTCCTTTCTTAGGTCTGACTATTCCTTAGCTTGGTTTGAGGCCTTCCAGGATTGGTATAAACCCTTTCTTCACACCAAAGAACCTCAACTTATTCCCTTATCCACTCCATGCTTTCATTCTTCCTTATCTTCATAACCCTGCAATCTAGAAGCTCTGCAACTTCATTCTCCCCTAGCCGGGAAACCTCTGGCTCGCCTAGGGCAAGAGATTAGAAATAGCTCCTGTACTTGTGAGGGCCCTTCCTCCTACATGTGAAAAGTACATTAGGTGCACTCACTATATCCAAGAGGCTATACTATTTCTACAATGGGATAGTGAGTTACATCCTTTACAATGTCAACTGCCTGGTTCAGGACAGTGAAATGGAAACAAAGAAGTATTTACAAAAACAAAGAAAACTAAGCACAAAAACTTAATATAATGAAACCAAACTAATCTAAATAGATCAAAATCCAATGCCAAGTGATGACAGTAACTAGATTAAGACAATAATGCTTCCATTAATTCTCTGTTAAGCTTTCTTTCATACAGTCTAGCTGCTTCAGCACAATGACCATACACACAACATACACTTATAGAAATTTTAGGGTTTATTAGGATTATATATGATCTCCTAGGTCTATAGGCTTCATCTTTAGGTCTGCTATCAGACCATAGGTCAATTTCCACCATTTTAGGAGATGGGCGAGCAACATTTGCAAAATTGTAAAGTTTCACTTTGCAACTTTTACAACTTTTTACAACTCTTGTCAAACTTGCTATTTCTTAGCTTCCTAAGGCTAATGAATCTTCCTAGGTGACTCCTAAGTATTTAATTCTTATTTATAACTTCAAATGACTTTGAAAAGTCTTTAAAAGACCCATGTCCTTATAGTATGACTTCATGTCAAAAAGTACCTAGCTAGCCTTGAGGCCTATCCAAAGGACTTCTAGGATCTCTAAACCCCAACTAACATTGCCATTCACTCAAACTGGTCCTCAGACCCTTATTTTTTGTAAAAATCTCACTAAGAGCATGACACAACAATATTTCAAATGGTGAGGGCTCTGTACTGTCTAGGTGCCCTTGCACCATCTTTGATGTCATCAAGATCACCATTTTTTATGTCCTCAATGAGTACATCAAGTGCATTATTATCAATCCCTTGAATTTCAACTTGATCTGGTGCTCCTGAGTTAAGCTCAAATCCTCGATGGAATCCATTGTATCAAGTACCTTAGTATCTGATATATCAATTATCTATTTTGATGTGAGATCTACATCATCAGTATGAATTCCCTTACATTTTTTCTTTAGTTTCTTCTTAGGAATAATGGCTAAGGCCATCTTTTCTAACTCTTCTCGAGCTTGTACAATTGAAGTCCAGATGAGTTGACTATTCTCATCTATGTCAAAAATATTTTCATCAAGTATCTATAGTACCCGGTTCTTTACTCAAAATCTCTTTGAATACTTACTCATTAATTCCTCAACTTCAGGAATTGGCAATGTAGGAATTGTCAAAACTAGGGATTGTTCCCTCATTCTTTTCTCTGTATTCAAGGCATATGTACATTTCTATGAAATTCTTCCTTCTAATGCCTTGGGTAAATATTTGGAAAATTATATTGGTACTCTCTTGAATCTAATCATCATTTGGATGATAGCCTCTTCAATTTTATTCTGATCCTCGGTTGACAAGTGCTCAAACCGACTAATCTCAGGATCACTTAATCCTCCATTTTCAATTATTTCTTCAACTACCTCATCAATTGATCAACTCTTATTTACAAAAACTTTTAATTGATCATTATCATCTTCATCATCATCTAAATCATCTTTTCCTTTAATTAGTTTTCTTCGTTTCTTAGGGGCCTCAGTAGTAGATTTAGTACCTCTCTTTTTATATGTCTTCGTTAGTGTTTCTGCAATTGGCCTTGATATTTTCATAGCTCATTTATTTGGTAGAGGTGAAGCTATAGTTTTTGACTATGTACATGCCCTTGTCTGCACTTCTAACTACTTCTTCTTTGAAGTGGGGGAAGGAGAAACCGGTGTAGAATCTACATCATTGTCTAACTCGGTTTCTTCACTGTCATGTGGTTTGTCGGAAAGAAGTAACTGACCTTTAGTTGCAATCTCAACCAGTGTACTCTTAGATGTTCCAACATCATCACCAAATTTATTTACTAGATTTTTCATCATTTTCTTTTACTTCTTTGTTATTTTACCGATAACTAGGCCTACTTTAATTCTTGTCTTGGCCTCTTCATAGGTTCCAAACCTTTGTACATTAACATCCTTAGGTACAGCCAATAAAGCCTTTATTGATTTGGAAGAAAAATCAATGTCTAACTCATATCCCATGGGGGCTAACCAATTTATTCTAGGCTCCACAACCTTAATCAATGTGTGATCGGTGTCAACTATAAAACATATTTCCTGCTCATAATCTTCAACTAGTTGCCTTGGAATTCTACTCTAAGAATTTATTCTACCTTTGAATGGCTCAAAATAATTATCTAAAACATTGTTAAGATTATTCCCAGAACTCTTAATCAAATCTAAAATTTGAACTATGATTGTCTTGTCGGTTGACCATTCTATATTACTGGCCGATGCAAACAATCTTTACACATAAAAGAATATGAAAACTAGCAAGGATCTAAACTTACAAGTATTAGACTTCACTGACCATATTGTCTTCATGTTCTCTTCAATCTACTTCAAAAGAAGCTCAACGAGATCCAACTGAAAACCTTTCTTGACCATTTTGAAAGCTATGTCAATGACTTCACATGGCACACTGTTTAGTTTTCTCAACTAATAAATCTTATAACTGATGACATGAGCTACAAATTTTACCTTTGGGTCTTTGATTGTGTTAATCTTCCTAGCTCAACCGTCCCACTTGGCTCCCGTGTTCTTCTCAATTTCTGCCCTTGATGCACTGCGAAGTGCTTTTGTCTTATCAGTGATAGGATACCCAGTGACAACATGAATCATGTTCTTATTTATTTTAACGAGCTCATCGAACCTAAAATTTCCATCGTGGAACTAACTGAGAACAATCCTAATCCATTCATTCTTGAAGTCTTTCAGAAAATTTAGGGCATTCACCAGTCCTATTACTTCTAGTTGCTTATAATCAGATCTCAGTTTCCCATATACTCCACATAGCTTCTGATAACCTATATACATATCAAAATCTCCAATTTCCCCTATCTTGTAGTGAATGTACAAGCATACGTCCTCAACCAGTAAAACCCTAGGTGGTATTCTTGAGAAAGCTCCCATTTGATCAATTTGCGATGCAACTTCAGGATGAAGTTTGTATCGGGGTTCATTACATGTTGCAAAGACAATAAGATTGACTTCTTCCTCCTCTACAAACTTAGACTTGTTCATCTTTGATGTGGATGCCATAATCTCTTAATATAGGGTTTCGGTAAGTATGAGTATGAACAGCTCGGTGATAACAATACTTACATGAAAATATCGATGAAATCACTCGGAAGAATTTGATACTATGCTCAAATACTTTGAAAATATTTTTCATGAAATCACTCTGGAAACTCTTTGTTGTTCATAAACAATGGTGAAAAATGAACTAAGTTCATCGCATATATATAAATTTTTGAAATTCCCGCTCAAACCTTTTGGCAATAAATGCTTGACTTACTCACAGCTCGATGACAACTGTCAAACTTGGTGAGTACCACAAAATACCAATATCTCAGTTAACATATAACTTTTCACTTAGTTAATACTGATACTCGGTTAACCTTGCATAATAGTCACCGACATGTAACTTCTTCACTCAGTCTAGCATATACCGACTATAAACTCTTAAAAGTCCAAAACTTATAAAACCATAATGCATCTCAATTCATTTGGATTTGGTATGTGCACATCTACCATAAGGAACTATATGTAAAATGTGATTAACTTGAAATATCAGTTCCATACATACCTTTTTTCAACTTAGGTTTCAATGACTGCATTGCTTGACTCAACATTATCATTTGATGCCTTTCTCCACACAGTGTTTCTTATTCTCATGATATATGCAATTGTATTGCCATTTTCAAAAACTTGTGCTTCTAGTGCTCAGTCTCTACAATCTTTACTTAGGTGACCGAATTTGTGACAGTGTAAACATGCCATACCAGTTCTTGTCTAGCTTTGAGATTTTCAAGCCCATCTCTTCCTCATGCAATTAGCTACAATATGTCCATACCTTCCACATACTGTGCAGTTAACCCATGTGGTATAATCCCAAGTGTAAGCATTACCTTATCTTCTTGGTTGATAGGATTTATTCTGTCCTTTCGGTGTCCAGACTTGCTTCATCTTTGTTCTGCATTCTTGTGAGGTGTGTCCATGCATGTTGCAAGTGTGACAGTGTTTCTCCATGCAGGATTTGTTAGGAGTCCTATTCAACTTAGATCTACATTTATATGCTTGATGTCCAAAATTGTTACAATTATAACAATGACCATTAAACTTAGGAGTGGTTTTAGGTTTACCTTGTGCTTTACTCCTGTAAACATTTGAATTGTGGCTTAGTTTACCACAGTGATAGCATGTTAGTGTCTTAGGTCTCTGATTCTAGTTGTTATTCATATGTTCAACTTTCTTAGATGATTCTCCTTGCTTGGTGTAGCCTAATCCAATAGTACTTCCAAGTCCTCTTTGACTAATCAGAAAATCATCAATTTTCTTAGAACCATCTTCAACCTTTTTCATCATCTCATTATGTTGTTGCTGCATCTTCACTTTATTTCTCAGTTTTTCATTTTCTTCCTTGAGTACTCCAATGTCTTCAAGTTTCCTTGATAACTCTTTATTCACTCAGTTGATCTCCGAGCTTACAACAATCACCTAATTGGATATTTCAAAGTGATGCTCGGTAAGTCTCATTATTTCAGTTTCCTTCACTTGTAGTTGTTCAGTCATTTGTCTTTTGTCTTCAATAACCAAATTTCTCTCTTGTTCAGCTTGTCTAGCATTGTTCATCACATCAATCATTCTTACCATTTGTGTCTCTTGACCGATCTGCAGGGCTTTCACTTGTTCAATCAAATGAAGATTTTTCTCAGATAAATTAGAAATTGCACTTTCAGAACTGTCAGAAATATTGCCTGAACTAGATCCAATATTCTCAAATAGATCATCAATATCTTCTTCATGATAGTTAGTATCACATTCCTGAATAGATATGTCATTTCTCTGAACCAGTAACTTTTTCAATGCATCCTTAGCTTTCTTGTATTTCTCAACAAGAATCTGTATCTGAATCTTTTGATTCTCTATAGTTTTGTCCAACTTGTATCTCTCCATGTTTAGATATTTCCTCTTCAGTGGTTAAACCTTCCAATAAGAGATCTAGCTCTAATACCAATTGTTGGAATGGAAAGATAAGGGACTGAGAGGGGAGGGGTGAATCAATACCCTCAATAACTTTTAACTCAATACTCAATTTGCCAATAGTAGTAACTAATCTATCCAACTAAATCCATTGTTTGCAACATTCATTCAATTGACTTGATACATGTAAAGTGCATGAAAAACAAACAATAATTCAATCACATAACATACATATTTTTGTTACGCAGAAACTCTTGTTATAAGGTAAAAATTGTAGTGGGGATGACACCCACAAATTCTTCACTACTGCAGATAATAAAATATGTCAATTAAGCCTACAAGTTGTGATCACTTTTGGTGATCTTACCCTGTTAGGAGTAACAATCAGATCAACTAGATCTACCTTGTTAAAGAATTTAAAAAACACTACTTGAGTGTGTACTTGGTTAAGAGATTTACAAACAGACTGTTAAGTCTACTTTGTTAAGAGATTTTACTAACTCTGTTACAATGATTAGAAGATAATAGAAAGTATATGTAAATGTCAACTATACTTTGTCTAAATCGGATCTATGATATACTGAATAAATGTCACCTCAATGTGTAGTAGTTTGTCCTCTATTCTGCTTGGTAGCCTTGACTGCTTCTAAATAAACTGAATTATATCTCTGATTACTACTCAAACCATGTCTAAATTTTGATGTCTTGAAGTTGGCTACTGCTTCAAGATCTTTTTCTTGATTCACTTGCTTGCCTTACTCGCCTTATGTCAAAATGACATGAATTACAAATATATAGCAAACTGCTATGATTTTCATGACTGCCATGACCTAATTAGGTTTATATCTTCTTAGGAAAACCTAAGATCTATGGTATACAAAATTAACCTAGATTTGACTATTACATAGGGATCATCATTACATTTAATGATTACATCTATAATAAATAATCCTTGATCTTGGTAAAATGTTTCATGAATCCGTTGTAACCGTTTACATAGATAAATGTGCCATAATTGATTACTGTGTTATTTCCTAGATTTCTCAGTAAACACAACCAATTCTGCTTGGTGAATATACTAGTGCTCGGTGTTTATTGACACTCGATGCTCGGTATACTCTGATGCTTGGTAACACTACTTTGGTGCCCGGTTAAGTCTGTTTCCATTTAGCTCTTGGTACTGCCTTATGAATACTCGATATGAAAGCTTGTTTGTTTAACCGAATAGCATAATATAGGTTGAAGTTCTTCCTTTTACTGACTAATCAGCATAAATAATCGACTGATCCACTTTGATACTAATGATTGTTAGAGTTGTCATATTATAGCTAATAATTAATTAATTTAATTATTAGTCTATTATATACTCTACACTTAAGTTAAACTTAGGCATCTTATTATTCTTTAGGGTTTTCCCCTTTAGGGTTTCAGTATCCTTTTATAAGGATTCCCTCTTTGTATTTTATTCATTCACTTATTGGATCATAATAGAAGATTGTTTGCATGTGCATATGATGCCTTTGGCTTTTTGGCCTCCATAGATTTTTTTTACTTTCTGTTCTTTGCTTCTTCCATGTGATAGGGTTATGCATTCAGGTGTTCTTGGGAGATTAGTTTTTCACCTAATCTAACATGGTATCAGAGCCTCCCTACTGCTGCTTGTTCTGGTGTTTTTGAAGCAAGATTTTTCAGTTATGGTATTCTTTGTAAGACATTATTTTTTGTTTCTTTTTTGCCTGCAAAAAAGAATTTTTTTTGGAGCATTTTGAGAAAAAATAAACACCACCATTGCACTCAGAAGGCTTGGGAGAGTAAAAAATCATATAAAGTTTGTATTTTTTGGCCTATGGGGCTTTTGGGTGAATTTTCTTGCCCATTCGGGCCATACGACACGAAAATTGAGAAAAAAAATTTAAAAAATCTTGGTTTTTGTGCACATTTTAGGTTTTAATGGGGCACCGCCAGTGCGCCACCCTAGCACCACTGCCGCCCAGCCTCCGCGCCACCCAATGCCTCCACGTTGCCCGCTGGGCCGCCCGCTCGTCGCCCACCGGCCACTGTAGCGCCACCGCCGCCCGCCGCCCTCCCCGGCCCCGCTTCGCTCTATCGACAGGTTCTTAAGCCCCGTGTCAGTCATATGGTGACCAGGAGGTTCGTCTCAGCCCCCTGCACCTGCCATGCGCCCAGGGGGCTTTTTTTTACAGCCCCAGGGGCTTAAAACCTATTTTTGGAGCCTTTCTAACCCCTTGACACTATTTTTGCTCTATCTGGAGCATACGGAGGTCTTTTTTGAACTTCTTTATATCGTCGAAAAGATCTTTCTGAGCTCTTTCCGATTATGGAGGTTAGGTTTTTTGGCTCTTCATTTTGGATAGTGTTTTTTCTGTGAAAGTTCGATGTCTGCTTTTGCCTTCCGGGAGCCATATCTTGCTCATCCAGACTTTGTTTTTGGCCCACCAAATATCATCGAAAAGCTGGTTCTGTGAGTTTTGCAGTGGTAGGGGTCTTTTATCTAGATTCTACTACAAATCTTTTTTCCTCTGAGTTTTTCTCTTTCGCACTCTGGCAGATTACTTGGATTCTACAGGTCCTGGGATCTCTTCTGTTCTTCTAGCTCACTCTTCTTTCTGACTTTCTAAGCATTGTATGCTTCTCTTATGTAGCATTCTCATTTCTATAAACACACTAAGATAAAGTGTCTGCTTCTGTATATCTGGGATTTCGAGCACCTTGTGTTTGTTTGTACTCGCACTCAGTTATAAAGTGCCATGGGGGGTTATGATGTTTTGCCTTTTGTGCTCATCCACCTTTGTTAAGTGAGTGTACCTTCCATGACATTAGCCCATGCTATGTGTCCATGACACCACCCTTTATCCTGTGCTTGTACTTCTATTTCACTATTGGTGTTCCTGATTCTTCTTCTTGCAGATGTTTTTGGCATTGCATTTCAGTGTTCCTGTCACCCCTCTCCCTGTTCAGCATTATGGGGGGGGGGTTCACCTATTGGTTCTATTGCTTCCTTAGTTCGGTTGAGTGATCTATGTATTCAGTTCTTGTTCCTATGTACTAGGTGGATGCAGTGGCTAGGCACCTATGCATTTCAGTGAGATGGTTCATCTACTATATAGACACTCGTTCATTCCTACGTTTGGAGGTCACCTCTTCGATTGATCAGCTCTTTAGATTTTGTCTTCTCTACTTGGTCATGCACTATTTCAGTGGGGGTTCCAGCAGTTACTTCTGACAGTGTTTATAGCTTCATGCTTCGAAGATGCGTTACATGCTCTTTCTTGTTCCTTTCTTTGGGACCTTCCCTAGATTAGAGGCTTTGTTTCATTCATCTAGTTTATTTCTTGTATTTGGGTACCTGATCAGGCCTAGTTGTCAGGACCCATAGTTCTTTCATGCATCTTTTAGTCCTTAGTTGTTTAGCTTCTCCCTAAGTTACACTTAAGGGGGGGTGTTAGAGTTGTCATATTATAGCTAATAATTAATTTATTTAATTATTAGTCTATTATATACTCTACACTTAAGTTAAACTTAGGCATCTTATTATTCTTTAGGGTTTTCCCCTTTAGGGTTTTGGTATCCTTTTATAAGGATTCCCTCTTTGTATTTTATTCATTCACTTATTGTATCATAATAGAAGATTGTTTGCATGTGCATATGATGCCTCTGGCTTTTTGGCCTGCATAGATTTTTCTTGCTTTCTGTTCTTTTCTTCTTCCATGTGATAGGGTTATGCATGCAGGTGTTCTTGGGAGATTAGTTTTTCACCTAATCTAACAATGACAACATCAAATGCTCAAATAGAAATAACAATACCCCTAGGATTCTCACCCTCATAGAATAGGTTGTGGATGTAGATTTATCCATAGCTTGATTTGCATTTTGATCTTATTCAACCATTTCAAATTCTGAATCTCTCTTTTAATGTACACAATTCTAAAACTTGTATATTCCACATAGATAGACGTGCACACAAATAAATTTAATTAATTTTTTTCAGATGTTTTATTTAAGGAATCTTAGGTCATTAGTTATCATTTAAGGATAAATGTACTAAAATGTCACATCAACCCACATCATTGCAAATCATTGTTATAATAATTTTCAACACTTGAAATAGCATATACTACTTTACATCATCATCTCAAACACTTGCATATCTTGAAGTCATTGTGTTTTTACTTATTATACACCAATAAAGGGGACTACCTATCACCAAGTACTTCATCTTCCCTTTGAACATGAAAAATCTTTAAGGTTCTTAAAATCACCACTCTATATCAAATATCTAACACCCATAGGAAAACAAGCATAGAAGAGGAAGGCAATGTAGGAAAGATCCACATGAGTACATCTTATCCCAAAATTGATTCATGGGTGTAACATAGTCCTTACAAAAATTAAGATCACTAAACATTTTCCTTTTATAGTTCTAGAACTCTATAAATATGATATTGAATCATATATCTTGATCATCAAATAATACAAAATTAAATATCCATTATGAATAACATGAATCCAATATACTAAACCAAATTATTCTAATGATAGACCTAAATGTTTATACACATAATGGATAGGCATGAATGTTGACACACACCATGATATTGTCTAGTTTGAATTTAGCCCACAAAATTTGTATGTCTTAGTATTAACTCTTTATGCTATGAGTAGCATTCAAAGATGCTGCCACCAAATGATAGGTCAAAAAACTGTGGGTAAGTAGGAATTTTGTCATTATATGAGTCCTTCAAATTATTGATATTTGTACCACATTAAATATTATTTATATTCTTGAATTGCAAATACATGTTAAAATGATTGTTATATCGATTGATTGGTAATGACGAATAATGTAAAATAAATCATCATTGACCAAATCTTGCTAAATATAAAAACTTATGACTTTCTAAAAGAATGAGACTAGATTCATGCATCAAATGACTTTAACAAAATAAATACTTATAAAAACAAAAGTTAATTATTCATAATCTATAATATAATCTCCACATCAATAGAAGGCTACAATAATTCATACCATAATACTTATCCTCTCACTGAAAAACTAAAAATAATAAAAAAAATAGTTGGTACATCGTAGCAATCATAAAAGATAAACAGTATCCATTTAAACTCAGATATGGATGATATTGCAGGACAGAAAATTCTTTAATTTGGATAAAACTGATATCCTATGTCCATACTGTCCACATTCATTTGATGTGGGACATTTTCTTTGCATTCATTCGGCTATTGTTTGGGTATAGTGAAGACATACACTGACAGCTTTTTCAGCTATTTCTTTCATCTGTCTGTCCATACAATGCAAGCGACCATTTTGCATAGAAAAATTCAGAACTACCAGTCGTTGTGGATATTTTAGTTAAAAGTTTGACAGTTATGTGTTATCTACTCTGTACAGTGTTTCCTGGTATCATGTGGCCAACTTGCTGTCTTTCAGCATTCAATGGTTATATATCCTTTCTTAATTAGTATATGAATGTGTCAGACCGGACTGAAATTCTTATCACTTTTGTTCAAGGGCCCCATGAGAAATGGTTCGGAGCTCTTGGAAAGCTCATTATTAAAATAGAATAAGACACAGTTGGAGTAGCTTATGCTTTAAGCAATTCAATCATATCCAAACACACTGCCTATTTTAAAACTATATGATATTTTAAATGTTTCCACATTTGAAACATTTTCATTGAGTTTAGTCATTCTGTCTTTTATTTGGTGTAAAATATATTTGTATCTTTATTGTTTTTATTATGACGATGGATTAGGGAGTGAGATGATGTCAGATTATTTATGCAATTTTAGTTTATGAGCTTTGTTATGTATTCTATTTTATAAATAGAGTATTAGATTTATAAGGATGAAAAGTACATTTTTATCTATTGTTTTTTACTAGTTTATAAAGAGGTTTAAATTATATTATCTTAGTATATGTTTTTGACTTACTTGATATTTGTTTGGATTCTAGATGCATGTTGTCAAAGATAAAATATTGTAGTACAATAGCATTTTTAATTATTAGATTGTAGTTTACTTCTCTAGATTGAAAATTTTAAGTATAGTCTTGATTTGTCTTAAGATCATAGGTGTAGTCTTGATTCATTTTGTCAATTTTTTATTTTTTTGTAGTAAAAATTAATCTACATCTATAAATCATTATTTGTCATAGAAAATATTTCAAATTGTACACCTAGACGAGTATAAAACAACATCACTTTTAGGTCATTTTATAAAGAGTTCATATTTCATCTATCATTGTGAAAACCCTTCTACACCTATATGCCAAAATAATCACTTAATGGTCAGTACTCAGCTTTCCACATGAGATTTTATATCAACACATGGTAAAATATTAGCTCATGCACCTAGTCATTGGAAAATTGATTGTATTAAATGCCAAATGCCTCAACATCATTGTAGCCACATTTGTTGGATTACTTGTTCGTCATCTTCTAACTTTATTAAGACTTTTTAACATTCAAAAGGCTTATCTAAAGAAAAAAGATGGGAACAAGTCACCTCCTACAACTAGAACAGTAATTTCTAATGCTCATTATTTCTCAAATCACCAAGTCATTTTATAAGAAGCACATGCTCAAAAATATGCTTCCTACACTAATTCACAAGAGGATGTATTAATAAAGAATAAACCAATCATATGGGACCACAAGGGAATAAACACAATAGTGATATATCATAACATAATGACTTTATTTATAGGTCATGCATGGTCTCCCACCACACTCTGCCTAAAGTAGAAGGTCCTAGGAAAATATGTTGAAAATGACGAAAAGTATAAGGACCTCTTTGAATTCCTCATTGAGGATTGGGGTGGTCTATTTGTTTAGCCACTTGTTAGCTAGTTTCTAGTTTTTTAGTTTATGTTTTAAAACTTCTGAGGCTTTATATCTATTAGATTTATTTCTTTGGACTTGTTTTGATATTATGGATTGGTATACTATAAATGCACTATTAATGTGTTGTTAATGGCTTGTTGAAGTTGCCTTCAAGTTTTTTTGTCTATAAGGTCAGCACCCTTGTCATGTTGTATTTTAATATTAAAAACATAGTGGCTTACAAGGGGGAAACACTTTAAGGGAAAAAATACTACTCCAAAGAAACTCAATATTTATTTGATAATCAAATGTTACAATACACTTGTAGATTCTAAATCTTAATAGGAGTATCACGAGTTAAAAAGTTTGAGTAATTCTCATAGCACAATGGTATGTACAAAACTCATTATCAAAACTTCCATCTCAATCACCCAAGAACTAATAAAAGTTATATGAAACCATAAAATGGTAATTAGGAAACCAAGAACTAGAACTAGAACCTCCCAATATGTGGCACTCAAATATATGATTGATAATCTAACACCTAAATTTCGAGATGAATCTATAGAAGAAAAATAGAATTTTACCTAGCATAAATTCATCATCATATATTAGTAAAAAATTGTAATTTCTTATTACAACTTGTAATACCCTTTATTTCGAGTTATGGTTCGAATGCACTTTTTTCGTCCCCATCTTGTTATAACAGATAATTAAGTAGATTAAAAGAATACAATTAATAAATTATTCTATTAATAAGAGTCTAATATAACGTAATCATTGATTAATTAATTCATGATGATATTAGTGGCTTAAAAAATGTTAATAACAAGACAATTATTAACTGAAGGTAGCTTTCATAAGCTCTATCATAGTAATAAGTGTGTTTTTATTATGGAATTGGTTATTTTTATTTTTGGGGTTTTGGAACGGTTTAATCTTCCTTATCATGTGTGTAGAGGTGATCTATCTGCTGCATTTACATTCTACTCCAAACTAGGAAACCGTCTCTTTATTATACCGTTTTGTTCACATCTTAGTTGGCTTGTTAGAAGAATGAGATTTCTTTTAAAAATCTCTTTATGAATCGGTTCAGTTTTGAACTCTTTTAGAATTTTTAGGGAAGCTTCTAAGGAATCAATCCTCTCCTTATCATAGATTCTTAGTTTTCTTTTATAATCATTTTCAAAGTTTAATTTGGAAAGAAGGAAGAGGATTCTAAAGAAGGTTATATAGATTTAGTTTTATTTGATAATATTTTGTTAAAAAAAAATTATGTTTTTTTTTTCCTATTTAGAATTTTAAATTTGTTATAAATTATATGAAATAAAAATTTATTTATGATTTAGCTAGTTTGTTTTATGAAATTTTAAATAACATTAATTGAGGATCTATTTTGAATAGTTATAAATAAATAGTTGGAAAAGTTAATTTTATTTTGATAATTGAATATGATTTAATATTGGTTATATTTATTTTTTAGGATTTATTTTATAATTATTATTTAAAAGACTTTTTAAAGTTAAGATATTATTCTTCAATATTTGCAACTTGTAGTTTCTATATTTAACTTGCATTCTCATTATTTTGGGAGTCATGGTGATACTTATGTCGTACTTGTAATTTTGGTTTCTAGTAATTAATTATGATTCTTGTATTAAGTATATAGGTCAATTTGAATTATGCTATTAGATTAATTCTCTTTGTAATCCAAAGAGGTATCTTGGTTTTAGTTGTCAATTGTTGTGATGTTGTGATGTTGGGGCTTCTTGTATTCACCCTAGGGGTAATATTTATTCTAGTAACCTTATTTTATTGTGGAATTGTCCAATTGAAGACTAAATTAAATTGATAGAGAAAGATAGATTTAGGTGGGTTTATGGTCCAATTGAGTTGACTTGGCATACATTAAAGCTATACTGTCAGGATTTGTTATTATTATGAGATTTGCTATTATTGCTAAGTGCAGAGCCTTTGTATGACAGTTAAATGAAAAGTTGTTAACATTAAGAAAGTTTATGATCCTTATTGTAAATCTTCAAAGAAGTATGATTATATATTACTTTTCTTGTACTTGTGGTGCTAATTTGTTTTATCCTTGATATGGTTGCATGTTCATGTCATAGTTATGGGTAGTGGAGTTAGGGTTTTCTTTTATGATCATTGGAGACAGGAAAATGTTTTGAGTTTATTTTGGTTGATGTATTAGGTAGTTTTTGATGAGGTTTAAAGTTATCATGTTTTCTTAAAATTAGATCTCTTAAGATGTCCAATCCTTGTTTTATCTTAATGTCAGTTTATGGTCATGAGATGTTCCTTCAGTGACGTTGTATATTTATGAATTCTTTGAGGATTTGGAAATTGGGTTGTTTTCTTTTGAATACTAGAGGCACAAGGGTTCGGTTTCCATTAATCAGTTTAAATGTCAATTGAAATTTTCTTTTGGAGTTTTATTTATGTAATCACCCAGTTTTGGTCTAGTAAACTATAAACCCCCTTTATGAAAAATTAAATTAAAATATTAGACCATTGCTTTGCATCAAATCAATTCTGCTTAATTAATTAATCATTTATTTGATTATATCCTAAAGTTTGACCACTTTATTCTATGTTTATTTAATTAAAGAAGATGCTCCGTTTTAATTAAATAATATAAAAGATTGATTTATCCTAAGTGCACATGAAAATCACTTTTCTAATAATAATAATAATAATAATAATAATAAAAATAAAAAGAAAATCCCTCCACTTAAAGTGCACTTTCCAATGAGATGAAATCTTTTGACTTTTGAAGAAGGATTTTGCCTCTTTATCTCAACCACTCATTATTTTGCCTCTTAATCTTTTTCCTTTTCTTTTTGCCTCTTAAAGACATGAGCACATGGATCAACCAAGACTTAATCTCCACCGTTGCTCATTCTTTTGCCTCTTAATCTTGACCATCCACTCTTTTCTAATTTCTTTAAAAGGAGGCTCTCTCCTCATTCTTGCATCTTCTTGGAGTCTTGATCTTTGAATCTTCTTGTAATCTTGGTACTTTTGAAAATTTTCTTGAAATCTTCTTGGTTCATTTTTGCATCTTAGCTCATGTTGCATCTTGAAGTGTTGCACTATCATTTAGCTTAGCTTTGTTATTTACTTTCTTGCATTTAGCTTAGTTAATCTAGTCTAATTAGGATGGATAGTAATCTTTTATCTTGTTAGCTTAGATTTACTTTCCTTACACTCTTGCATTTCATCTTAGCTTAATCTTGCATCTCTTGCATCTCATCTTAGATTACTTTGAATTTGTATTCATCATGGAGATCTTGGATACTTGCACTCTCATTGCTTGATATCTACTCAAATCTTTCATCCTATAGTGCACCTTGTAGGGATCTTCTGTATTGGGTTCATTTGAGAGCCACTATCTTTATTTACATGATTCTTGCACGCTATGGATAGGAAGCTATAAGCCGCCTTCTAAGACTCTAAATTCATTAGATCTCTTGGATATAAGTGTTAGGAATAACAGTTCACTAATACAACTGAGCGGGTGGGGGGGGGGGGGGGCAAATCAGTTTTATGACAGATTATTAAACTTTAAACTTTGCATAGCATCAATATCAAATCAAGTGAACAAAATGAATGCACACACAATAATACAATATTTTTTGTCGAGGAAACCATGTTAAAGGTAAAACCCCAATGGGAATTAACAACCACTAATGATGTACTGAGAGTATAGTATCCTTGTTAGAAGATCGAGCCCTGTTACGAACTGATTAAAACATTACAGTACATAGTCATTGTTAGATGAAAGACCCTATTAGGAGTCAAAGAAAAGAGGAAGGCTCACTGCCCAAAGAAGGTTATGACCACCTTCAAAACTCACTGTTCACAACACAAGTGTATATAAGGAAATACATAATTTTTGAACTATCTGATAGCAACTTTCTTTGCTTGATTAGTTCCAATGAAGTATATAAGTTATCCTCTGCTCTACATCCAACAGATACAAGCTCGTAGCTTCTACAATCTTCTTTTACATCATATATATTTTTCCATATCTTTTCAAAATAAAATCTCTTACATATATACCCTATTACAAAATAAATGATCAGGTCGGCCAATTAGGCTTTCCTAATATATAAATGATTACATAACTCCTTGCTAAGATACATACGGTATCTAAGACAATTATACAATAATTATATTTCAACAATTAAGGACCAACATCCATAATTCATGCTCTCCATCCATGATACACGCTACAACTCTAAAGTTAGCTTCCAAGTAGGTATTCTCTAGAACACACGCCATAGATGATGTCATCCTTCTTTCCGTACCTTGCTAAGATCAGTGAACATTATTTAGTACACTATCTGTCATCCCTTAAGTTTGCATAAATTGAATCCACATCACCTGTAAGATATACCCAAAACTCAGAGACTTTCTCTGTCAACTTCCACTTTCACAGTCCAATAATCAGTCTTCACAAAATCTTCTATAGCTCAACCAATATACAATATTACATCATGCGATCTTAGATGTAAGATCACAATACCTTCCTGTACACACAACTGACTTCGTACATTATAAAACATCCGTACAGTATCCGTACACTATAATAATCAGTTTATTTTCTTCATAGAAACATATGTTGACATCAGTGACAAAACACAGATGATAACACTATTGATAATGTAGTGATTAAACATATTAAATGTATTATCAATATCCAATAATCTCCCCCTTTGGCATTGATGGCAACATATGGGAAAATCCATCAACCCAAATCCTTTAACCAAGAATACTATCTTTCCTCATGCAGTCTCCCCATACAATAGGGATTTTCTCATAGTATCTCTCCCCCTTTGACAATAATGGTAAAGGGTGCCATAAGTCATCAACTGTCTTTTGTTTAGTCTTCATCAATCAGGTGCTAAATCACCCAAATGTATTTGCAAGCTTTCGACGATCACTCCCCCTGAGGAGTAGATCCATACATCAAGTCCAAAACATGATAAGGCTTTGAAAACCTTTGAAGTGATGCATCTCCACATCATTTAATTCTCACAAGGAGGGGCCTGCACCCCAAGCATACCTTTGAGATACTCAAAGGCATCTTTTGGCAATGACTTTGTAAAGATGTTTTCTATCTGCTCTTTTGTGCTAATGTATTCCAACCTTATTTCTTTCTCTGCCACCTTGTCTCTCAAAAAGTGTTAATTAATGGAAATATGCTTAGTTTTAGAATACATCACATGATTCTTTGACATATTTACTGTACTGGTGTTATCACAATGAATAACCACTGGTTCAACAAAAGTTATTCCAATATATTTTAGCATTTGTTTCATCCAAACAATTTGAGTGCAATTAATAGAAGTAGCAACATACTCTGATTCAATAGTAGATTAAGCTATACAATCTTGATTTTTACTTAACCATGAAACCAACCTTTTTTTGAGGAAAAATGCACCTCCACTAGTACTTTTTCTATCATCATTATTCCCTGCCCAATCGACATCAGTATAAGCATGTAGTTCCAAGTCATCATTTCTATCATACCACAATCCATATTCTATTGTTCCTTTCAGATATCTGAATATCCTTTGTACTGCAACCATGTGTGTCTCTTTAGGATTTGCCTGATATCTGGCCACAATTCCAACAACATTAGCAATATCCGGTCTAGAATGAGTCAGATATTGTAATCTTCCAATCATTGATCTGTACTTGGTCTGAAAAACACTTGGTCTCATCATTATTTGTTAATTTATGACCAGTCACCATGGGTGTACCAACAGGTTTACAATCTTTCATTCCAAACTTTTTCAACATCTCTTTAAGATACTTAGTTTGAGAAATGAAAATGCCATTCTTTCTCTGATTTATTTGCACTCCAAGAAAGAATTTAATTTCACCTATCATGGACATCTCAAATTAATTCTCCATTTCTTTAGAAAAATTCTTACACATCTCATCATTGCCTCCAAAAATAATATCATCAACAAAAACTTCTATTATCAAAATTCCATCTTGATTAGTTCTTAAATATAGGTTATTGTCAGCATTACCTTTTCTGAATCCAAGGTGAAGTAAGTACTTGTCTAACCTTGCATACCAAGCCCTTGCACTAGTACATTTGACCTCATTTTTCTACCAAAATTTTTGACCATCAATTAAAAAGTTTTAGGTTGGTCGGTTATAGAAGGAAAACTTTCTTTTTTAAAAAAAATCCATGCACGTGTTGGTTGAAATTGCAACCAATACCATGTAGTTTGAAATTTTGACCAACACGGGCATACATTTAAAAAGAAAAAAAGATTTTGTATCTCATTTCATTATTTGGTTTTAACTTGGAGTGCGCGAAGGAGCTAGAGCCTGTGATTGTTTTAACTGATATTTGGTGAGAGTTTTAGGAGGATCACCTGCAAGGGTTGCCACTATTATTTGGTGTAAAAGGAGGACTGCCTATGAGGGTTGCCACTGTTATTTGGTGTAAAAGGAGGACCACCTGCTAGGGTTGCCATGGTTATTTTGGTGTAAAAGGAGGACCGCCTGTGAGGGTTTCCACTGTTATTTAGTGTAAAAGTAGGACCGCCTGTAAGGATTTCCTTACTTTGCATTTGTCTGGCATTGTTTTATTTTCTATGCTATTGGTACTTGTTGGTTACCTTCTTAGGGCTCGTGAGAAATGTGCCAGGGCATCATGTATTGTGTATTTACTGGCACATTTTTTATCACTATTTATATACATTTGATTCAAACTTAGTGACTCAGCAAAAACTTGCAAAACCCTAAATTTTTGAATGCTAAACTTGAAGAACAAAAAAAATCCCCCCATTTTTTTACAAACAACTTTAAAACCTAAAGTAATGTACTAGTGTTAGGTTTATGATTGCTACAGATCCTTCAATATCGATCATGTTCTTTGTATTCATGTTGTCTTTTTTCAACATTTATAACAACATTGATAATCACTTCACTACCTTTTGTAGTTGTTTCAAGATGGTTTCTATGTTCTATAACATTGTTCTTTGCTCCTTTCAATGATTGTCCTCTTGAAAGATTCTTAAATGCCTTGATGACTGTCAATAAACGATCCTTGTAGCACTGCACCATTGATTCATGCTTTTGATTTCTACCACTATCATTTAGCATGTCCTTTATATTTTTTTGATCCAATTCATGGATAACATATCACTTCTTTTTACCATTGAGTGTCCTTTATATAGAGCTCTGTCATTGAAGTGCCTTCTTATGCACTTTGTCTTCAATGTTGTCATACACACGAATAGATACCTTTTATATTATCTCTGACTATTTCTATGCATAGAATCACTACCATTGTTTTACTTATTGTAGTTTAATTAAGAAGCCATTTGTTATTTGTGATAGTGAAAATATCAATTCACTGTCATGAATGATGAATGCCTACTCAATAAAACTACAAACATGTTGGGATCAAACCTTGTGGGAGCCCATTTTACCCTACATGAACTATGGTATTTTATGTTATGAGCATTTTTATCATCTATAAGAATAGTCATACACCTACACAGTGAAAAAACATGTTAGATTAAAAAAATTCAGAATTGAATGGATACCGATGATAGATTGTTTTTTTTTCCTCTAATATTTCTTATAATTTAAAACTAATTTAATTCCATGTGAAAGAAAACTATATATTTGTTGAAGTTTGTATATTAGATGACTTGGCATCTTGAGATTTAATACCATTTTCCTCATCTCTTGCAAGCATTTCTGGGGTAGCATAATGACTTCTAGACAAACCAAGTAAAAGGAGTTGGAGATGTAGCCATCCAACCTTGGGGTTCGTCATTGAGGAAACGATGGATCCCTATTCCTTTCATATACTTTTTTTTTTCAGATGTATATTTTCCTTTTATATTGCATTGAATTAGTTACTCCCATGACTTGTGTGGGACACTATAATTTTGACATTTATGAACAAAGAAAGTAATTTCCTATCCAAAGTTGTGTGTTTTTTATTTCTTGTAAACACTTGCAATGAATCTGTTATTCTTTTGACAACATCTCTTTCTGGTAAAGAACACTTAGTAGAATTAAATATATACCTTTCCATTTTCCATTTTAAAATCTTTTTCAGCTCCACCTAATTGAGATGAAAGAAAAATAGGAAACATGAAGAACATACATATCCAAGAATTTCCACTACATGGGTAATGTAAAATCTAAAAATAAGCTCAAGGAATATCATGTCTACCAAACAATGCTCATATCAAAGTGTGATAAGTAACCAGAACATGAAGTACTAAGAACAATCACAATGATCAATAACTGCATACTCTCTCACAATATGTCACTATCATCCCAAATAATTATGAAATGAAATGAAAGAAACCATAAAATGAAGTTAAAAAACCTATAAACCATAACCAATCCTTCTACCAACACCTCAAATAAGAAACACTATTTCAAGTATGATCTCCTCCAAAACACCCCAAATGAAAAGCCATTACAACACCCAAATAGAATGATGATTCCAAGGACTGTCATTCATAAAATTAATCACAAGCTAGCATCTAAGTTGGAAGTGCATTCCATCAAATAGAATGACGATTTGAAGGACTATCATTTATATAATTGTTCATCCAAGTAATCTTTATAAAGAGAGATGTCTTCCATGACAATATCTCTCTTATACTTCCACTAGGCCACTTCCAAATTTTCTTTCACCTAAGAATTCTTACACTTATGTGACTTTGTCCTTGTTCCATCCCTTGCTTGCAATAGATGCTCTACCACTCAACTTAGATCACAAATAAGGGATATGTATCAAGTCATATCAACCCGTATGTGAAAGCATCCTCGGTCATTTTGGCTCAAGTTATTGCAAGTTGCATAAACTTGTTAATGCTAAGATAGACTTACACCCAATATAAGTAAACATTCTTATTCATATGTTCACTAATTTACCTTCAAGTTACAATGAAACATCTTCCAACTCTTTTATCTTCTCATTAGATGCTTGTTTTTGTCCCAAAAAAAATCATTACTTCTAAACTATCCCAACTTGGTCTTTATACATATAGACCATGTGAAAAACATGCTTTTAAGATCCTTGGCTTATTAGGATGGCATTGGAGAAAATATAAATGCCTTAGAGGAAGAATGTTGTCGAAGTTGACAACCAAAATTAACAAGTAACTAACTGTCAATAGACTCTTCCAGTTAGTTGGTGGTTACAATCGGCCTTGAAGAGGCTTATTTGTGGTTGGATGCATGTGTTAGAGGTAGAGAAGAGGGAGGACCAAGTTAATGATCAATTCCAGATCATAACAATGAATGTGAACTATTTTCAAGTAATGAAAACATAAATTCATTGGTAATCTACCAGTCACTGCCCGTGAGGGTACAGTCTAACTATTCTATTGAAAAACATTTATTTTTATCATTGATATGGATCCAAATGATTGCTAGGGTATGGTGTTGCATTTCATTGGAGTTATGAATAGTTTTGTGTAGGTTTGAAAGCATTTTTGGGTCCTCTGGATGTGATTGTCTCTGTACAGTCAGGGTATACACCAATCAGATTAGATAGATGCAAAGATTGGATTTAAGATTGTTTCCTTTTCATTCATAATGAGTATGTTAGAATGGTTTTTTTTTATCAAGTTGAATCCATTCATGAGTTTCTAAGGGTGTAGAGGAAGTTGGTGTGTTGAAACACAACCAACAGTGACTGTTCCTACACAGTGCACCAATGAAATACCATGAGGACATGGTAATGAGATAGTACTTAATGTTTTCCATGAATGGAAGGGAGTTGTGAAGGATGGATTGTCATTATGTTATGTGTTTCAAATGTTCTTGAATGCAGGGTAGACAGTGAAGTGGAAGAACATTCTTAGATTTCTTGGATAGCCTAGTTTAAGGGTCACTAGAATATGTCATCAATGATGATAGCATTCATTACAGTTGCAGGAAATCTTGTAATTACCCAAATTCTATTTTATACTTCTCTTATATAATACTATATACCACTACCATTATGCCATTCATTTAAATGAGAAGGAATGGAAAAGTCAAGGATTAAACTATATTAGTAGCAAATATGGTGATAGCTTAGGCATTCAATACATGTCACCTTTGAAATTATGTGCAGTGATTTTGCATAATAAAACTTTATATGGTTTTCATTGAAGAGGCATACTTATTCCTTTTTTATTCTTTCTTGGGCCATCTGTACTTTGATATAGATCTCAGCCTATACCATTCACATTTTAGTTTTTTTCCAAGCACATTTGATCTATTAAGCTTGTCAACCCACTAGGTATGCTCTAGGGTCTCATATTATACATTTGATGTAGTACTTGTATAGAGAAAAGGGAAGTTTATACATATGTAAGGCTTCTAAAAACCAATACGTTTTCAAGAACTTTGACAATTTGTCCCATAATCATGTACTCTCTACAAGGCACTATCTCCTCAACTATTACTCATCAGGTGAAATCAGTAGTTTCTTATTTTGATTTTCATAAGATTTTGAGAAATTTCCAATGGTTCCCATGATGTTTGACAACTTGTAGGGAAAATAAAATTGTAACTATAGGCTTTCTGTGGAGTCGTTAAAAAGATGAAGTCATACTTGATATTATCTTCCATATATGAAATCTGTCATAGGGATAAAGATATGTATATCTGTATTACTAAGTACATTCTCATGAAGGTCAGTTATGTCCACCATCATTTGTTCAATTTTTAACACTTGTCTCTTGTATTTTTTTTTGTTGATCACATGTAACACTTTAGAAAAGAGTGTACAAGCCAGTCTTCTTTCATAGGCATGTGATAAATTGGAATTCTGTAGTTTTTAATCCGACTATTGCAGCCAAGGTTAATGTACTTATAATGTAGCACATTATGCTTATGGGTGTTTACTTGTCGAGAGCAATTTTAAAAATATAGGGGAGTATGGATTCAATTTTATGATTGGTGTAATAGATACTTATGCAATCATTTTCCCTGTGCAAGTTGCAGCTCCCAAAGAAAGGCCATCTGTAAGCTTTAGAGGAAATAATTTGTACTAGGTATGGAATCACCTCCACTACAATGCCAAATTCTGATGTGCTATTATCTTCAATTGCAAGTTTCTTTTGCAAAAATATATTTTATATCTTTACAAATTAGACAATGTGACTATACAACTCCATAATATATTCTCTATAATCTCTAATTGCAAACTAAAGTGTAAATTGAAGTAAAGTCTTCCTTGGATAAAATTCCAACCCTTCTATACTAATTACTTTACTTACCTTTATAGTTCACGTGACTTCCCTAGGGATCTATTAGAACTAAAATAAATTTGTTATATGCTAGTTGACCAACTATGCCTAGTCAGCCAACTAGGAGACATGTCTTTTGGGAGGTAAAGACTCATATAAATGAAAGATGAAACTCTTCATCCAATGAAAAAAAATTAAATTCAACACATACATTTGTGAATTATATCCAGACAGTAGCGGACTATATATAGGAAGCAATGAATTAGATGTAATTGCTTCAACTTCACATTCTTGATTTACTTCAGCATCAAGAATAATATCCACAGATTCAGTAGTCTAGTGAGGAGATTTGTGTAACTCCCAAAATACTTATCCTTTTGAATATTTTGTGGTCTAGTGAGCATGATTTGTGTGTGTATTTGTAAATCTTGTATAATCTTATAATATTTTTTTTAATTATATATAAGATACTACTAATGTTTGTATGTTTACATTTTGTATATTTATAGCTTGCGAAGAAAGTCCACACCTGACAATATGAACCCAGAATAAAATAACAAGACAATTGCTAGATTGTGGTCTCAATTCCAAAGAAAAGACTTTGATAAATGTAATTGTCCTTGCAAAAAGTGTAAGGGCTTAAAGAATCGAAGAATTCTAATCAAAACAGCCCAGAGTCATTGTAGGCAATATGGTCACATTGAAGGGGGGGCACGATTTTCGTCGATTGGTGAATGTGGATTTCCAATTGGAGGAACATGGAGGTGTGAATATCCAAGCCGATGATAATGCTCCCATAGAAGAAGATGATCCTATGGCAGAGAACACAATTGAAGACGATGGTATTGGCCTAGCTGATAATGTGCTAGAGGACATGATTGAAGAAGATGGTATTGGCGTAGCTGATCAAGATGATCATGATGATGATACTAGTGCATCTGATAATGATGATGAAGATGGTCTTGATATAGCTATACTTGAGAAGGCATATGAGCCCCTATACCAAGGCTCCCAAACAACTCTTCTCTCCACTATAGTGTTGTTGGTGAACTTGAAGGTTATGAATAGTTTATCCAATGTAGCAATGTCACAATATGCTAAGGTATGCCATCTTTGTCATCTTCAATGTTAGCATACCATTAGGATTCATTATATTAACAATTCATATTTGTTGTTGTATGTTGATAGGTGATTTTTTGTTACCACCATCAAACATTCTTCCTCATTCGTACCGAGAATTATCTACCATTATGAATCAAATTGGAATGAAGTATCAAACAATACATGCATGTCCCAATAATCACATTCTATATCATAAACAACATGAATTTGCAACAGAATGCCCTAATTGTTATTAGTAGATATTGGTCAAATCAAATAAAAAAAAAGGTGCCTCACAAGACTCTTCGGTACATTCCCATTATTCCATGTCTTCAATGATTATTCAGGTGCACTAGCTTGGCACAATTTATGGATTACCATGCATGAAATAGAAGTGAAAATGACATTATGTGAATGCCTATGGATGGTTCTACATTTAAAGACATAGAAACAACATGACCACACTTTAAAGAAGAATCTCATAATCTCAACATTTCAGTGGCAGCGGATGGTGTCAATCCATTTGGAGATATGAGATCTATTTACTTAGTGTGGCCTATTTTTGTTATTAAAAATAACATTCCTCCTTGGATGTCCATAAAGAGGGAGCACATAATGTTGTCAATGATTGTACCAGGTATTTTTTCATTTAATAGTTATGTAAATTAATTTATAAACACCGCATCAAAATGGTCATAATAATTATGTAATATTTTTTTTCATTCAACTAGGTAAGTACCAAGTTAAAGATATGAACGTGTATATTGAGCCCCTTATTGACGAGTTGTTGATTTTATGGAATGGGATCACTATGTATGACATCTCTAAACCAATAGGACAAAGAAAATTTCAATTCCATGCAATGCTTGTATGGACAATACATGATGCCCCTGGGCTAACTCATTTTTGCGGTATGTTATATATTCATGTTAAGGTCACATATTTTTGGTATGTTATAGTGCTTACACATTATTGTTGTATGTTTAAGTTGCGCATGATAATTTTACATGATCCAATTGTATGGTATTTTTTAGGTCTTCAAAAAAAGGGTAAATTCACATGTCTAGTTTGTGGTCTGAAGATGAAATCTCATCATTCAAGAACTTTAAGAAAGTAGGTGTTCGATGAGTTTAGGCACTTTCTCCACAATAATCATAAGTATTGAACTATCGAAAAACATCTTTTTAATGGGAAAGAAGAGACAACATCAAGACCACAAAGAATGACACCTCGTCTATGGAAGTTGGAATACAATAGATGAAATTGCTGAGGTAATTTCATTCCATCTGATGATTTTTATTTGAAATTTATATTTTGATATTGTCGTTTATTTACTAATGATGTTATTGATGCTCGTGAAGGTTGTCAAGGCATCAATGACCAACTTCCTAGAGGAATAAAAAGTTATCCTAGTCAATTTAGTAGGTTGACATACTATAAGGATCTCCCAATCATGCATTTGTTTAATGCTATGCATATTGGAAATAATGTAACAAAGATACTATGGAAAATATTGGATGGAAGGCGTGACAAAGAAAAAATTTCTAAAATTTGTAATGACATTCATGAATAAAATCATGCGCTGAAAACTTTCATTGAATCAAATAGCAATGGAGACCACATAAATATGAGTGCTTTTCGTTGGTTATTAACTAAGCAGCAAAGTGATGCATTAAAAGAAGTCTTAAAAAAAAAAAAATTCCAACAGGATTTATGCAAATATAAGTAGTCTTGTATCGAAGAAAGGTAATTTTGGGCCAGGGTTGAAAACACATGATTGGCATACCTTCATCAAGGTAAGTCATGTTCTCTATTTATAATATATTTGTAAAATTGCATGTACTATTTTACAATATATTGAAAAGATTATTTTTTAATCAGTGAAGTACGTCCTACCTCTATCCCTCCCAGACCAGTTTGACAACAGTGCTAAACAAGTTATATACGATCTTGGAGAATACATGAGGTTAGAAGTGTTATTTCTTAGACTTGTACTGATATTATATTTATGACTTGCTTTACTTTTTATGTAATTTATTGTATATTTTTATCTAAAATCTTGTTTATATGTTCTTGTGAGTTGAATCTCTTTTAGGTGGTTATCATCTAAAGAAATTGATAAAAAAAGATATAAAATATTGGAAGAGAAAAATTCCCCAGCTTATGTGTGAAATGCAAAAGTGTCTACCTCCAACTTTTTTCAATGCTCAAGAACACTACCTCATACATCAAGTTGAGGAGATTGAATTGTGTGGACCTGTACAAACTAGGTCAATGTGGATGGTTGAGAGGCACTTGAAATTTATGAAGGGCTTGGTTTGACAAAGAGCACATCCTGAGGGTTCTATGGTGGAGGGATATATGGTATACTAGACTATGGTGTACATTAGTGAATATCTTCCCAAGTTTGCAGCAAATATCCATGTAGATCGCATTTGGGATCCCAACTCTATTAAAAAATTTGAAGGGGAGTACTTGATGTGGAAAGGTAGATTGAGGAAAGTGAGAGGTAATTATACGATGTTATTTTAGTTTATTAGTTCTTATAGATCTTCAATATAACTTGTTTCTAAGCGATTTATGTGTTTTCTTTATAGTTAGTCGTGAGTGGGATGCACTACATTTGTATATTGCAAACAATATTAATTGGATGACAGTATGGATTCAACAATCTCAAGAAAATGGTCGCTCATTAACATGAGATGGTGTTGCATCATTTGTTAAAGAAGCTCATCGTAATGGAGATCCAAATGTTACGCCAATGGTACTTGATCTAGCATATGGTTTAAGAGGTAGAAAGGTACGTATAAGTTTACTAACCATGACCCATAAGTTTAATATCAACTCAAAGATCAATGCAAATAAACTTGACATGTGTGAATAATTTCAGATCAAACACCGCAAAGCTATGTACTACAATGGCTATAAATTTCGCATAAAAAAGTTAGATGACATGAAGAAAACTTGTGATTCTGGGATAAGTGCAATCTTCAAGGTCACTAATATTTCATCGAGAAATGACATACATCCTCAACAATCTAAAAATTGATACTATGGAATTTTGGATGATATACTTGAGTGCGACTTTAATTCATTCAAATTAGTTCTATTTGTTGTCAAATGGTACAGGCTACGACTTAATCAAAATGATCCCGATAGGACTGTTATTGAACATGATAGTGGATTTACAATGATTAATACAAGGTCCTTTGAGCCAGTTGGAGATGAACCCTATGTTCTTCCAAGCCAATGTGAGCCAATGTTTTACTTTATCATTCCACATAAACCGGGTTGGTCATTTTTTGTTAGACATGATCCAAGAGGAAGGCTGGTAAAGTATAATGTGATGGAAGAAGAAGATACTGAAGAATCAGAAGACGAAGTAAATGATGATCACAGACGACTATTACACAATGAAGAAGAAGAAGAAGAAAATGATGATGATTTTGGTGATGCTGACAATGATGGTGATGATGGCAATGATCATGATCATGGTGATGAAGATGGTGTTGATCAAGGCGATGATGGTCATGATGATGATGGTCATGATGATGATAGTCATGATGATGGTGATGATGATGATGATGATGGTGATGATGATGATGATGATGGTGATGATGATTATGATGGTGATGATGATTATGATGATATTAGTCATGATGATGATGATGATGATAGTCATGATGATGACATGGATGAGGAGGATGATCAATAACATGATCAATGAAATGTATGTCAAGGTATGATCAATGTCACGTATAGGGTATTGATTTATTCATAGAAATTTGAATTAAGTTATTATGTGTTGAACTCTATAGTCATGGAGTATATTTTACATCATGTAAATTTTGTCTTCTATGTAATTTGTAGCTTACATATAATGTAATTTTTGGCTAACTTAAGATAAATGATTTACATATGCAGGAAATTTAACACCTTTGACATGGATTGACATGTATAATTTATTATTTGGTTTCCTTCTCTTTAGTTAGAAAAATCTATAGATCCTACTATGTCTCTCATTTGATTGATTACAAGTATCATCAAATAGGTATTTGTCTGATCTATCTTCCTCAAGTGAGGAAAATGCAGGAATAGAAGACAAAAATGAGACATCTAGTAGGTCTAAAATAGGGAGATCAACTAGAGGTCAAAAGATTAGAAGAAAATTTGATAAATGAATGTAATTTTTCCTTTTTGAGGGGGGGTCATATTCTTATGATAATGAGACCAAAGGCAACATGAAGGTTCCCTTAAGGTACACACATCTTTAGAAAGAAAGGGTACCCAAGGAACTACCTCAAGTTAACACTGATTTTTCTGTTAATGAAAGGATATATCGCATAGCTCCATCTTCATTACATCATTTGGGCTTATTTTCCATGGATGGCATAAAGGTCAGTTATAATCAAGTTGTTGAATTGATGGAGTATGTAGGACGTTCTTACAATTACAAAAATTGGATGCGGATTGTGCAATATAAAAAAAGTATGCATATGTATGCATTGTCAGCAAATTATATACAATGCAAAGAAAATGATCAAACTAAAAGGCTCACCATGTATATTGATGGAAGGCCAAAAGAAATAGGGAATATTTTAGGTTTTATAAATAGTTCTCGACCTGTGTCAACTAATAAGTGGTCGAATTGTATATTCGAGGCACGCGAGGGAAATCATGTATTTGTATGTGCAATAAAATCAATAAGTGCAGGGGAAGAGCTTCTGATAGATTACAATTTGAATTGTGTAGATACAAAAAAATTCCCTATCACGGGACTGGTAAGTATAACATTTAAACCAATTGCCTCCAATTAATATTGACTCCAATGTACAATCTATTAGTTTATTAATAATTTTTTTTGGTAAGTTTATTACTTTCATTTTGCTTCTAATTACTAAGAATTACTAATCTTTGTCATAGGGCAATATGGATCCACCTCAAGATATAGGTGGGGATGTTCCTCACAGTACAACTTCTTCATCAAAAGTAAACCTTAATTAGTGTAATTCTACAAATTATATAGAAACAAATGTCATATTATTATGTTATTTTCTTTATGGCTTTGGAGTTATTTTGATAGAATTTTACTAATATTGATGTCACAACTCGATACTTATTGATAGAGAAAACCAAAAATGGTAGCAGATCAATTATGATCTAAAGTTGAGGTGGCATTTATAGATGACATCGAATCTAACTCTAACCATGTATTCATGGCTCCTCAAATAAAAAATAAATATGGTAAAGAAATTCTTAACCTTAAAATGGAACCAAACAAAACTAAGGAGACAGAGGAACTCAAAGAAGAATTGATACGTAGAGTCAATTGTATTAATGTAAGCAATAATTAAAGTTCAATAGATGTTTATATTTTATACTATCTTATGGATCATGATCTAAAATATGATGTGTTCTTCTTACATGATTTTTTGAGACTTGTGAATTGTGGTCAATATGGTGAGGGTTGTAGTGCCGCAAAGCCTTCATGTAAATAATCCTTAAACCTTTAACCATTCATTTAACCTTTGTATGCATTATTGACTCAACTTATGTTTGGGATGCTTCTAGTACCCCATTTAATCTTTATCCATTGCAAATGTCTTTTCTAACAATGTATTCTTCAGCTCATGATGAAGTGTAGATGCCTCCTTCAAACAACATTTTGTTATCGACAACTGCATTGTCTACAACAAGGTGCTTGCAAACATCTTCCTCTGTACCAGCTACAACTAGTAAAACCTTATTTTTTCTATATTTTGTTATGTGCTAATCATGCATTGATTATTTTTCTTGTGTGAATTTTATACACTGCATTGACCTATTTTGTGCACTAATAGATACACCTACATCTGGTACAAGAATAGATCAAACCAATACTAGTGAATATCAACCATTTCCTGGATCAACATGTGTTACTAGTACCGGTTCATTTGTGGGGACATTGTTGTTGAACAAGAATAATATGTTTCCGTTAAAAGTACCAAAGCTTCCAGGTGCTTTAATATTGTTATTATTTATAGTGTAATTGTAGTTTACTTATACATAACTCATTTTGGACTGATAATCCCATGATATTTTTGTAAGAAATGATGTTTTTTATGATCATCTTTTTGAAATGACATTAAAGCTATTTGGGCCCACCATACGTAAAAGGTATGTAGCTTCATAATATTGGTACAATATTTTTCTTATCTTCCATTTATTGTACTATATTAAAGTAATGATATCCAACAAAAAAAATTTTCAAAAAAGGTGGAATGAACAGGATGCTGACTTAAAAAATTAGCTCATTAAATCTTTAGAGGGCCTCTTTGGAAATAAAACTTTTGACAGTGTCATGATTCTTAAAAAAGCATCCAAACATATAAAGACTGTGAGGGACCAATATAGAAGGGCTCTAAAGGATAACACAAAGTACGAGCATCCTCCTATGATTCCATCGATGGAGTGGAATGAAATAATGGAAGATGCAAAAGAGAAATTGCTAAAGGGTAGTGGAATTCAACCAGAAGATGACAAAAGAAGGTATGTCGTGACAGTATTAAGTAGAATGTAATCATGCACTAATTAGTGATCTTTGTAAATATATAATCTAACATGTTTTAAACTTTTCATAGACTGCAAGACACATCAAAAGCCACACAAGCGAGATTAAAAAAGGTTGGCCAACACAAACTTGGCTCTAGTGGCTATATGAAACTTCACTCTTGACTTGTAAGTAGCAGCATTGGAATTTCATATCAAATTTTTATATATAAGGTTGCAAAAAATTCTGTTTAATCAAATCATACATGTAAAAGTGACAATATTAAACAAAAAATATAGGGCATGGAATTCAATGTGGAACCCACAGATGAAGACAAGAGAATAGCCTTGAAGGAAGGCTATAAAGTCATGGTTGCATGCCTATGCCAAGAATCTGAAAGCCACAATGAAGAATCTGCTACTCCAGATGAGACATAGGTAAATTGGTCAAATGAAAAGTAAATCAAATTCCAACATAAATTGACTATTTCATGATAACAATGCGCATGACATTTCACTACAACCTTCAAATCCAATCACAGAACCTAGGCATGACGAAGGCCATGATGTGCATCACAGTGTTGGAGGTATTAATTTTCTATTGGAAATAAATTATGTAATTATTAGTAGAATTTAACATCTTTAATTGCAATTGGTCGTGTAACCTTTTTTTGAATATTTTAGAACATGTTGAGCATGTTGTGGTGGTGGAAGATCAAAATGTTATTGTACATGATGATGTGGCATTGTCAAGTGAAGAAAAATGCATGTTATGCTCTACTGGTTAATGAAATACATGTAACAATAAAAACAAGTATGCGAATTTAACCCATTTACTTGTTATTGCAGCAGACGCCCCTTTAGTGCAGCAGTGTCCTCCTCCTTGAGACATGAGGAAGCATCATAATTTGAGATCACAACCACAAGAGGAGGAAGATAATATTGATGCTCCTCTCAGCCTTTACCTAAATAAGAAATCTAAGAAAAACCCAAAAAAGAAATGATTTCTTAAAAATGAACTTTGATAAAACTTGTTTGATTAACTTTGTTGGATAATGAAAGAACATTGTTTTAAGTGATTATCTATGAATGCTATGTATTAATATTGAATTATATGTCATGTTAATGAATATTTTTATGTGTTAATGAATTCTCAATTAGTGTTGTGTATTAATGAATGATATCATATTAATGAATGTTATGTGATTGTATTGATTGAATGTTATAGTTCATAAATGGATTAATGAAGTATGTAATTAGATGTTAATGGAGAATTTAGATTGATGTTAGGGGGAGGGGGGGTGAGGCTAGATGAGCTTCCACCTTTACATGGTTGGCCTTGTTAAGTAGAGAATATTAAAGTATTCTCACAACCAAGTGAAGCTCAAACTAACATACCTTCATTATTTAATCAATTTCATTCATTCTAGGTCTTTGCTCATAAGTGCATTTTGAATGTGTCATTGTCAGGCAACTATCAAATAAAAAACTAGAAGGGCCAATAGTCAACTTCTCATTGTCATTGTCTGGCATGATTCAACTTCATTTTGTGTAATTATTCTCGTATTGAATGCATCAACCTCTCTTGGCCTAATATGGATTATTTCATTGGTTTGTGTTTTTGAGTAGGTGAAGTGTTAAATCAGTTCCTATCTTCTATTCTTAATTCATTCAAACTGTAGGAGGGCCTGACAGATATACTCAACATAGAATTGACTACTAGTCTGGGCAATTGAACACACTGAGTCTTTGGCTTGAGAGAAAGAGTTGGGTAATGTTGTTTCTGGAGACCTGTGTAATTTCTTTGGTGGCCTTTTTTTTTTTAACAGGTTATTATAGATAATGTCTTCGATGAAGGAATTGATGTACCACATGTAAACCAAAACCCACGCTTAATGCCATTTTGTGCAGTTCCTGAGTCATGTTGTTCCAAGCTATGCTAAATGAAAGGGATTTATTTGTAGCTATTCTATTTCTAGCATCATGCATCAATCTGTAAAATGGGTCACACTAGAAGAAATCCATAATTTACAAATGATACAACTACTCAGATATCAATTGGATCTATAAGTAGCATAGATATTATATAGCTAATAGCCTAATACACCCACGTGAATAAATTTACTTGTTGTTCCCTTAGGATTTACTTCAGAAAATAGTTCTTATGTGCTCAAAAATTAGTTTTTTTAGTGTTGCAATTGTAGATGATTGTATGCATGAATTCAATGACAAGAACTGAATATTAAGAAATAGAGCAATAACACAAGATAATACTACAGAGAAGCATGATGTGGTGAAAACTCTTGCACAACAAGGTTGTACCTTCCCTTGACACTGTCTCCTTGTGAAGTTACAAGCTTACTACCCTTCCCAGCCCTTCAAGGACACCAATCAACAACAAAAACATAGTAACACTTATATAACAACTCTGCAACTTGGGGAGTTAACACTCTCTACTGCACTCAACTCACCAACAGTCCTTGCCACTACCAAACTTGTTACATATACAAGAAGTACACAAAAGTCAGCAAAGACAACACACATAAAACTAAAATGCCAAGAGCCTTTGCAAACACTAAATTCCAAATGCTTTAGTGCTTTAGAATATTGTGGTGTTTGTTGTTTGTCTCTTTACTAGACTTTTTTGAGCCTGATCAAACCATTCAAGTCTCATGTTCTATCGAGGGTGTTTTAAACATTGTTAATATGTCTGATAAGTTAACTGTTCAACAACACTCAAATTCCTCAGCTATATCTATTAGATGTTGTGAGGGATGTATTCTTCTTGCAATATCTTAGGATTGGGTTTACATTTTTGTTGTTAGCCTTCCATATTTTTATTTATTTCTTTTTTTTGTGGGCAGTTCTTTTGGTATCTCCTCATATTGCTAAATTTTGTTGGTTGTAATTTCTAAATACAGAACTATTTTGTGCACACTAGTTGAAATCCATATATTCATTGTGTTGATTTTGTTACACCCTTCATGACTGTAATGTTTAAGTTAAGTATTGATGCAATTTTCTAAAGTAGCAAGTTTTGTTGTCATTGTTATTTTTCTAGTGGTTCTGAGGAGATCAAGAATTATCAAGGAAAGATATTGAAGTGGAAACAAAAAGTTTCTAAGAGGTTACAAATATTGATTGATCAATCATGTATACTTTTTTTAAAGTAATCGCTACAGAAATGGTTAAGTTTTCCTGAATTTTTAAAATAAGTCATAATTATTCAGTATGATATTCTTAGCTGCAAGTTGCAGGTCTTCATACCATACATTTTAGAGTTCAACTCTTACATGGACAAAGTTGTAGGTTATATAGAACCATCTGTTATCTTTTTTGACTCTTTAGTTGTCAGAAAGATTAAATTCACATCCTAGTTGTCATTGTGTTTGGGACATAAAGCTTTATTAAAATAAATTAATTATTTTAATAGAGATAAAAAATCTACAAATAAAGCCTAGACTGGGGACTACATATAAAACTATCATATGAATAACTACTGAAATGGCAATATCAAAGTTCCTTACAAGCAATCCACGTATCAAAATCTAGTTGTAGGATTGAAAAAAAAGACATGATAAAAAAGTTCATATGCCCATACAAGACACCCACCAAAATATAGACCATCAATTTATAGAACCCTTGCAAGATATCCGAAGGAATGACAGGTAGTGAAAACCAGATAGATAGAAAAGAGAACATAACCATATGTTGCCTCACCTGTTTGAGGTAAGCCAAACTCGGTCCAATTCTCTTAACAATGGTACATATCTGTCCAAGTGCAGCAACCTTCAAATATTTTTAGTGGTAAAGAGAATCCCCATATTTTATTAGCCCAACATAGTCTTTGGCCACTTTGGCAATGAGATTGTGAGCAATATTGATCTGGCTAAGGGCCAACTTGTAGTGATCTTTATCATATAAAACATTTAGTAGATCTCCATAAAATGGATGCACATAATCTTGGCGAGGGAAATCGTCTTGGAAGATCTCCATAAAATGGATGCACACCATACCTATCATTTGAACTAGACTTTCTTTGTTGTAGAATTGATTTAGTATAGAATATTTTCCAGCAGGATTTTTTTTTTAAAAAGCAAGGTTTTTGTAGCATTATCTACCACTTCAGCAAAAGTTTCCATAGCTAAATTTCCTTGCCACAAAGTTAATATTTCTCTAAAGACTTACAAGTTAGTAAGTCCTCAACTAAAGGGCTGATAAACTAAATAAAGTTTCAAACATATGAACAGATAAAACTCATACAAGCAAAAGCTGGAGCCAAATTGAATAGGATTAGCTATTTGTCAGTGGAAGGTCCCTGCTAGAACAGACACATTTGTCACTTCATTAAGATGACAATTGTGTACTAATTTTCCTAACTGTATAAGTCATCATCATCTTTATTATCTATTGTAGCAAATACATTCGAAGCACCAGTAGAAGCACCAACAAGTCTATCTTGAAATCAAAATTCAGAACCAAAGCCTCGAAATTGTTGTAGTGTTTGTGCAAAGGCTTGATACTTTTGAATATCACTGACACTTCTTCGGGCATATTTCATTGACTCCTCAAAATGAGCAGCCTTTATTTCAGCTACCTAATCACTATCATCCTCATCCATTGCCTCAGGGTTCGCACTTCTTTTTCTTTCACATTCAATATCCTATAAAAGTGTAGAGGAAAGAGAACATGAAAAATTGAAATAATAAGATACAAGTTGAGGAAAATTGAATCAAAAAATGTAAAATTCTAACAAACTAGCTAAAAAAAAACCATTAAGAAATTCATAATCAAATCTAGTTTGCAAAAGCCGCCACAATTGAAACTCACCTTCTCAATATTTTCTCTAAAAGCATACTTGCAAGCCCGTTGACAAATCTCTATAATATTGGCTCCACTCAATCCTTGGGTATAACGGGCTAGTGCCATTAGGTCCACATCCTTTGAGACATGTGATTTTGTCAAGCAAGAACTGAAAATTTGATAATGCAAGGACTCATCAAGTAAGGGAATATAAATTAACTGGTCAAGTTGGCCAAGCCTTAGCAATGCAGGATCGATGATATCAGGTCTATTTGTAGCACCAATAATGAAAATTGTTTTATTGGCTATCATATCATCCATCTCCATCAACAATTGGTTAAGGACTCTATCTGTAGCACCACCAGCATCCCCAACACTGCTTCCACGCTGCAAACATGCAAACCAACTATGCATCACCAGTCAGAGCCTATCTCTCAAATAGTTCAAACAAAATGAAAAAACCCATAGTTTCATGCAGAGCAAAGCAGATGGATTGCTAGAGCCCAAAGCAGCCAGGAAAATAGAATGAACAAGGACCAACTGGCAACAAGCAGTAAAATGAGTGTGGACACCTAAAGATAAATATCTAGACTAATCACCGATCAGGATGTCATTGGTGATTAATCTGGATATTTATCTTCAAATTTGTTTTTAAACATTCCATATTTCATTGAAATTTTGACTAATGGTGGTTGATGTTTTGATTCACCGTCGTTGAAAGTCTGACCTCGTTTGGTCTAAAAATTGACCATTCTGTGTCGAAATGTGGTGTTGTGGGTTTGGCATCCTGGTCAAAGCCGCCAAATATTTTGACCAATATTGGTCTAAAGTGCAATGAAATTTGGTCAAAATATGACCGTCATGACTTTGGCATCCTCGTCGAAGCTTCCAAATATTTTGACCAATATTGGTCTAAAGTGCGACAAACTTTGGTCGAAATATGACCATCATGTTTTTTGCATCGTGGTTGGAGTGGCCAAATATTTTGACCAATATTGGTCTAAATTGTGACCCACTATGTCGAATGTTTGACCAATATATCACCACTTTACAATGTTGTTTTTTACCAAGTTTGGTGACATTTTCGACCAATATTTACATCAAACATTCTATGATGGAAGAGATATGTCGATATTTTGATGATGAAAATAGCGACCAATCAGTTGGTTGAGTATTTGACCCATTTGGGTAGAAACTTTGACCAATACTCTGTCTTCATACCATGTCTTCATCCTCTGATAGAGGAAATCCATCAGGTTGTTCTATGTATACCTCCTCTTCAAGATCACCATTCAAAAATGTAGATTTCACATCCATCTGATATACTTTGAAGTCTTTATGAGTAGCATAAGCCAAGAATAGTCTCACAACTTCTATCCTAGCAGCAAGAGAAAATGTCTCCTCAAAATCTATGCCTTCTTTTTGTGAATATCCTTTGCATACCAATCTTGCCTTGTTCCTTACAAGAATTCCTTCTTCATTCATTTTGTTTCTGAAAACCCACTTAGTTCCTATCACATTTTTTTCTTTAGGTCTAGGAACCAATTCCCAAGTGTTATTCTTCTTTATCTAATCTAATTCTTCCTACATAGCTTTGATCCAAGATTCATCTTTACAAGCTTCATCGTTAGTCTTTGGTTCAACTTGAGAAATCAAACAAATTTCTTCCCTTGTCTTTGATCTAGTCATTATTCCTTGACTTGCATTACCAATAATTTGATTTTCAAGATGATCTTTCTTCACATACCTCAGAGTCTTAGGAATCTCAATAGCCTCATTTGTATCATCATCACAAATCTCATTTTCATATTTAGTTTCAATATGTTCCTCTTCTTCTGCAATAGAAGCCTCCTTGATCTTTGTATTCTGATTACACTCATACATTATCTCTTGTATCTAAAACTTTTCATCCATCTTCACATTGTTACATTCAATCACCTTTCTTAATCTCAGGTTAAAGAATTTGTAAGCCTTTCTCTTAGTAGAATAGCCAAGAAAAATTCCTTCATCACTTCTAGCATCAAATTTGCCTATTTCATCATCTCTTTTGATATAGCATTTACTACCAAATATTTTGAAATATTTTATAGTAGGACTATGATTAAACCACAATTCATAAGGAGTCTTACTTGTACCTTCTCTGATTTTAATTTTTTTCAAAGTATATATTATTATCCCAACATCTTCTCTCCAATGCACATGAGATACATTTCCTTCAAGAAACATTATCCTAGTAGCATCTAGTATTGTTATGTCCCTTCGCTCTACTATCCCATTTTGTTGTGGAGTCCTAGGAGAAAATGTTTGCCTTTGTATTCCATGCTCTTCGCAATATGAATTGAATAGATCTGAAGTAAACTCTCCACCTCTGTCTGATCTCAAACATTTTATCTTTAGACCTAATTCATTCTCTACTTTTTCTTTGAATATCTTGAATTTGTCAAATTCTTCTGATTTCTCTTTCAAGTAAGTGATCCACATCAATCTAGAAAAGTCATCAACAAAAAGTATAAAATACCTTTCACCATAGTATGATCTTTTCATTGTAGGTCCACATAGGTCTGTATGTACTAGATCCAACTTTCCTTTTGTTGTATATGATTTACTTTTATAACTACTTCTAGTTTGCTTTCCCATAACACATTCTATGCACATAGTGTTAGATGGTTTTACAATTTTCGGTAGATCTCTTACTGCATTAGTCAATCTTGCCTTCACAATATTATAAAAATTGACATGAAAAAACCTTTTGTGCCATAACCACCTATCATCTACATTTGCAACAAAATAAGAAGCTCCAGATGTATTTAACTCAAATATATTACCTCTAGATTTAGTACCGGTTGCAATTAGTTTTGTTGTCTTACTTCTAATGAAACACTTATCATAAATGAATTTCAATTGATACTCTTTGTCCATTAGTTTTCCAACACTCAACAAGTTATGATTAAGTCCATCAATAAGAAAAACATTGTCAGTAATAGTCCTTCCTTTTAAAGAGATAGATCCTACTCCTATGATAGGTTTAGGAACATTGTCTCTGAATCTTACAACACCACCACCATAGTTCATTAGTTTAACAAAAAAAAATTTGTCTCTAGTAATATGGTGTGAGCAACCATTGTCTATAACCCATTCAGATTTCTTATCAATGTGTGATACTAAATTGTTTTCCTCATGTACTGGTTTTTCATCTTTAATAGCAATAAATCTAATCTCCTCATAATCACAATCATCATCATAAGATATACCTTCATTAGCATAATAACATTCCTTTTCTTTTGAATACTTAGGCTTGAAAAACTTAGGTTTGTGCTTAGGAACTCTTGTAGGACATCTAGATGCAAAGTGACCTATCTTATTGCATGAAAAATATTTTAAAGGTAACTTTCCTTCAAATTTACCCTTACCTCTCTTTTCTCTTCTAGCGATCAGTGCAACAATTTCATCTAGCTTTATTTCTTCTTATTGTATATGTTCCCATTCATCATTATATTCACCAAGCTCTTCTTTTATGTTCTCACTACTGGTGCTTGGAATTTATTATCTTTTTGTGTGTAAATGCCTTAAATGTTGTCTCAACTTTAGGTACATAATCTCCCATTTCTATAGCTTTAAAGGTAGTTAGATTTGCAATCAACATTTCTCTGCTAAATTTTGGAGTCAAAGGTATAATTTCTTCTATGGCCTGAACTTTGGTCTTGTATACTGGTGTCAATGATCTAAGGATCTTTGCAATGACTTCTTCTTCATAAGTGCCTCTGGAGTTTCTAATTCCAATCACAACCTCAGTGACTCTTTGTACATAAGCCCTAATGTTTTCATCATCCTTCATTTGTAACTTCTCCATCCTTGTTTTCTAGTTTTGTAACTTCTCTTGTTTGGTAAACTTGTCTCCTTCATACAATGCTTCTAATCTTGTCCAAATCTTGTGTGCAGAATCTAGATCTTTAACTTCAGTAAATTCTCCTTCAGAGAGTGTGCTAATTAGTGCTTCCCTTGTGACCATGTTATATGAAAATGTCTTCTTTTCATCACTAGTAGCCTTATCCAATTCATCTTCAGCCTTCATGATAACCTCATTCTTTGTAATCATCCAGTAGTCAATCCCCAAACATAGCAAATGAGTTTGCATCTTGTTCTTCCAATAGTCAAAGTTTTCAGAATCAAATTTTGGACTATCCTTCCTATAGAATGCCATCTCCAAGATCACCTCAAGTTGTTAAGATTTCTCTCTAAGGACCAATTTCTTTGATACCAATTGTTAGGAATAACATCCCACCAATATAACTAAGAGGGGAGGGGAGTGAATCAGTTGTATGAAAGATTATTAAACTTTAAACTTTGAATAGCATCAATATCAAATCAAGTGAGCACAATGAATGCCAACATAATAACACAATATTTGTTGTCGAGGAAACCCTATTAAAGGTAAATTATTTATTTCTAAAAACCTTTGGTTGTGAAGCCTTTGTCCATGTTGATAAAGAAAATAGAACCAAGCTTGATGCTAAATCTCTAAAATGTACCTTCATTGGATATGGAATAGATGAATATGGTTATCGGTTATGGGATTTTGAAAGTCATAAAATAATTAGAAGTAGAGATGTTATATTCAATGAGAAGGTCATGTATACAAAACAATTGTAAGAAAAGAAGCATGAACATGTCAAACAAGAATATGCGGCATTGGATGAGATTCTTGAAAATTAAATGCCACTAGTATCTGATGCTCAACAACAAAAGATTATCCCACAAACTCCTGTAAGTGTTAGACATTCTACAAGGTCAAGTAGACCTCCTGAAAGGTTTTCTCCTTCTTTCTATTCTATTTTATTGACTGATTCTAGTGAACCAAAAGAATATGAAGAAGCAATGTAGGTGGATTCCAAACAACAGTGGAAGCTTGACATGAAAGAGGAGATGGACTCCTTGTTGAAAAATAAGACTGGGGACTTAGTCCCTTTACTTGAAGGAAAAAGAGCCTTGCCTAAAAAATGGGTTTATTGGCTGAAGGAGGAAGATGGAGGAAAGAAAAGGTATAAGGCTAGACTTGTGGTGAAAGGTTTTGTACAAAAAAAGGGTATATATTTTGATGAAATATTCTCCCTTGTTGTAAACATGACTTGAATTAGAACTGTACTAAGTCTTGTGGCTATAGATGACTCTCATCTTGAACAACTAGATGTCCAAAAAAAATTTCTCCATGGATATTTGGAGGAGGAAATTTACATGCAGGAACCAAAGGGATATAAGGTCAAGGGTAAGGAGAGTTTGGTATGAAGGTTAAGGAAGAGTTTGTATGGCCTAAAGAAGGCACCCTGACAATGGTATTTAAAATTTGATAGTTTCATGGCTGAACAAGGTTACCATAGATGTCATTTTGATCACTATGTATACTTTAAGAGATTGGATAATGGGAGTTGCATTATCCTGTTACTCTATGTTGATGACATGCTTGTTGCTGGGTCTAATATGCAACAAATAAATGAACTTAAACATAAATTAGCAAGGTCATTTTCTATGAAGGATTTGGGTGTTGCTAAGAAAATTCTTGGTATGAGGATTACATGGGATAGAAAAAATAGAACCTTGAATTTATCCCAAAGTGACTATATAAAGAATGTGTTGAAAAGATTTAATATGTAGGATGCAAAAGTAGTCAGTACACCTTTGGCTAGTCATTTCAGATTGACTAAGGAAATGTGCCCAAAGGCACAAGAAGAGGTAGATAAAGTGTCTATCATCATGTATTCATCAGTTTTTGGTAGTCTGATGTATGCAATGGTATTCACACGACTAGATATTGCTCATTAGTGGGAGTTGTCAGCATGTATATGAGAAATCCAGGTATGGAACATTGGAATGTTGTCGAATGGATTCTTTGATATTTGAGAGGTACTACTACAAAGGCATTATGTTTCACAGGATCCAATTCTTCTCTAAGTGCATTTGTTGACTCTGATCTGGCAGGAGATATTGATACAAGGAGGAGTACTACATGGTATGTTTTCACTGTAGGGGGTACTACAATTAGTTGGATTTATAGATTGCAGAAGGTTACTACACTTTCAACCACTGAAGCTGAGTATGTAGCTACTATAGAAGCTAGCAAGGAGATGATTTGGTTACAATGTTTTCTGGAGGAATTGGGTCAGAAGAAGGAAGATCGCCCATTGTATAGTGATAGCTAGAGTGTCATTCATCTTGCAAAGAATTATGTTTTTCCTTCAAGGACAAAGCACATACAACTCAGGTACCATTTTATAAGGTCTATTTTGGAGGATGGCCAATTATGACTTGAGAAGATTCACACAAGTTACAATCCTACAGACATGTTCACGAAGGCAATCCCCAAGGAGAAGCTGGTTTCTTTCTCAGCTTCTATTGGGATTCTTGACTGATGATCATGGAGTTAATACACATCAAATTCTTTTATCTAGTGGGAGTTTCACGTACTACATTATCATCTAGATAGTCTCCAAGTGGGAGATTATTTGGTGTGGAGCCTGATCAGTCTCCAAGTGGTAAATTGTTGATATTGTGGCAATTGATCATGTAGTGGGTGTTGATATTGTGGCAACTTATCATGTAGCCCAGGGTTTGGGTGAACCACGTTAAATCTATGTGTTATCTATGTTCAGATTGTTTTCTTATTTTGTTTCTACATATAACTATTTATTCTTATATTGTTCCACATATGTCAATTCCTAATAGGAGGATAAGAAAGAGCAAAGAGAAGAGAGCCTAAAAGATCAAGAAAATAATTCTGCATTAGTAATGATAGGTCTGCATATGGAGGAAAAGAAGAAGATTGAGGAGGAAACAATCGAGGAGAATCCAGAGCCCAAGAAACAAGAGGCTATTAAATCTTTAATATAGATGTCTAGTGGAAATACACCTAAGAAGAAATCACATAAGAAAAAGGAGAAATATCCAGGTACACAGGTTACACTTGATGAAGTTATAGTGATTCTAAAATGGGACACTGATAACTTGACACATGAGCAGATGCAAATTTTGCAAGATCTTTTGAAGAAGAAAAGAAAGCAAGAAGAGTTAGGGAAAGAGCATCAGCAGAAACAGGTATTGCATGAAATCAAAGGTATATTCATAGAGGCCTTTGAAATGGATGAAGTGAATGAAACCTCACCTATTTTGGAGAAAATAGTTCAAATTGTTAAGAAGGTGAATAGTGATGATAGTGAAGAAAATGAGAAACATATGCAGTGGTCCAAAAGAAAGTTTGAGACAAAGGTACTTGAAAAGGTCTCAACCAAGATAACAGTAAAATAGGTATAAATTTCTTCCTTAGTGACTAATTTAGAAGAGGTTGCGCAGAATATTCATTATCTGTACAAGAAGCTATGTAATCTAGAAATTTTCACTAAGGATAATCAAGAATTGATTGATAAATTGTAACTAGACTTGAATTCCATCGGTCATTCACTGAACATGGATGCAAGCTCCAACTCCATTCATTTCACAAGGTTACTTCATGCACAAGGGAGATTAGCCGAGTTGATGGCTAATGATGGGAGAATAAGAGACAAGATAATTTCTATATAGACTATGTTAACACCTCATTTGGAGGTTATGCAAAAATAATTGACGTCAGCAAAGGAGTTAATACAGAGAGATCCTCATCTCTATTGTCGAGAGTTTAGTTGTTCTAGCTACCTAGCTAGAAATAAAGATATAGGTTTTGGAGTCTGTCAGGTCTGGATGGGACAATGCCTTAGGAATGATATTGCAGTTCCATAAACCATTTTTGGATAAGTATTTTCTTACCCCTACACCCCAATAGCTTCAAGTGACAAAAGCAAGAGGAAAATGACATGCCATGACATGAATAACATAAGGAGAAAATATAGTGAGGAATATATAGAAAGGTATGACATACTATTTTGTAATGTATATATTCAGTGTATGTCAAAGAGTCATATATATATATATATATATATATATATATATATATATATATATATATATATATATATATATATATATATATATATATATATATATATATATATATATATATATATATATATATATATATATAATGTTTTGAAGATTGAGTCAAAGTCTTAGGAGGAGTATTCAAACTCAAACTACTAAGTACTCTTTTGTAATGTAAAATTTATGACAAAGTGTTTTTTCCACTAATGTCAAAGGAGGAGATTGTTGATCCCTAAGTTTTGTTATTTATTAGTGTCTAGAACTTAGTCATTTTCTAGGCAATGTTGGTCGGTCATCACTGCGACTGAGCCATCTTGTAAAGGCCAAGTTATATTTAGACTTGTATTTTGTATAGTTACCGAGCAGTAGTTACTATCAAGCAAGTCAGAGGTCACCGAGTACTTCAGTAGTCGCCGAGCAGTTTATGCCGAGTTGTATAGAAGAGTCAGTGTTGAGCACTAGTATATGAAGAACAATAAATGTCAAGTATCAGAGACTTCATATGCCAAGCAAGATAGTTTTGACATATGTGTTTGTTATGGCACAAACACTAAGGTAAACCATTTTGGCCGACTTCTATGTAAGATTTAATGTTTATTGAGGGAATCAAGAAGTTGATTACACCTTGTATTTCTAATCATTAATCCCTATGTAAGTCATGTAACCTATTAGAAAAAGGGAATTCTTAAGAGGCATAAGTAGAGAATCTAGATTGTTGATCTTGATCTAGGAGGTTGATTAGATGTTTATATAAGATGAGATCTTAACCCTAAAACATAACAAGAGAGCAAGGTGAAAAGAACATTGGAGATCTCATGTATGTTCAGAAGAGAAGTATTTTGATATAGGAAGAGATTAGTCAAAGTGACCGAGAAAAGCAGTGAAGGATAGAACATAACTATATTTGATTGAGGAGATCAAACAAGTATTGGAAGGAGAAGATCTATTATCAAAATTTTCAATGCAAACCGAAGGATTAGGTATTGGTACATTTTAATAGGTGAATCAGGGTAAATCTCTTAACAAATTGGTCCTCAAAGGCCTATGTAAATCTCTTAACTGAGTGCTTACTTAGTTGTAAGTTTTAAATCCTTTAATCAAGGTAGATTGTATAAGTCTATAAGCTCTTAATAGGGAAGACCCCTCATAGGGTAGATCATAAAAAATGATCAAACTTTGTAGCTCTAATAGGAAAACTTTAATACTATAGTAGTGAAGATTTGTGGATGTCATCCCCACCCCAGTTTTACCTTTCAAGGGTTTTTGGGTAACAAAAATATTTGTGTTATATGTTTCATTTGATGGTTGTGATTAGATTGCTAGATCTATTTTAGTATTGAAATTCATGTTTATGGTAGACAAGTTGAATTTATGTCAAAGTGGAATTAGTAGTGGATATCTGATCCCCCCCCCCCCCTCAGTATCTCACCTTCCCATATTAGATTTCTAACATATACATCACACAATCAAAATACATCAAAGAAGTATTGAACTCATTCAGTATGGAATATTCAAAACCATTTGGTACACCTATGGTCACTAGATGCAAACTGACAAAGGATGAAAATTCAAGCAAGGTATATCAAACCTTATATAGATCAATGATTGGTAAATTGATGTATGTTGTGCATAGTAGACCAGATATTGCACATACAGTTGGAATTGTAGCTAGATTCTCTGCTAATCCTAAAGAATCACACATGACTGTTGTGAAAATAATTTTGAGATACTTGAAGAACATTGAAAATTATGGTTTATGGTATAAGAAAGAAGGCAATTTTGAATTGAAAGTTTACACAGATGTTGATTGGGTTGGAAACATTGATGATAGAAAAAGCACTATTGGTGGAGCATTCTTTTTAGGAGAAAGATTGGCAACTTAGATAAGTAACAAACAAGGACACATTTCTCAATCCATTGTAGAAGCAAAATATGTTGTTGCTACTACTAATTGTTCAAATATTGCATGGATAAAGAAACTATTGGAAAGTAAGAATGAGGATATCACTGATCCAGTGATAATCTATTGTGATAAGACAAGTACAATTAAGATTTCTAAGAATCTAGTGATGCATGTAAAGACAAAGCATATATCTACTAAGTATCACTACTTGAGGGAGAAAGTTTAAGAAAAGCAATTCAAATCAGAATATGTGAAATCACAAGAGCAACTTGCTCATATATTCACTAAAACTTTACCAAATGACACATTTGAATACTTGAGAAGTAGACTAGGGGTCCATCTCCTATCTAACAATCACTAAAGTGATATGAGGTTGCACCAACCTGTACTTTATTAGAAGATCTAATGATGTTGATGCATGATGTTCACACTTTAGGATTTATAAGGTTGTGAAAAAGTTGGACGTAGAAGATGGAAGACACTATATATCAGTACATGCAAGGTACTATAATCTAAACCGAACAACATAGACACTGATTTGGCTACTGAAGAGCTGTTTATTTTCTTTTTGGCATTATTGTCAAAGGGAGAGATATTCAATGAAACATTCAGATATTCATGAAAGATCTAAAGGGAGAGAATGGAAAAATGAAATATCTATCTGTAGAGAGAGATGATAGCATGGAATGAGAGAGAGATATTAGTTAGAACTGAAGCTAACTGAAAGGGAGAGACAATGATGTTGTGTAGTGATTAAACATATTAAATGCATAAGCTAGGGAAAGCATACTGAGTCACAACATATACATACACAGTTGTAGATAGATGTTTTTTATTCTATGGCATATTTCATATTGTGTTTCCATCAATGTGAAAGGGAGAGATTGATAGACTACAACTGATTGCATATCTCAAGGAAGAGATTGACAATTGATTGGATACTTCAAAGAAAAATATTGATGATCACCGAGCTACAACGGTATATGTGAGACATTAAATCAGTTATTGTATTGTCATTGATATCAACTAGTTTTGACTATACTTATTATGATAGTTACAAACATCTAAAGAAGGAAATAATGGTGAAGGAATGAGATATTAACATGAAGATGAGATGTACGAGGAAGATATGGATATGGTATTCATTGGGTAACTTATTGATGAGTCTATGACATTATGTTAGTGATTTGATTGTATTACATAATTATGTTATGGATTGAAGATCTAGAACGTACAAGTTAATGTGGTTGCTAAATGAAAAACTTAGTATACACCGAGTTGAAAATAGTGTACACCAAGAAAGTGTAGTGTATACCAAGTATAGTATTAACCGAGTTAGAAGTCACTGACACATCACGGTATTGACCGAGTGAAATAAATAAATGGAACATATGATTACCAACTAAAGATGATGAGCTGGACAAATATGGATGATTATGAGGTTAAAGATAAAGTTTATTATGAAGATCAAATGACTAACAAAATTCAAGGATGATCGAATGAAGGAGAATGAAATGTGTTATAGACACAAGTTCCAAGGAAGGCTGAAGTGGAAAAATCAACGATGGACATTAAGAGGCAAAATATATGGATGAGAAGAAAATGGTTTATTATTTCTATAAAAGGAGACAAGAGATTCATTATTAATTCTAGAATGTGCATGAGAAGATTGCATTCATGCAAAGCTAGTCAAACAGGTTGAAGATAGAACTGAGAAAATCTACAAACAACACCCAGTGTCAGAAAAAGGAATTAACCAAGAAGAACAAAGTTGGAGGATACAAAGAAATTGATTTGAGTATATTGGCCAGAGGTATTTTGAGCTTAGCATAGATCTGAAAATCTGCAAAGAAAGTTGTATTTGAATTAGATCATTTACTATTGCATTCTAACCATTGCTACAGATAAATCTCTTACCCGAGTGGGACTTAACAATCTTTATTTTTTTATGACATTAAATGAATGTTGATTGTTTTCATGTTGACCCCATAGTGAATGTTTGGTCATGGAGAACTATTAGTGATAAATCCTTTAACTAGGTCACACCTTACAGTGTGTTATTGTAACCTTTAACTGGGTTGGCTCTTAACCAAGCTCACTTTAGAAGAGTGAAATTATTTTTGGGTTACCGATTCCAGGTGGCTTTTCCCCTAATAAGGTTTCCACATTAAAAATAAAAGTGTTACATGTGTATGGAAGTGATGAATTTTTATTTTTCTTTACACATTACAATTACTAGTTTAATCAGTATATACACTACTTAATTTACTGGTATTCGATTAATGAACATAAAGGCACAAACAAAGTTTTACCAAGTTTCTTAGATTGTTTAAAAGAATTTTTTTATGCATTAGGGAGTGGGACTGTAGGATAACTAGGATTAATTGATTCACCCCCCCTCTCAATTATCTAACAAAAAGTGTATTCCCATTGTTGGTTGATCGCAACATGCTTGCCAACTGTGACTAAAAATGTTATCATCGCAACTTTTTGGAGATGATCATGATTACAAGGGATAACTGAAAGATGTGTATACTAGAAATAGTATCTTCATAGAACTAGTATTGTCAAATAAATCAAATAGAAATTAAGTTACCACACATAGCAAGTTTATTTAGCAAATAAATAAGCAATTAAGCATTCTATGGCTCTCTAACTAAGAGTGTTAATGGTGAAGCTCTCAACAAGCCTCCATTAATGAAAATCCTAGAATGAGAAATGAGTGATAAGCTAAGCTAATTAATTCAATTCCAAATAGAAATGCTCAAATTAACTTCTAAATTGCCTTTCTAGCTATAATTCTTAAGAGGTTAGATGCAATTCTCATATTTGTGGATTGATTTTTGAGTGATTTATGCCTTTCTTATATAGGATTTGGCAAGGGTAGGGGGTGTAGTAGAGTTGATCATGATTAGGCTTGAGTTGAGTCTTTGGTTCCACCTTTGAAGACAATTTAAACTCAAAGCTTGGGACAAGAAGACAAGATGAGTGGACAAGATGTTCTTTCAATTTGAGTGATTGAGATTGAATTTGGCTTGATCCATGTGAGTTCTTTTCTTAAATCCTATTGGTTGAGGCTTTTTCCTCCCATGTGGTGTTTAGAGAAATTAGGATTTAATCAATTGATTTTAATTCATTTATTTAGCCAAGTGTACCCCTTGAATGGGTTAATTTTGTTTTAATTCAACTATACAATTAATTAGATTAATTGCACATTGATTTGATTTATCATGATTTGATTAGTTTTAGTTGATCTTTTGGCTCTTGATTTTGATTTATATTGAATTAAGACTTGATTTTAATTTTCATTGGCTAAATGCTCATTGTGATTCAATTGCTTTGATTTTGCCTTTATTTGCCTTGATTTGCATTGATTAATCACTTGAATGATCTTGTCCACTTTTTGGTGATTACAAATGCCCCTCTTTGAGTTGACATGCAAAGCGTGTTGATTCAAAGAATGTCCTAATCTAACTAATGAAAGGTCCTGATTCTACCGATGGTTGATCTTGATGTTCAATATGAAATGCTGATATTGATGATGTTTGATGTAATTTTGATTTTAGTGTCCTGATGGTCGATCTAATTTTAGATTACTGATGTGATACCTAATTTGACCTGGTTCGATGTTTGATGCCCCTTTCAATTGATTAGCGAAAAATTTCCTGATAAAAGATTACGTTATGATTTGATGATCATTCTCTTGATTTGATGATGTTGATGATGATGTTGATTATCCAAGTATATGCCCCCTTGGAAATGAAATGGAATTTGATAGATGTTTGAAAAATTTTTATGGTTGAGGTCATTTTGCATTAATTAGGTCAATTTAAAATGAATTTTGATTTCATTTCCGATAATGTTTTTGTGTCTATTTGATGAAAAATGCCCCTAATTTGGCAGAATTGGTTAAACATTTGGGTCCTTAGGCCCTCTCTGATCAAAGATTCCCTTTTTAGGTCAACGATACCCTTTTTATGTCAAAAAATTTATATAAAGGGGTAAAAAGTCATTTTTTACTATTCATTTTCACTTTTACTTGTTGAATTTTTCTCTAACCTCCTTTGACTTCTTGGCGATGTTGATCTTGATACGTGAGCACATATTTGAGCATGGGTGATGGTATCAGTGGCCACTCAGTTACAGAGCTTTGGTAAGTGCCTGATCTTCTCAGTTTTTTCCAATTTTGTATTTAAATTTTAAAAAATTGAATTTTTCTTAGGAAAACCCTTTGTTTTTTCTTTTTATTTTTCAAATAGCACTTTGACACCTTTGAATAGCACTTTTACACATGAAATAATGCTTCCACGATTTTAACCAGGGCTTCTGTGAATCGAAATAATGCATTTACACGCCTATTCTAGGGCTGAATTCGCTTTTGCTTTGTCAAATAGCACGTATGATCTTGATTTCATTTTTTCCATTCAAATTAGCACTTATGAATGTTAAAATAGCACTTTCAAATAATTTTAGTGCTTTTTCCTGAAGTTGCGCTTTTAAATCTTTAAGTAGCACGTTTAAACGTTTAAACAACACTTTTGCATTTTAGTGGTTTTAAAGCCTGAAATAGTGCTTTTACCCTACTAGAAAAGATTTTTAATTGCCATAGTCCACTTTGCAATTTATTCAATGTCATTGATCAGATGATTGGTTAAGGTAACAAACTTGATGTTATAGCGAGTCGTAAGATGTTAGTATGAGTCATTCTTAGTTTGAATGTTTGATTGTCAATCTAGATTTAGATGATGGGTGATGATGAATTTTCCATCCTCTCTGAATAGACTTAGGAAAATTGATTGTGGTTTGATATTTGTAAATTTTTTATTGACTTAGGATAATCCAAATGATAACTGATTTCGAAACTAATGTGATTGAACTTTCTTTTGGTAGGATGTGCTCAAGCTATTAGGTATCAGTGGTTTGTATCCCTTACCCATGAGTATGATCCAGGACCTGAGTGTGGCTGATCGTAGACATATCAGTCTGTGTGGTCTATCTTTCCTTCTGGCTCTACCTCAATTTTAAGTGAATTAGGGTTTGATCACTGCTATGGCTGAGCGATGGCACTCAAACCATAACACCTTCCATTTGCCTATGGGTGAGATGAAGATCACCCCAGAGGATGTGTATTATATCCTTCACTTTCCTACCAGAGGAGAGTTGATTTATTACGATTTTGTATATGATGGGTCAACATGTCGACGGGTCTCTCTAGATCCAACCATTGGAGATGATCATATCCAGTGGGCCTAGTTTCTTTCTTTTTTAGTGCTACCAGCAGTCTTAGGTACTCTGATTGGTGTGTTCCTTCTTTCGGATAGACATGGTCATGGATTTGTATTCAGATAGGGTCCTATCCTTGAGGACTTGATGGTGCATCCTCAGCATTTTGATTTGGGATCCTATGTATTAGCTTAGTTGTATCATGAGTTACATACAATTGTTTATAGATGATCTTCCATGCTTACTGTAGGAGCAATATTATTACAGCTTTGGACTTGGGAGCATATCCCCATGACATGTCATATCACAGCATGACAGTGAGATTCAGGTTGGCCATTCACCTAGATGTATGAGGGGATGGTGATTCAGACCCATATGGGTAAGTTGGATTATTGGCGTCGTGTCATCAACGATATGGATGTTGTGGTCTGGAGGCCATATGTGGGATGTGAGGCTTAGCCTGAGGATGGCACTGAGTTGCCTTTCATGTTATGTCCCTGATGGATGATTGGGTGCTCCACTTATATCAATGAGAGATTCTATTTCAGGAGAGTTTTGCGTTAGTATGGGCACACACAAGGTATGCCCCAGGGAGTGGCTATGTATGCTCGGGTCTAGGCAAAGAGATCTTTGTGGGGTCCACGTGTAGATTACGGGACAACTGTTCGAGAGATTCGAGACCTTGGATATCTACCTTGGTCAATGAGAGAGCACATTATGGATGCTGGTATTATAGATGAGTATGGAGATTGGCTGGCTTGACATCTATTTTCTAGGTTTACAGATCCTGCTGAGAGAGTCTCAGGTATTAATGAGGTATTAGATAGTGACAGAGGTGATTCAGGAGATGGGGGAGATGATGTAGATGATGGGAGAGGTTGGGGTAGGATTAGAGCATGATGCGAATGAAGGGGTCATTAGGTAGTCAGAGTAGGTAGAGTTCATATTCTAATGATTGTTGTTGCTCCTATCCCTCCTAGGGTTGGTGGTGGTCAGGGTAGAGGTGATGTAGATAGAGCACTTCATTAGGTTGTTGTGGATCCAGCTGTTAGACAGGTTCGGCATAGAGCTAGACATCAAAGAGAGAGGGATGCATAGATTGCATAGGTTTTACTTGATTAGGCACAGGGTCCTCCTGCTCAACAAGTTATACCATAGATTGTTCCACAAACCTCCTCTTCTCAGGCATCTACTTCTACTTTGATGCCATCATCTTCTTTGTGTTTTGTTCCATCCTTATCATATCCATCTTCTTCCATTCCTTCTTCTTCCATACCTCCACCACAGACTTCTACAGCACAGGCTCTTGCACCAGCTTTAGCATCAGATGTTATATCTCTTCAGTCTCAGATGTCAGTGATGGAGCAGCAGGTTACTTAGTTGAGTTTGATGATACAGACCTTTATGGCTATGATGAGTTAGTAGGGATTACAGGCAAGATTGAGTCATCCTTCAGATAGTGCTCATGGTCTTGATGGTGGAGATGGTGTTGGTGGTTCAGCCAGTTCAGATATGATTTGAGATATTTTATTTTGATGATATACATGATCTCATTCCTTTATTGATATCAAGATATTGGACTCTATTGTATCATTTTTTATTCGTCAAGGTTGTTCATGCTTATACTTTGATACTTTGATTTACTTTGATAAACTTTGATTATCTAGATTTTGCATTTATGATCTTTTGATGGACTCTGATATCCTGTTGATTTTATGATGATGGTACCATTGACTCTGATATTTTTTTTTTATAGCTTTCACTATATATGATGTCATGATGTGTTGGATCTCCTTTTTAGGTGTTTTAGCATGATATGCAGATCTAGATGGTTCTATCTCCTATATGCTTTGTTTTTCTTTTCTTTTCAAATGCAATTTTTGATATGTATGCACATGTTCTAATGATGCTTAAATGGTTGTCTTATGTATGACATAGAATAAATGGATGAATGAAATGATGTGGATTCTAATGATTAATGCTTTTCTTTTATGGATGCAATGATATATAGATGGATTAGATGGTTTTAATGGATAATGTATATGGATGCAATGTGATATGGATACTTAATGATTAATGATCCTAGTTGTTTATATGTGATATAGATGAATGATATTGCAATGCAATGATGTAATGGATATAATGATGTAATGATTATGATTATAATGAATGAAATGGTAAATGTACTTAATGGATGTGAAATGAATGATTTCCTTTTGCCATGAATGATGCATACTAAAAGAAATGAATCTTGAATGATGCAATCTAATGTAGTTAATGAATTTAAGGTTGATGTATGGAACCTAATGTAATTTAATGGACTTAATATGATGAATACAACCTAATGTCATTGAATTAAATGATTCTAAAGATAAAGATTAATGCAACTTAATGCAATGAACCTAATGTAGATGATGGTACATGACTTATACAATTTAATGCAATGATTTTAAAATGATGAAATGCAATGAACTTAATGGTTTAAATGATGAAAATGCTTAAATGAATGTAAGATAAAGTGAATATAGTGAAGATGATTTCAATGATTTAATGCAATGTAATGCAATGGTGATAAATGAACCTAACAAATGCAAGTGAACTAATGAAATGCACTTTTAAAAAAAAATTTCCAACACACTCGATCACATATAGTTTTTAATGATCCTTTGATTTTTTATTTGACCACACCCCCTTTTGTTTTTGTCAGTTTTCCCTCTTGTAATCATAAACTAAGAAAGGAAAAATACATTAAATACATTTAATCTAAGATGTATGCCACTAACTATCATTATTCAAAAATTTGGAGCTTATAATCATGATTGAGTAGTTTTTGGAATCCCCATTTTAGTACAACCATCACTAGTTCAACCATGATGATATGAATAATTTTGGCACCTCTTGTGTTTTTCTTTCCCATCTCTTTTATGGCATGACTATCACTGATTGAAACCAATCATGAGAGTGAGAATAATAATTTTTTTGGATTCTATGTTGCAAGTAGATTTTGATATTATGATATCGAAGATCAAAATATCCAAGGTATCCTTTTGCGTAAACAAATAGAGATCTTAGTTTTATCCTATGTACACGTCCTCGATGATCTTTTGATGATCACGTCCTTAGACAAATAATACATGATTAGGAACTTTTATCTTAAGATGGTCATTCAAAAATCAACTAAAATATCATGCTTTCATCATAGCTTCTCTAGTTTAAAAACTTTCATCGATTCGCTAGAAAGACATGATTTCATCAATCAAGTCAACACTTAGGAAATATTTTTGCAATATTTTTCAAATCCATATTTCAAGTGTAGTTCCATCCATTTCATACTTTTAATCCTGATAAAGATAGGGTCATGTAAGATCTCGTATCAAATTTTGCATTTTGGTTCAAATTGGATTAGGATTTAGGATTTGATTACGTGCTTCACTTGCATTTTTGATGAATTGATTCGATGATGGATTGAAGTTTTCTTTTGATGATTCCTTCCTCCTTTAGAGTAGATTGCCCCCAGTTTAATATGATTCCAAAGTTGGACTTAGGACAATTTGCAGATTAGGTGACCAAAATCTTTAGGTACTTGTAAATGCAACTACGGGATTTTATTATTCAATATATACAAATGCTGGCGAATGCAATATTTACAAGGTGACCTTCTAGGTATGCAACTGACTTGGACTCTCAATGGTGCCTGTTTACCAGGATTTCACCGATTGAATGGATCTTGCTTTCTTTTTCTATTTTTTAAATCTTTTTTTCCTTTTTTTGCTACGAAGGTGCCTATTTGCTAGGTTTTCACCAAGATACTTTTTCTCTTTTTTTATTTTTTTTTATTTTTCTTTTTTTTCAATTTTTTTTTCTTTTCATATCATCAAGGTGCCTATTTGCTAGGTTTTCACCAAGACAACATCTTTTTGAGGATCATATTTGACTGTTTTTGGCTTTCTTCATGCTTAATTTTCCACTAATTTTTATCTTTTTTGCATTTCTGATTTATTTGTTCTTTTATGCTTTTCAAATGTTTTTGGTATTTTCAAGATCTCTTTTGACTATGTACAATAAATATGATGCTTTTCATCTGATTTTATGATACTATTTTGACTCTTTCATCTGCATTATGTATAAAACATCTTTAGATGAATGCTATTGATAGGTTCTTGTAGCTCTTCTCCATCACAATCCGCTAACTTGTAGGTGTCGGTCCCAAAAGATAAAATGATCACAAAAGGTCCTAACCAGTTTGCTTCCTATTTTCCCTTCTTCTCTCTTTCTTCTTGATTCTTAGGATTCTCTCGCAAAACTAGGTCACCTATTTGGAATGTTCTTGACTTGATGTGCTTGTTATAAGTCCTTGACATTCTATTTTGATATACTTTTAAGTGATCAAATTCTTGTTTTTGTTTCTCATCTATTAGTTCTAGTTCATGTAATCTAGCAACCCTATAATCCTCTTCACTTATTAAACCATGTAAAGATACCCTTAATAATGGAAGTTCTACCTCCAAAGGTAAAACTGCTTATGTTCCAAAGACTAAGGAAATTGGTGTAGCTCTTGTTAGTGTTCTAATGCTGGTCCTATAAGCCCATGAGGTCGGGTTTATTTTGATATGCCAATCTCTACCTAAATTTTCAGCCGTTTCCTTCAATATCTTCAAGATGTTCTTATTTGTTGCTTCGGCTTGTCCATTACATTGGGGGTAATAGATTGAAGAAGAGTGATGGATCATATGGAACTTTGTACACAACTCCTTTAGGTCTTTGTTTTTGAAGTGTTTTGCATTATCCGTTATGATGGCATGAGGTACACCATACCTAAAAATTATGTGGTTTAGGATAAACAAAGATATCTTCTTTCTTGTTGCAGTTGATAAGGGTACAACTTCCACCCATTTGGTAAAGTACTCCATTTTCATGATAATAAATTTATGCCCATTTGAGGATGGTGGATAAATCATTCCTATTAAATCTAGACCCCATTATTAAAATGGCCAAGGTGTTGTCATCAGATGAAGCTCTTGTGTGGGCACATGTATCAAATTTAAATGAAATTGACACTTTTTACAAGTCTTAGCACAATGACAAGCATCTTTCTCCATTATAGGCCAAAAATATCCTATCCTAAGAAGTTTCTTAGCTAGGGTTAATCCATTTGAATGTGACCCACATATTCCCTCGTGGTTTTCTCGCAAGGCTACATTTGATTCCTCTTTCTCTAGACATCTAAGAAGCATTCCGTATAAACTCTTACAATACAATGTTTCAGATATTAAGTTATAACGAGTGGCTTGGCGGATAAAGCTCTTCTTTTGGTTCCTGGTTTGGTTTATGGGTAGGATTTGATCTTTTAAGTAGGTGTAAATAGGTCCATACCAAGGTGATTCATGTGTAGTTAGCAAACAAATGGTATGAGGATGAGTAGGGTCAAATGCAGGTTGTTCCACTTCTTCTACTAGGAATTCATATCTAGCGCTTTGATCTGGTATTTGTAGAAGTGATACCAATGTTGCCATTGCATCTGCTACTTTTTTTCTTTTCTCTTGACACTTGCTCAAATGTAATAAGAGTGAAGTATTTATTAAGATTTTCCACCATGTTCTTATAAGGCACCATCTTGTCATCTTTCGTCTAATATTCATCATTAATTTGATTAATGACTAATTCTGAATCTCCATAAACCTTTAGTTCTATCACCTTCCATTCCAATGCCAACTTGGTTCCAATGACCAAGGCTTCATATTTTTCTATGTTATTGGTGCATGGAAATAGCAATTTATATGACTTTGGAATTATAGATCCTTGAGGAGTGATTAAGAGTATGTCTGCCCTTGATCCATGTTGGGTGTATGAACCATCAAAATATAGTTGCCATGTCTTTGCCTCAATATTCACAATCTCAAAATCTGGGAATTCTACTTGAATTGGATGATCATCTTGTAGTGGTGATTCTACTAATTGGTCAGCAATGACTTGTCCTTTGATAGATTTTATGTCGACATACTCAATGTCAAATTGACTCAACACCATGACCCATTTGGCTAGCCTTCCATTTAATGTTGTTTTGCTAAGTAGATACTTCAAAGGATCAATCTTTGCAATGAGTCTTATCTTATGAGCTAACATATAGTGGCATAGTTTTTGGGAAGAAAAAACCACAGTCAAACATGCCCTTTTGATGAAGGTATAAATCAACTCATATTTGACCAAAGTTCTACTTATGTAATATATTGCCTTTTCTTTGCCTGATTCATTTTCTTGTGCCTAAAGTGCCCCCAATGAATGCTCTGTTGCTGAAATATATAGGATCAAGGGTTCACCTTTGATAGGTGGCATAAAAGTTGGAGGATTCATGAGGTATTTCTTCAACATGTTGAAAGAATCTTCACACTTCTCATCCCATTTGAAAATTATATCTTTATGGAGAAGTTGGGTGAAGTTATGACATTTTTCCGCCAATTGGGATATAAATCTCCTGATGGATTGAATTCTTCCTTGTAACTACCTCATTTGGCTTAGGTTTTGAGGTGCTTCCATCTCCATGATGGCTTTGAATTTAGCGGGATCTACTTCTATCCCTTTCACTGATACAATGTAGCCTAGCAGTTTCCCTGATTGGACCCCACATGCACATTTTTATAGATTGAGCCTTACTTTGAATTGCTCTAATCTGACAAAGATTTTCTCTATAATTTGTAGATGCTCCTCTCTTGAATGATATTTTGCTAATATGTCATCTACATAATCTTCCATCAACTTATGCATCATATCATGGAATATCATTGTCATAGCTCTTTGATATGTTGCCCCGACATTCTTTAGACCAAAGGGCATAACATTCTAGCATAATGTTCCCCATGTGCATGTAAATGTTGTTTTATCTTGATCCATGGGTGCTATCTTAATCTGGTTATAACCACTAAATCCATCCCTAAGTGATAACATGGAATGTCCCGTTGTTAGGTCCACAATGGTGTCTATGCTTCGAAGAGGAAAATCATCTTTAGGACATGCCAAATTTAGATCCCTAAAATCTATGCAAATCCTGATGGACTTATCTACTTTTGAAACTGGCACTATATTTGAAATCCATTGGGCATAATCAATGGCCCTAGAATAAATCCCACTTTTAGCAATTTCTCCAACTCCACTTTTACTAGCAAGGCTATATGTGGATGAATTTTCCTTAGCTTCTGTTTGACTGGTTTGGCTCCTTCCTTTATGTTCAAGTGATGCATAATTAAATTTGGGTCTAATCCTAGCATTTCATCATATGACCATGTGAAGTTGACTTGTTTTTCCTTGAAAAAATTTATGAATTCTTTTCTCTCTTCACTAGATAAGGATGTCGCTAGGTGTATGATCTTTGGCTCAGTTTCTGACCCAATGTTTATCTTTTCTATAGGCTCGATCAAAATTGGAGATCTCTCTTCATAATGTTCAGGTAAAGCATCCAAACTTCCTTCCTTAGGTGCCTCAATTGGGTTTTCACCTTCGAAAACATCTTTTATTTCTTTTCTTTTGGATCTAATACTGCCACAACGTTGTTTTCAACACTATATTCTTTTCCTTTTTTCCTTTTTAAATTTTTTTTATTTTTAGGTGGATTGAAAGTTTGGATACTCCCCTTTATCATTTCCTCCTGATATTCCATAGTAGAAGAAGTTTCAACCACATTGAGGTATTGGGACACCACATTGTCATTCAAAAAGGTTGGGAGGATGGTTGGTTCAATGGAATCCCATTCGATTAATTCAAGGTATATGAGAGTTAAGGGATCAATGCTTTGGCTTGGTTCAATGGGATTTAGGGATAAGACCTCATTTGATGGTTCGTACATTATATCTTTCAAGTCTATGACATGTGCTTCTTCGAGATGCTCTAGAGAAGTAGGATCAAAGTCTTCCTCACTAGACTCCTCTAAGGTTTCCATTGGATAGAAATCTTGTAGACTAAACCTAGGATTTGATTATTCTATAGTAGGTCTCCATGATGGTATGTAGGGTTCTCCTACTTATTGATTTATCTCAATTTCTATACTTGGTACATTATCTATGACCACTTGGTTTGAACTTGATGCTTGATTACGATTTGGTGCTAAAATGGATGCTTACCCTTTGTTAGGGGTGTAGGTATGAATAAAATCAATACCCTTATCATGGAATGATTCATCAGATAATGTATCCCATTCTCAATCATCTGAGTCTTCATCACTATGGGACTCTAATTGTAATATTTGATCATAGACTTTGGGATAGTGCTTTTTGGTATACCCTTTTTCTAGGTATCCTAATCTGGTTTTCATCTTGCTATCTCGCCATGTCATCTCGATGGGTTCAATGAGTCCTTCATTTCTATTTCCCAATGGTCCTTGGCCTTTGTATCCCATCTTTTGCATTATTTGAAATCCTTTCCCATATTAATGTGTGGGAATGTTGATATTTTGGATATCTTTTTCTTGAGTACTTGATTCCTCATCCTTGTATAACCAGTTTAGGATTTTGTTATCTTCTTCATCCATGGAGGATGATCTTCTGGCCCTTAAAAAGTTATCATTGTATTTATGGGGTAGATTTGAGGGTCTTCCATATGATTTTGGAGATAAGGGTAGGTCCATCATTAACAAGGAGTATTCGCCTACACCCTTTTGCTTGATTTTACATTGTGCTTCAAAGTTTTTCATCATATGGTTCATTTTTTGATAATGGGCCTCCTTGGTATAGATTTTCATGGATTTGACTTGGTCTTCTTTCTTCTTTTCAAAAGTACTTTCCTCACTAACGTTTTCTTTCCCTTTTTTCGATGTAGATGAGTTAGTGGGACTTGGAAGGTTTTCAACAACAACAATTTGTTCCTCCTCTTTTTCTTTTCCCTTTAAGGATGGAGGATCTTTAGAAATTTTCTCTTGCTCAGTTCTTAAGGGTATGGATCCTTCTGCATTATGCGGGACTAGAGTATCATTGCTAGGCTTTAAGTTATTACAATATTGGAAGGGGTTTGAGTCCGCACTTACCATGATCTCTTTCCCTAGATAAGGAAATTTCAAACATTGATGATAGGTTGATGGCACCGCTTGCATTTCATGAATCCAAGGTCTCCCTAGTAAAATGTTATAGGTTAGCTTTAGGTCTAAGACTTGACAAATAGTCTCTTTTTGCATTGGGCCAACCCTAATAGGAAGTACTATGACTCCCTTGGAAGCTCTTTCTTCGTCATCGTAGGCTTTAATAGTTATCTTTTTCTTAGGGTCAATAGCCTCCTCAAAAAATCCTAGGGCTTTTACAAGGTTAAGGGTACAAATGTTTAAGCTGGCTCCTCCATCTACGAGGACTCTTTTCACCTTATTCTTATGAATCAAGACTTCTACATGCAAGGTAAAGTTTTGAGGATGATTAAGTGACATGTCATCTTGCTCAAAAAAAGAGAGATAATGAGGTGCAATGAGGTGTCCCACCATGTTTTGAAATTTATCTACCGCCAAGTTTAGAGGCACATTGGTCTCCAAGAGGGATTTTTCCAAGATATCCTTATGAGTTGGTGATAATTTAAGAAACTCAAGAATAGAGATTTGAGCGGGAGTTCGTTGTAATTGATCTACCAAATTATATTGCTTAGATGATGGAGTTGAAGCTTGGTTTGGTAGAACAATCTTAGGGGCACTTCTTGGTAGAGTGATTTTCGAAGCTTTCCCCCTTGTCACAACATTAGATGTTGCCTCTCTAGATTTATCCTTTACCACGATAACATTTATGGTATTGTCCTCTTCACTTAGAGTATTATGTTGTTGTAGGTATGAGAAAATTTCACTTTCTCATTACCTCTTTTCTGATTTTGGTTGTTGGCATTAGATGACTCACCCTTTTCATGGTTTAGAAAGGGGTTCTTGAAGGCCATATGATCCTCATTGTTTTGATGCCCTTCAATTTTTATAGTTCCATCATCTATTAGGTGTTGCACTAAGTGTTTTAACTTCATGCATTCGTTGGTTTTGTGACCCTTATTTCTATGATACTCACAATGGTGAGAATATTCCACCAATTAGGTTTAATTTGAGGTTCATAAGGTCTCAAATCAGGTAAAGTGATAATCTTATTAGCAACCAAGGTTCTATTAGGAATAGTCCCAAGAGATAACTAAGAGGGGGGGTGAATCAGTTATGTACAAGATTTAATTCTTTATCCAATTAAGTATACTTAAACATAAAACATAAACATAATGAATGAACACTTGAACACAACACCAATATTTTGGTTATGGGGAAACCCAAATAGGTAAAAACCCTAGTGGGACTTGATACCCACTAATATTTTGTACTAGTGTATAATGATCCTTGCTAGATGATCCTTTACCCTGTTAGGAGTAGCTTTACAATATATTAAGTATAGTAGACCTGTTCAAGGATCAGACTTTGTTAGGAGTCTTTTACAATTGTCCCTGTTAGGGGAGAGGACGCACTGTCTGAGAGCTCACTGCTCAAATGGGTTAAGGCTACAACGTTCTGAATAATAGATACACACTATATCTAGATCTTGGTGAACTGCACTTTGACCTGCTATCTAGATCAGTTCCAATGAATAGCACAAGTACTTTACTTCATCACATAGACCTTCTTCTGATGGCTCAACACTTTGCATGCTTTTCTCTGCTCTGTTTAATCAACCATGAACCACACTTCAACAATCACAAATGACTGCCTATAAATATCTTTCCTCCAAATGATATAATCAAGTCAGCCTATTAGAACCACCTTGAAATCATGTTAGAGAAACCATAATAAACTCCAACAAACATTATGTTAGCTCTATTATGCACGCAACTCATTATGAGACCTGTCTAATAAAATAATTGTAGACACATGCTACACACTGTCGGCTCTACCAAAACAACTAGAACTTTCTCTGTAAGTTGAATTAACTTATGCGCTCTTAACCAAACATCAATAACACTTCTCCAAGCTTAACTCCAAGGGTGCATACCCTCAAGATAGGTGCAACTCAAGAACCAATAAAATCTATGTCGGTTCTTCTTAACAAACACATGAAACTACTACTAGCGAATAGCAACTGCATATCTTCACTTGTGTTCATCATTAGACTGTGTCCATAACTAAAACATCACTAACATGTCTTCAACATATATCCAAGTGTGCAAGGCTCCATGATAACTGTATGGACAACCATACATAGAACACTGTCTGTTACTCTATCAAGAACACTGCTGACACCAACTGCTATATAACTATCTGTACTAACAGTTAACCTCTGTGCCCATGATATCATGCTGATATCATGTCTATGCTACATATATTAAAATCTTACTACATAAGACTTCCACACATGCTACTTTCCATATGTTGTCATCAATGACAAGCATACAGTCAGTACTAGCCTGCTAGCAAATCTCCAACAGGTTCTTAATGCGTTCTCCAAGGGTTCACCTAAAAAGTTGAATTTTCTCTTTTGATATGTGGAGAAAAAGGGTTTGGGCTTATTCCCATTGGCATTATTAAAAGGATTATTATTAGAATTTTTGTTGGGATTGTTGGAATTGTTGTTGGAATTTTTGGAATTAAAGGGAGCTTTATTCATTTGATTTACATTGTATGAAGAATTGGCTCCACTTGATATGTTAAAAGGGGTTGCCTTCAAGTTGTGGGTGTCCACAACTCCATCACTCACAAGATTTTTGTTATTATTCTTTAACCATAACTTAGGTTTATCATTGTGATTTTTGGCCCCTTGATTATTAACATAATTAGATACATAATGGTTATTGTTTTTATTAGTATTGGATTTATTATCTTTGAATAATTTTATCTCTCCTCTCTTTACCAATATGTCTTCAATCATGATCCCATTTTTGATAAGTTTTTCAAATGTTGGGGGACATTGAAGTTGTAATCGATAATTCATCTACATGGTCAAATTGTTTGTAAATATTTCCATCTTCTCCTTGTTTGGGATACTTTGTGGATACCTTGCAAAAATGGTCCTCCACCTTTGTAGGAATCCTAAGAAGGATTCACCATCTTTCTGTTTGGTATCACACAATTTGAGCATTGTGATTTCATGCTCGATATTATAGGAGTAGTGGGTTACAAACTTAGAGGCTAATTCCTCAAAAGTCTTTATTCCTTGTGGGAGCTTAGAGAACCATTCCATGGTGGGACCTCCCAAACTCCTAGGAAAAAGTCTCATTAGGTATGTAGTGTCATGCATGAATTTAATGCTTAAGGCACAAAACTCCCTTAGATGATCTCATGGGTCTATTTTACCCATATACTTATCATATTTATGAAAAATAGTATTGAAGGGAAAAGGTGCCATGACCAAGCTTTTGTCAAAAGGAAAAGGACACAAAGCTTCAATAGAAAAGGGCTTAGGTTCAGCCGCCTTTTTCATGGAATCAATTTGTTCTTGGATTTTTTTTAATTGTCTAGTCATAGCATTCATGGGGTTATCTTCTTCTTAATTCTTCTTAAGTTTCTCTATATCATAGTCATGTGGGAGCTTTACCCCTTCTTGGGCTAGGTTTAGGAAAAATTTCTCCCTATCCCTATCTATCAATTTCTCCATGACCTCAAGAAAATCATTATCTTGGGCTTCTCTATCAACTTTTTCTTCAAGTGTTTCCTTAGGACCTTGATTAGTATTATTGGTGTTATTGTTGTTCCCTCCATGGTGGTAATCATGAAATGTGAAGTTTCTATCCATTTCTTCAAGTCTTTCTTCAAATAAATTTGGGAGAATATCCCCTTGATCGTGACCGTTGAAAAGACTTTGGTATTCAAATTCACGGACTTCATTAGCAATGCAAGTGCTATCTCCTTGTAAAGATATCCTAATTTTTTGGGACCATGTGGAAACTGGCATCTAACAAGGTTTGATTCAAATTTGATCCTTTGATTCAGTAATTGTTGATTTATAAGTGAAGAGATTAAAAATGTATGATGAACTTTCAATGGATATCTCCTTCACTTGTTTTATGTATTTCCAAACATAGTAATCACGCATACACTTGTTTCTTTTTACCCACTACACAATAAGTGTTTGATTTTGAAGTACGTTATCATGGGTTTTGCACAAAAAGACACTTCAAGCAATCTACCTAGCTCAAGATTGGTTCGTAAACATGGCTCTATAAGGTAGTCTTTGCTAATTTAACAAGGTTTTAATCAGTATTTCATTCAAAATGGATATTAAACTTTCATCCTCCAAGTATATTAAGAGGCTTCCCACCACCGATATGTCAGAGTTTTCCACAATCCGTGAGGACTACTCAAGGAAGTTCAAAATTTTAGTATCCTTTTTTCATACACCCCATTAAGGATGTATGTGTTTTGTTTTATAGTGGTTTGGATTCTCATGGAAAAAGAAAGTGTATCCCACTTTGGGTTGTCGCTCTCACTGGCCTTGTTAAGGCAAATTCTCAGGAGACGAGTCCAACTATTGATCTAACATGTTCATTGGAAAGCAATAAAATGGAATAGAGAAATATGTTGTGGGAATCTGGTTCACCAAAAAGGTGAAGAGAATATCCCTATCCACTTCTTTATCCCCAAACACGATTAACAAGGTTCAATTTCCAACCCACTAACTGAAAGGATTCAAGTATTGCTACTCTCTTCCACAAACAAGGGGTTTTTCAATTTAGTGTTTAATTTGCTCAACCTTTCTTCTTAATCAAAGAGTTTAACACTTTTGGCATTTTGATTCACTAATAAAAGTGAAGAGCATAGGCCTAATGTTACACTTTTCAAACAAAGATAGGCTATTTTTAATTACTAAATTCTGAAAACACCAAAGCCACAATTTAAGTACAAAAATGACAAAGTTTAAGGCTTACCTTTTCCTTGTAGCTAGCAAAGGCTATGGGCATTTTTGAGTGATTTTCATGTTTTAATGCTTACCTTGGCGATCGTTCCTTTCCAATGTGCTTTTCCTCCAACAAGTTAGTCAACAAAACTAGCAAAAGTGAAGGAAACAAAGATAAACTTGAAGAAAGCAAGCTAAAATTGAACTTTAAGTCTTAATTTCCAACTTTGAGCAAAAATTGATTTAAGGTGAAAATATCCAATTCGATGAAACAAATTTTGCCTTTTATGCTTCTACAACTTTGAGATAATGTTCATGTACCTTTCCTTCTTGTTGTGAATCCTCAAGAACAAGCTTAATGTGAGCAATGTTCTCCTTTTTAATCTTCCTTGTCAAAGCCTTTCCTTCTTGATTGAATTTTCTCTCTAGTATTTTTATTTTTTTATGTTCGGACATCCTGTAGAGACACAAAAATCATTTTCTGATAGTCAAATTATGAAAATTTTCAATTTAAGCAAAAGCGATGTTAAATCTATTGAAATCGCTACTTAAATGCTCAAACGTGCTAGATATTTAATTAGACGCACTAAATAAAATATTGAAAGCACAGAAACAGAGTGTAAAAGCACTGAAATACTATGTAAAGGCATCAAAAAATGATCAAAAGCACTGGAGATCGAGTCAAAAGCATCGGCTAGTTAGGGAATAAGCGATGTTAGAAATTAGACAAGAAGCCAAAAAGAATTGAAAGCATTGTTTCTTTGTGCAAAGGAACACAACTTTGTCATGAAAGCACTAAAACAGTGCTCAAAACCGTTGTTTAACTGCTCAAACATGCTGTTTAAATTCTCAAAAGCATTGTTTCACTTGCAAAACCAAGAGCTTAACATGCAAAAATTTGAATAAAAATGATATTTACGAAATTTTAGAAAGTGAAGCCTAAGGCCCCACGGTGGGTGCCATTTTGTATACTATAAATAGTATCTTCATAGAATTAGTATTGTCAAATAAATCAAATAGAAATTAAGTTACCACAAATAGCAAGTCTATTTAGCAAATAAATGAGCAATTAAGCATTCTATCGCTCTCTAACTAAGAGTGTTAATGGTGAAGCTCTCAGCAAGCCTCCATTAATGATAGTCCTAGAATGAGAAATGAGTGATAAGCTAAGCTAATTAATTTAATTCCAAATATAAATGCTCAAATTAACTTCTAAATTGCCTTTCTAGCTATAATTCTCAAGAGGTTAGATGCAATTCTCAAATTTGTGGATTGATTTATGAGTGATTTATGCCTTGCTTATATAGGATTTGGCAAGGGTAGGGGGTGTGGTAGAGTTGATCATGATTAGGCTTGAGTTGAGTCTTTGGTTCCACCCTTTGAAGATAATTTAAATATTGCATCCTCAAAGCTTGGGACAAGAAGACAAGATGAGTGGACAAGATGCTCTTTCAATTTGAGTGATTGAGATTGAATTTGGCTTGATCCATGTGAGTTCTCTTCTTAAATCCTATTGGTTGAGGCTTTTTCCTTCCATGTGGTGTTGAGAGAAATTAGGATTTAATCAATTGATTTTAATTCATTTATTTAGCCAAGTGTACCCCTTGAATGGGTTAATTTTGATTTAATTCAAGTATACAATCAATTAGATTAATTGCACATTGATTTGATTTATCATGATTTGATATTTTTAGTTGATCTTTTGGATCTTGATTTTGATTTATATTGAATTAAGACTTGATTTTAATTTTGATTGGCTAAATGCTCACTGTGATTCAATTGCCTTGATTTTCCTTGATTTGTCTTGATTAATCACTTGAACGATCCTATCCACTTTTTGGTGATTACAAGATGCACCCCTTTCATGGCTATTAAACTTATTGTTACCCATGTGTGTTATGTGCTGGGGAATATTCCTTGAATATGCAATGGTGGGTCCTCCAAGAGTGAGATTAGGCTATGGTACACATGTCGTGCTGATAAGCTTTGGGGTGGGGAAGTGTTGCACGTAGGCATTTGAAACCCCAACAAAGAGACTCATGTCAAGTTCATCAAAAAAATTGAATTGAATGGAAAGTGATTCGCAAAGGTCCCGCTAACTTTATTCGGCCAAGGTGAAATGAAAAGGGAGCCGAAAGGATGACTCATGTAGATGAAGTCTTGGAGAACCTTCTAATTTTGGGGCTTCTCTCACACTGCATAATTCCCCTAATATTTCTCAACAATTTAATGAGCTCAGCAACATTATTCTAAACATGTAAAATGGGGGACATAAGAAAGAATTTTCTTTTATGATATATGTCCTTACCCATTTGATTGATCAATCACCATTTAACCATTCCCCTTGAATTTTGAAATCCCTAAATTTTATAAATAAAAGGGGGAAATAAGTCCTATTTGAAATCTCAAACAATTCTATGTGTCATTTCAAGAGGTCTCCTAAAAATAAAAATTGTCTTAAGATATGACTATTCTCTTGAAGTCTCGAAGGCTCTGCTCTCAAATGGTTCATGAAATTTCCACAAGGATTTATCTCTAGCTTTGCGGATCTCAAAATTTATTATAGAATACTCCTATAATATAGAACATCAAGCATCCTTAAGTGATTTGTGCAATACCAAGCAATACAATGGAGAGAAATTTTCAAATTTCTTGCCACATTGGAGAGGCCTTGAAAACAATATGCCTTAGAGAATTCTTGAACAAAATTTGATTGATATATTCATTGAAAATATTTTAACACAAATGGCTCATCTATCACTTTCAAAACCATGGTCAAGAAAGGGAAAACTATTGAGGATAATCTTCTCCAACAAGGGACAATTAAGCATTATACTCCATCATCTAATGACAAACCTAAATTTTTGACCAAAAACAAGAACATTGTTAATGATGGGGTGACTAGTTCCAAACATGTGCAAAATGTCCAAGCTACCCTGAATCAAAATAATCAATCTAAACAAAAAAATAGCACCAATCAACAACCATGACAAAAAAAATCCCCACAAAAACTAATTTCAATCCATCCAACAATATTTTTCCCCATTGCAACAAACTTACTAATAATAAGGCCAACACCTACTAATGTCGCCAATATACCCTCTTGCTAAACCCCTTGATGTTGTCCTCCATTGCCTTGTTGAACATAACATGATGGAATTCCTAGTAACCAAGTCATATGATGTGGATAAATCTAATCCTATTTGGTATAATAATAATTAATATTGTAAATACCACGCTATTGAAGGTCATGGTATAAACAAATGGATGAAGGTTATAAATTTCATCCAAGACTTTATCGACATTGATACCATTGAAGTAGAGGGACACAACCCATCATCACCCAACACTCAGCTTATGATTTACACCACCCTCATTCCTAAGCATGGAAAATATAAGCCATATCATCAAATGCTATCCCTTACGACAAAACTACCAACATAATCCTAGGCTTTGATTCTTTATGTTTCCAGTTTGAACAAGTTGATAATCATGTAAATATTGTCATAGTTAAAGGTATCAGTTGTAATGATACCACTTTCTCAGGAAAAATCATTGTCCAAGCTGCTAATTCTCCATTAGCCCCATCAACCTCCACAAGACTAGCTTCCTTCTATAGTCTCATCAATTTTGATGAGACTTTTTCTCCAATAGCGAGATATACTTCCATACCGAGTGTTATAGCCATTATAGAAAAGATGGGTTGGAGAATTCATTAGATGGATGTGAAGACCACTTTTCTAATGGCCTCATATAGGAGGAGGTATACATTGAGGAGCCACAAGGATTTAAACAATTTGACATAGAGTCTCATGTGTGCCATTTGAATAAGGCACTTATATTGCCTAAAGTAAGCTCCATGAGCTTGGTATGCAAAGATTGATTCTTACTTGCAACAGATGGGCTTCAAGAATAGTAAGGAATATCCAAATATCTAATACATAGTGGTTGGGGATGATCCACTTCTTCTAGTACTTTGTGTTGATGATTTTTTCATTACAAGAGGAATTGGGCTCATAGCTAGTTGCAAGAAGGATCTCACTTCATAATTTTAGATGGACATAATACAAATGAATAATTTTTTGGGATCAAAGGTTTGGTAGGAGGATGGGAACATCTTTCTAGAGCAAGGGAAGTATTTTGCAGACTTTCTGAGGAAATTTCATATGGATGGTTGTAGACCCTTGTCTACACCCTTGACCACCAACTAGAAGAAGTTGGGTTATTTTGAGTTAGAGTTCATGGATCTCACTTTGTATCATTAGTTTACTTGTTCTTTGATGTACATCTAGTCAAATACTTGACTAGACATTTTATTTTTTGTGAAAAGTCTCAAACAGTACATGGTAGAGCCTAGGAGAGTGGATTGGATTGCAATATAAAATATTTTGAGGTACTTACTAGGAACTATAGATTATGGATTGAACCATGTTAGGGGTGATAGAGTTAGATTGGTTTTTTATACAAACACAAATTGGGAAAGATGTGCTACAAACATGAAAGACACTTTAGGGTGTTGTTTTGGGTTGGGATTGATAGTTGTGTCTTGGTTGGGCTAGGGATAAGTATATTGTAGCTAGTCAAGCTAGGTGTGAGTCTATTTAGATTCATAAGTTATTGGTTAGTTATTTGATCATGAGCTAATGCCTACAATGATAAATTGTGATAATTAAAATTACATTAAACTCATAGAGAACTCAACGTTTCATGACATGTTAATGTTGGAGATTCACCAGCAAGCCAGTGCTGACTGTATGTTTGTCATTAATGACAACATATGGTAAGCATCATGTGTGGAAGCCTGATGGATAGAGCCTTGGGCATATGTTTCCTAGATATGTTATCAACATGATATCATAAGCATAGAGTTTGATTGTGAGTGTAGACAGTTATACAGTTGATTGTTTCAATAAGTGTTCCTGACAGGTCCCATGAAGAGTTATGTATGTGATTTGCAGTACAGTTGTGGTAGAGCCTTGCGCATTTACATTTGTGTAGTAGACATGATAGAGAATCTATGTTCATGGATGTAGAGTCTGATATGTAGTACAGGTTGAGTTATGAAGTCTCCAGTTGCCAGTTATAGTTTCCTGAGTTTATCTGATAGAGCCGACATTGGTTTTATTGTTGTAGTAGTTGCACCTATCAGTTTGATATGCATGCTTGTATTATTGTTTGTAGAAGAGTTAAGAATGTTTGGTTAAGAGCACATGATGTAATTCAGCGTGAGAAGAAAGATTCAGTTAATTTGGTGGAGCCGATAGTGTGTAGCGACGTGTCTACTCATATGGAGTTGCACGGTCTTAATTTGTGTTGCGTGCTTAGTAGAGCCAACTGAGATATTATTGGAGAGTTTTATTTTTTCTCTAATATGATTTCAAGATGGTTCTAACAAGCCAACTTGATTATATCATTTAGAGGAAAGATATTTATAGGCAGTGATTTGTGATTGCTAAGTATGGCATTGAGTGAAAGACAAGAGCAAAGTAGAAGGTGTGAAGCATTGTGCCATCAATAGAAGGTCTATGTGACAAAGTAAAGAGTGTGTGCTATTCATTGGAACTGATCAAGGCAACAGGTCTACCTCACAGTTCCCCAAGATCTAGATATAGTGTGCATCTGTTAAACAAAAGGTTGCAACCTGCACCCATTTGAGTAGTGAGCTCTTAGACAATGCATCCTCACCCCTAACAGGGTTAATTGTAAAAGACTCCTAATAGGGTCTGACCCTTGACTAGGTCATTATACTTATTGCATTGTAAAGATCAAATCCTAACAAGGTTGTAAGATCTTCTAACATGGATCATTATACATTAGTGTAGTTTATAGTGGGTGTTAATTCCCACCGGGGTTTTTACCTATTTGGGTTTTCTTGTAACCAAAATTGTGGTGTTGTGTTAAGTGTTCTTATATTTTGTTTATTCTTAATGTTCTTCTATACTTAATTAGATAAAGAATTGAATATTGTAGATACTTGATTAACCCCCCCCCCTCCCCCTCTCATTATCTCTTGGTACTATTCCTAAAAATTGGTATTAGAGCCAAGTGCCTCAGAGAGAAAGTTTAACAACTTGAGGTTGATCAGATGACATTCTTTAGAAAAGAAAGTCCTAAGTTTGATGGAGAGAACTATCTAGATTGGAAGAACAAAATGATGACACATCTGCAGTGCATTGGCTTTGAGATTTTTGAAGTAGCTACCAAAGAAGTACAGAATCCCTCTCTTGCAGATCTTGCAAAAGATGATGCAACCTTGAAGCAAAAGGAGATGTTCACTTCAAATGCTATTGCCAAGGAATCCCTTATCAACGCCCTATCTGATAGTGAGTTTTCAGAGATTAAGAAGATGGACAAAGCCTATAAGATATGGAAGTATCTAGAAGACATATTTGAAGGAGATATTCAAGCCACAAATGCACGCAGAAAGACATGGAAGAAAAGATATAATACATTAGAGATGTTACTTGATGAGAATGTCAGAGCCTACAATCAAAGGATTAATGAAGAAGTTGCAGGAATCAGAAACAATGGTGGAGAAATTTCGGAAGAAGACATAATGGATAAATTGATGACTACCTTGACACCATAATATGACAACAAGATATGCATCCTAGATGAAACTATGCAGTCCACAAAAGACTTTAAAAGAGAGACCTTAATCAGCAAGCTTTCAGCCTTTGAGATATCAAGATTGAAGACGAAGCCTAAAAGTGAAACAACATTCAAAGCTTTAGTCCATGGTAAGAAATCTTTGAACACCTCTTAATTTTGATGATGAGGATGATGAGAGAGAACTAGATGATTTCATTGCTATGATTGCTAAGAAGGAAAGAAAAGGAAAAGGGAAATATGAAGGTCACTTACCATTCAAATTCTTTTCATGTAATAAGATTGGTCACTTTTCTTCTAAGTGTCCTACAAGAGTCAAGAAGTTCAAGACTAACTACAAGCCTAAGTATACAAAAGAATGTTACTATGTTGGTGATGGAGTATCAGATGAAGAATCAATAGAAGATGAAATTGGATTCATTTCTCTTGAATACATGGAGAAAATTTTTGATGAAATGGACCTTGAAGATGAAAGGAAAGTACAAGAGTTAGCACTAATTTCACAAGTTGACATCAGGACAGATTGGATCATTGACAGCAGTTGCTCACATCATATTACATGAGACAAGGATAGATTTGTACATCTGGATAGATACAAAGGTGGCATGGTTAGATTTGGAGACAACACTCCTAAACCCATCATAGGTAGATGAGCTATCACCTTGGATGGAAAGAACAACACTGATGATGTTCTTTATGTTGATGGTTTGAAACATAACTTACTAAGTGTTGGATAGTTTCTTGACAAAGGATATCAGTTGGAATCCAAAGACAACAAGTGCATCATTAATAACAAAGAAGGAGAGATGATTGCATTAGGTTCAAAGACTAAAGGTAATGTTTTTCAGCTTAATCTTGAAGCAAGTTGTTTTTTTGCTAAAGTAGCTGGCAGTTGGTTATGGCACAAGAGATTATGTCACATCAATTTTGACAACATAGTAAAGATAAGCAATGTAAAGGTAGTAAGAGACCTTCCTAGCATTGTAAAACCAATTGATACAATATGCAGGGAATGTGTGATGGGAAAGCATGTGAGGAATTCATTCTGAAGCAAGAACAATTCAGCAAAGAACAAGTTAGATCTAATACATACAGGATTATGTGGACCAACTCAAACAAGATCATACTATGGTGAAAGGTACTTTATCTTGTTTGTTAATGATTATTCTAGAATGATGTGGGTTTTGTTCTTCAAAGACAAATTAGAAGCCTTTGAGAAGTTCAAAATATTCAAAGCTAAGGTTGAAAATGAGTCTAGATTGAAGATTAAATGTCTGAGATCAGATAGAGGAGGAGAATTCACCTCTGACAAATTTTATGAGTATTGCGAAGAACATGGGATAAAGAGATAGTTAAGTACACCTAGAATCCCTTTGCAAAATGGAATAGTAGAAAGGAGGAATAGGATCATTCTTGACACAATGCGCACTATCATGATTGAAGGAAAGGTGGCGCACACCTATTGGAGAGAAGCGGTCAATACTACAGTCTAAACAATCAATAGAATTCAATTAAGGCCAAGCATAGAAAACACACCTTATGATCTATGGTTTGGGAATGTACCTATAGTCAAATACTTTAGAATCTTTGGAAGCAAGCGCTACATCAAGAGAGATGAAGCTATAGGCAAGTTTGATGCAAGAAGTGATGAAGGTATTTTTCTTGGTTACTCTACTAAAAGCAAAGCTTATAGATGTTTTAATTTGAGATTAAAGAAGATCATTGAAAGTGCTCATGTTAAGATTGATGAGAAGTTCATGATTCAAGAGAGATATCATGATTTAGCACTTATGATCGAAGAAGAACCTAGACCTACTAGTAGTGAAGCAGTTGTTGAAGAAATGTTTGACAACATTGATGTTCTATTCAATAACCCTGAAACAAGTGAAGAAGAAACACAAAAAGAAGATGAGAGAGTCACACCTAATGTTCCTAAGTTCACATATAGATATCATTCAAAGGAAGACATCATTGGAGATCAGAGCAAAAAAATCATGACAAGATCAAAACCAAAGAGTTTAACAAATGATTAACTGACATGTTTACTTTCACAAATTGAACCTTTAAGTGTTGAAGATGCATGCAATGATTCAGATTGGCATGAAGAAATGAAAGAAGAGCTAGATCAAATAATTAAGAATGATACATGGTAACTTGTTCCTAGGCCTAGTGATAAGAATGTGATTAGAACCAAGTGGATATTTAGAAACAAGATGAATGAAGATGGTATAGTGGTGAGAAACAAAGCAAGACTAGTGTGTAAAGGGTATGCACAAAGAGAAGGAATAGATTATTCTGATACATTTACCCCTGTAAGAATATTAGAAGCCATAAATTTGTTTCTAGCCTATGCTACATTCAGAGACTTTAAGGTATACCAGATGGATGTCAAGTCAACATTCTTGAATGGAGAGCTAAAAGAAGAAGTCTACATAAAGAAGCCTGAAGGATTTACCTTATCAGATAGACCTGATATGGTATGCAGATTGAAGAAAGCCCTCTATGGACTTAAGCAAGCCCCTAGAGCATGGTATGAAAGACTTGATGGATACTTGACAAAGATTGGATTCAAGAAAGGAGCAGCAGATTGTAATTTATTCATAAGAGAAACATCTGAAGGATTGTTGTTGGTTGCTATACTTGTTGATAACATTATCTTTGGTGGTAATGACAAGCTTAGTGCTGAATTTTCTAAGGAGATGTAGAGTGAATTTGAAATGAGCATGATTGGACCTATCAAGTATTTTTTGGGACTAAATGTGCAGTAGACAGACAAAGGTGTTTTCATTAATCAGTCTAAGTATGTGAAAGAGATATTGAAGAAGTTCAAGATGGATGATTGCAAGCCAGTAAGTACCCCTATGATAACTGGGCGCAAGCTTTCAAAAGAAGATGATTTAGCAGTAGTAGACATAACCTTGTATAATTCTATGATTGGTAAACTCATATATCTTACTCAATCTAGACCAGACATTTCCAATGTAGTTGGTATAGTTGGAAGATTTGTAGTAGAACCTAAATAAAGTCACCTTATGGTAGTAAAGAGGATATTCAGATATTTGAAAGGAACTATAGACTATGGTTTATTGTATCATAACTCAGAGAATGTAGAGCTTCATGTGTATACAAATGTAGATTGGGTAGGTTGCATGGATGATAGAAAGAGAACCTTGGGAGGAGCTATATTTCTTGGAGAAAGGCTTTTTTCTTGGACAAGTAAGAAGAAAAATTATATTTCTCAGTCCACAAAAGAAGCTAACTATGTTACAGCTGCATTAAATTGCTCTACAATTGTGTGGATCAAGCAGATGATAAAAGATTTTGGTATTCAGATTGATTATCCTATTGTTATTCATTGTGATAACACTAGCACTATCAATATGTCAAAAAACCTTGTGATGCATGCAAAGACAAAACACATTGAGATAAAGTATAACTTCCTAAGAGAGAAAGTAGCAGAGAAAGAAGTAAAGTTGGACTATGTGAGTACAAAAGATCATCTAGCAGACACATTCACAAAGCCTTTACCTAAGGATACATTTGAGTATCTCAGGGAGAAGCTGGGAGTAATTCCCTTCCGTGAATCTAATTAGAGCTTGCAGGAGTGCATCAGTCCTCAGTGACTGATGAAAGGTTGACTACTCTACTTCAAGAGTAGTATCGGTGCTTAATTGTTTGGTGCCCTTTGCCATTGATGTCAAAGGGGGAGTAAGTATATAGTCATGAAAAACAAAAAAAAGTAAGAGATGAAGGATTCATCCTTGAAGAAGCTTTGTTGAGGAAATGGAGAATATTATAAAAGAATTGTAGAAAGGGGGACTGAGTATTTAGAAAGAAGAAAAAGAACAATAAGAGATGGAGGATTCATCCTTGGGGGAGTTTTGTTGAGGAAATGGAGAATGTTATAAAATAATTTCTCATTTAGATTGGTGGTGTTTTTCATTCCATATGTTGCCATCAATGCCAAAGGGGGAGATTGTTGGAGATTTACCAGCAAGCCAGTGTTGACTGTATGTTTATCATTGATGACAACATATGGTAAGCAGCGTGTGTGGAAGCCCGACAGAGAGATCCTTGAGCATATGTTGCCTAGATATGTTATCAACATGATATCATAAGTGTAGAGGTTGATTCTGAGTGTAGACAATTATAAAATTGACTATTTTAGTAACTATTCCTGACAGGTCCTAGGAAGAGTTTTGTATGTGATTTGCAGTATGGTTGTGGTAGAGCCTATTGGATATTTTCCAGAGGTCAGTACTGACTGTATGTTTGTCATTGATGACAAAATATGGAAAGTAGCATGTGTGGAAGTCTTATGCAGTAAGATTTCAATATATATAGCATGGACATGATATCAGCATGATATCATGGGCGCAGAGGTTAACTGTTAGTACAGACAGTTATATAGCAGTTGGTGTCAGCAGTGTTCCTGACAGACTAATAGAAAGTGTTCTGTGTATGGTTGTCCATACAATTATCATGGAGCCTTGCGCAATTGGATATATGTTGAAGACATGTTAGTGATGTTAAGTTCATAGACGCATAGTTTGATGATGAACACAAGTGAAGTTATGCAGTCGCTATTCGCTAGTAGCAGTTTCCTGTGTTTGTTTAGAATAGCTGACATAGATTTTATTGGTTCTTGAGTTGCACCTATCTTGAGGGTATTTTCCCTTGGAGTTAATCTTGGAGGAGTGTTATTGATGTTCGGTTAAGAGCTCATAAGTTAATTCAGCTTATAGAGAAAGTTCCAGTTGTTTTGGTAGAGCCGACAATGTGTAGTGTGCATCTACATTTATTTTATTAGATAGGTCCTAGAATGAGTTGTGTGCATAATAGAGCTGACAGAATGTTTGTTGGAGTTTATTATGGTTTCTCTAATATGATTTCAAGGTGGTTCTAATAGGCTGACTTGATTATATCATTTGGAGGAAAGATACTTATAGGCAGTCATTTGTGATTGTTGAAGTGTGGTTCATGGTTGATTAAGTAGAGCAGAGCAGAGTGTGCGAAGTGTTGAACCATTAGAAGAACATCTATGTGACCAAGTAAAGTACTTGTGCTATTCATTAGAACTGATCTAGATATCAAGTCAAAGTTCAGTTCACCAAGATCCAGATATAGTGTGTATTTGTTATTCAGAAGGTCGTAGCCTTCACCCATTTGAGCAGTGAGCTCTCGGACAGTGTGTCCTCTCTCCTAACAGGGAAAATTTTAAAAGACTCCTAACAAGGTTCGACCCTTAACCAGGTCTACTGTACTTAATATATTGTAAAGCTACTCCTAACAGGGTAAAGGATCTTCTGACAAGGATCATTATACACTACTACAGAATATTAGTGGGTATCAAGTCCCACCAGGGTTTTTACCTATTTGGGTTTCCCCGTAACCAAAATATTGGTGTTGTGTTCAATTTTTCTTTCATTGTGTTTATGCTTTATGTTTAAGTATAATTAATTGGATAAAGAATTGAAACTTGCAGATAATTGATTCAGTCCCCCCCTCTCAGTTATCTCTTAGGACTATTCCTAACAATTGGTATCAAAGCCAAGTGCCTCTGAGAGAAATTTTAATAGCTTGAGGTTGATCAGATGGCGTACTTTAGGAAAGAAAGTCCTAAGTTCGATGGAGATAATTATCTTTATTGGAAGAAAAAGATGATAACCCATTTGCAGTGCATTGCTTTTGAAGTTTTTAATGTAACCATCAAACAAGCCAAGATTCCTACCTTAGAAGACCTTGGAAAAGATGATCCTATTGACACACAAAAGGAATTGTTTCATTATAATGCTATTGCTAAAGAAGCCCTTATCAGCCCCCTATCTAATGGTGAATTTTTAGAAGTAAAAAAGGTAGATACAACCCAAAAAATATGGAAGCACCTAGAAGACACATTTGAAGGAGACAAACAAGCTAAGGATGCGCACAGAAATACATGGAAGAAAAGATACAAAGCATTAGAGATGTTTCCTGAAGAAAAAATTAGAGCTTACAGTCAAAGGATAAATGAAGCAGTTGCTGGAATCAGGAACAATGGTGGAGAGATATCAGAAGAGGACATTATGGATAAAGTAATGACTACTCTTACTCCAGAGTATGAAATCAAGATCAACATCCTTGATGAGACCATGTAACTTACTTCAAATTTCAAGAGAGAGACCTTGATCAGCAAGATCTCATCTTTTGAGATATCAAGATTGAAGACAGAAACAAAGAATGAAATAGCTTTCAAAGCAACAATTTATGGTAAGAAATCTACAAACACTTCTGGTAATTTTGATGATGATGATGAAGATAAAACACTAGATGATTTTACTGCTATGGTTGCCAAAAGAGAAAAGAAAGGAAAAGGAAAATATGAAGTACAATTACCATTTAAGTGCTTTTCATGTAATAAGATTGGTCACTTTGCATCTAAGTGTCCCACTAGAGCTAAAATGTTCAAAAAGGATTACAAGCCTAAGTATTCTAAGGAATGCTACTATGTTGGAGATGGAGTTTCGAATGAAGAATCAAGTGAAGAAGTATACATTGAGAAGCCAAAAGGATTCACTTTATCAGACAAGCCTGATATGGTATGCAGATTAAAGAAAGCCCTCTATGGACTTAAGCAAGCCCCTAGAGCATGGTATGAGAGATTAGATGGATACTTAACAAAGATTGGATTCAAGAAAGGAGCAGAAGATTGTAATCTATTCATTAAAGAGACATCTGAAGGTTTACTTCTTGTAGCTATATTTGTTGATGACATTATCTTTGGAGGTAATGACAAACTCAGTGTTGAATTTTCCAAAGAAATGCAGAATGAGTTTGAGATATGATTGGTCATATCAAATACTTTTTGGGACTAAATGTGAAACAGACAGAAAAAGGGATTTTCATTAATCAATCAAAGTATGTGAAAGAGATACTGAAGAAATTCAAGATGGATGATTGCAAGCCAGTAGGAACTCCTATGATCACTAGATGCATGATTACAAAAGAAGATGACTCACCAGCAGTAGATATAACATTGTATAAGTCTATGATTGGCAAACTCATATATCTTACTTAGACTAGACCTGATATTTCCAATGTAGTTGGTATAGTTGGAAGATTTGCAGTAGAGCCTAAACAAAGTCACCTCATGGCAGTAAAGAGAATATTCAGATACTTGCAGGGCACTATAGATTATGGTCTATGGTATCCTAATTCAGAAAATGTTGAGCTTCATGTGTACACTGATGCAGATTGGATAGGATGTGTTGATGATAGAAAGAGTACTTCTGGTGGAGCAGTGTTTCTTGGTAATAGACTTGTCACTTGGACAAGCAAGAAACACAATTGTATTTCTCAGTCAACAGCAGAAGTGGAGTATGTTGCAGCAACCTTGAATTGTTCTTCAATTGTTTGGATCAAACAGATGATAAAAGATTTTGGAATTTAGATTGATTATCCTATTGTTATTCACTATGATAACACTAGCACTATCAATATGTCAAAGAACCCTGTGATGCATGCAAAGATAAAGCACATTGAGATCAAGTATCACTTCCTAAGAGAGAAAGTGGCAGAGAAAGAAGTCAAGTTGGACTATGTGAGTACTAAAGAATAGTTGGTAGATATATTCACAAAGCCCTTGCCTAAGGATACTTTTGAGTACATCAGGGAGAATTTGGGAGTCATTCCCTTCCCTTTTTCTACTTAGAAGAAAGAAGGAAAGGCGTCAGTCCTTAGGGACTGGTGGAAGGTTGACTACTCTACCTCAGGAGTAGTATCATTGCTTAAAATGAATGGCACCCTTTCCCATTGATGTCAAAGGGGGAGTATATATATAGAGTCATGAAAAACATAAGAAATAAGAGTAGTATACTAAGGGGGAGTAGCATTCAGTTATGACAATAGTACAGTTGAGGAAATGGAGAATATTAGAAAATACTGCAGCAAATGAAGGATTCATCTTTGGGGGAGTTTTTGAAGAGGAAATGGAGAATGTTATAAAAGAAATGTTCATTTGGGTTGGTGGTGGTTTTTCATTCCACATGTTGCCATCAATGCCAAAGGGGGAGATTGTTAGAGATTTGTCAGCAGGCCAGTACTAACTGTATGCTTTTCATTGATGACAACATATGGAAAGTAGCATGCATGGAAGTCTTATATAGTAAGATTTTAGTATATATAGCATGGATATGATATCAGCATGATATCATGGGCGCAGAGGTTAACTATTAGTACAGACAATTATATAGCAGTTGGTGTCAGCAGTGTTCCTAACAAAGTAACATACAATGTTCTATGTATGATTGTCAGTACAGTTATCATGGAGCCTTGCGCGCTTGGATATATGTTGAAGACATGTTGGTGATGTTAAGTTCATAGATGCATAGTCTGATGATGAACGCAAGTGAAGGTATGCAGTCGCTATTCGCTAGTAGCAGTTTCCTATGTTTGTTTAGAAGAGCCAACAGAGATTTTATTGGTTCTTGAGTTGCGCCTATCTTGAGGGTATGTGACTTTGGAGTTAAGCTTGGAGGAGTGTTATTGATGTTTAATTAAGAGCGCATAAGTTAATTCATCTTACAGAGAAAGTTTCAGTTGTTTTGGTAGAGCCGACAGTGTGTAGCGTGCATCTACATTTATTTTATTAGACAGGTCCCAGAATGAGTTGCATGCATAATAGAGCCGACAGAATGTTTGTTGGAGTTTATTATGGTTTCTCTAATATGATTTCAAGGTGATTCTAATAGGTTGACTTGATTATATCATTTGGAGGAAAGATACTTATAGACAGTCATTTATGATTGCTGAAGTGTGGTTCATGGTTGATTAAGTAGAGCAGAGTAGAGTGTGTGAAGTGTTGAACCATCAAAAGAAGGTCTATGTGACCAAGTAAAGTACTTGTGCTATTCATTGGAACTGATCCAGACAGCAGGTCAAAGCGTAGTTCACCAAGATCTGGATATAGTGTGTATTTGTTATTCAAAAGGTTGTAGCCTTCGCCCATTTGAGCAACGAGCTCTCGGATAGTGCGTCCTCTCCCCTAACAGGGACAATTGTAAAAGACTCCTAACAAGGTCCCACCCTTAACTAGGTCTACTGTACTTAATATATTGTAAAGCTACTCCTAACAGGGTAAATGATCTTCTAGCAAGGATCATTATACACTAGTACAAAATATTAGTGGGTATCAAGTCCCACCGGGGTTTTTACATATTTGGGTTTCCCCGTAACCAAAATATTGGTATTGTGTTCAAGTGTTCTTTCATTGTGTTTATGCTTTATGTTTAAGTATACTTAATTGGATAAAGAATTGAAACTTGTAGATAACTGATTCACCCCCCCCCCCTCTCAATTATCTCTTGGGACTATTCCTAACAGAGCCTTGCATGTTTACATTTGTGTAGTAGACATGATAGAGAAGCTATATTCATAGATGCAGAGTCTGATATGTAGTACAGGTTGAGTTATGAAGTCTCAAGTTGCTAGTTACAATTTCCTTAGTTTATCTGACAGAGCCGACATTGGTTTTATTGTTGTAGTAGTTGCGCCTATCAGTTTGATATGCATGCTTGTATTATTGTTTGTAGAAGATTTAAGAATGTTTGGTTAAGAGTGCATGATGTAATTCAATATGAGAAGAAAGATTTAATTAATTTGGTGGAGCCGACGGTGTATAGCGACGCGTCTACTCATATGGAGTTGCGTGGTCTTAATTTGTGTTGCGTGCTTAGTAGAGCCGACTGAGATGTTATTGGAGAGTTGTATTGTTTCTCTAATATGATTTCAAGATGGTTCTAACAGGTCAACTTGATTATATCATTTAGAGAAAAGATATTTATAGGCAGTGATTTGTGATTGCTAAGTATGGCATTGAGTGAAAGACAAGAGAAAAGCAGAAGGTGCGAAGTGTTGTGCCATTAGTAGAAGGTCTATGTGACAAAGTAAAGAGTTTGTACTATTCATTGGAACTGATCAAGACAACAGGTCTACCTCGCAGCTCACCAAGATCCTGATATAGTGTGTATCTATTAAACATAAGGTTGCAGTCTTCACCCCTTTGAGCAGTGAGCTCTCGGAAAGTGCATCCTCACCCCTAACAGGGTTAATTGTAAAAGACTCCTAACAGGGTCTGACCCTTGACCAAGTCACTGTACTTATTGCATTGTAAAGATCAACTCCTAACAAGGTTGTAAGATCTTCTAACATGGATCATTATACACTAGTGCATTTTATAGTGGGTGTTAATTCCCATCGGAGTTTTTACCTATTTGGGTTTCCCCGTAACCAAAATTGTGGTGTTGTGTTAAGTGTTCTTATATTGTGTTTATGCTTAATGTTATTCTATACTTAATTGGATAAAGAATTGAATCTTGTAGATAACTGATTCACCCCCCTCTTACTTATCTCTTGCGACTATTCCTAACAGTTAAAACATATTGAGATCAAGTATCACTTAATCAAAGGTTGGGTTCCAAGATGACCAATTGAGCTAGAGTATCTATCCACCAAGGAGTAGGTTGTAGATATCCTTACAAAGTCCTTGCCAGGAGGTAAAGATGTCTTTTTAAGGACAAGTTGGGAGTGGTGAAGAATGTTTTCCTTGGTAAGAAGGAATGTAAAAAATTTTCCTTGAAAAGTGCCTTTTGAAAGTGTTTTGTGTCCATATCTTTTGAGATGTTAATGTGGGCCCCATCTCTTGTGTATTAATATTCTTATTTCCAATGTGTCCATTCATTTTCACTCATGTGAGTGCCTAATATAAACATTGGTGACTAAAAACAAATATGGACCATCCTTTTGTGCTAATCCTCACCGTTTAATACTAGGATTAGTGTTTAGGCATGTTACTAAAAATTTGAATGAAATACGAGTGGCAAAATAACATTTTAAAGAGGCATTCATGAGTAGAATAGAATGAGAAGGATACACAATGAAGAAAAATGTTTTTGCAAAGATAATAACAGTGTAAGGAAAATCTTCTTGACAACAAGAGGCTCATTCTCTATGGGTGAACAATGTGTCAACAATAGAAGCAATGACTTGTATTGACACGATTGTTAAATTCATATTTTAGCGTAGATAAAAACTAGTTGCAAATTTGATTAACACAATGTTGATGTTGGATTGTTGAAGGCCTTTTTGAGTCAGTCGATGTGTTTCACCATTTTGAGATAAGTTATTTCTGAGAATTTTTAAGAGGTATGTTATCCTGTTGTAGAGATCTCTAAAGACTTTTGCAATAAAATTTCTTTCTTCTGGGTTTTCCCCTTTGGGGGTTTTATCCCCAAGCTTTTGTTCAAATCATTTGTGTCATTCTTAGGCTCAATGTGTATTTTGTTTTTTGCTTTAAGATCTGCAGTTTCTTTGTATCTATGTTCATGTTTTTTCAATCTTTTAAGCTTTTACTGCATATGCCTTACAAAATCTTCCATCTCACAGTAAAATAGTTTAGCATGAAACTAAATAACTTGCTAAATAGTTTAGAATCTATGACCACAAAAATGGCCTAGAACAATTCTACACGTGCAAGTCTTATCCAAGTCAATGTGGGAGAGATATAAGAATCAAGGCTAATTCTTAGACGTGATTTATAATAAGATCACAATGAGATAATATCGTGAACTAAATCTCATGTAAGATATATCCTTATAGACTTGTCATTATTTAAAGACACTCTAATTGAAGTCTGTCAAAATATAAAAAACCATAAATATGCAATTTTCAATATTACAATTTTTTATAAACCAAAATAAAAATTTACTCCTCTTTTAAAAAAATATATATGTACTATTGTAAATTGGCCCTTAGTCTATTAGTGAAGTTGAAAGGAGACTATGAAAAAATAGATGAGGTCTGATCGTGCCCTAGACAAATTTGGTGGAATGGATACCCCTCAGTACTTGGCTCTTAGCCGAAACATAACTTGTACTCCCATATCAAGTAGCCACACATCACTAAATTTATACAAAACTATTCATAAAAAAAATATGTACTATGTTTTTAAAAGACAAACTTATAAAAAAAAAATTCTACAATTTTGAAGGGATCACATTTTGAGTCATTGTTCTATCTTTAGCGTGAGGATGAGAAACGGATGCCAAAATCTAGCAATAATTCCTTAAGATGTGGACCAAAACAAGAAAGAAGAAGATGCGATAGAATAAAAAACAATCTTAGTTCGCCTAAAACTCGTGCTTATTTAAATTTGGTAGAGATACCTGATATGTATAAAAAGATATACCTGATATGTTCACGTTTCCATATTGACTATTCAATTTGGTAGATATACCTGATATGTATAAAAAGATTTGATGTGAGCGTATATACTTTGCGTGTATTTATTGATCAGATTAGAGAAAAGTTAGTAAATGTGAACCAAATATATTTTTTGCATATAATCTTTGCGTATATTAGTTTATACCATTTAGTTTGGATGTATTGAGATTGAGATTGAGATTGAGATTGAGATTGAAATTGACACACCCCGCATCCAAAGGAGTTATGTTTTACATCTTTTGGAAATGGAAATTTCGTGTATCACACAAATGATTCTGAAATTTACTTGGGTCCCATTTGTTATAGGATGTAACATGATTGCAAAAGTGAAAATTATGGATCATCTAACTTTAAATTGTTATTTTCATGTGCTAAGAGGTAAATGGGTAGTTGAAATAGATGGTGGGGGAGGTTAACAAGTTTTGAATGCGATAAGATTGTGTAAATTGGTTGTTGTACAATTGGTTGAATATAATTAGTGATGGTAATAGTATGTTTCTTAATTACCTTATCTACTAAGGTTCAAATTTTAAATGTATGATATAAGAGATGATGTCGAAATTGTGCCCCACGTTACTTTGATAGAATGACTTTCTCAACTTTTGACTTTTTCTCAAAAAAATATCAAAATAGTGATTCTTCCATATGAAATCGGATTTCAATTTTAAGATCCAATAGAAAAATAGATTCTAGAAGACAATACAAGCAAGTTATTTAAGAATTGGTGAAATAATAGATTAGTTTGTATGATTTGTTTTAGTAATACTTAACATGTAGCTTGCACGGGTAGGCCAGTTGGCTTGAGGCTGTGGGTGGATGACTCACGGTCTCGGGTTCGACTCCCTCCCGGGTTTAAAAGGGTGGGACAACTTGCGGGCAATTGATCTCACCCCTCGAGGGACTGGTGTCGCCCTAGCTCGTACAAGTACCCAAGATATAGGTTATTGGGCGTTCGGCTAGGTTGCGGGGATACCCCATGTAGAAAAAAAAAAATACTTAACATGTGACAAAAGTAATAAATTTAAGAATGGGAAAGAAATTAAGTAAGGATATAATTAATAAAAGTAATATAGAAGAGCAAATATAATGTATTAATGTGCTATGATTTTAAAATTGGGATTGACTTTTTATTTGAAACAAAGAACACATTGTGCTAAATGATTCTTTGATTGAAAAAATGATGTCTTCTTGGTTTGTTTAAAAAACAAATGTTATCTTTAAACCAAAATGGGTGACAAATTGATTATCTATAAGGTTTAATGTATGCCAAATAAATCTACACATTTAAACATAGGCATTAAAGTGGTATTAAATTAATTTAATTTTTAGTTATTTAAAATATAATTTTAATAAGATATCGACAAATCTTGAATATTTAAAGTATTTTAGCATACCCTTTAATATGAAATAAAAGGATTCACAAAACATTTCAGGTGACAAAAATAAACAACAAAATTTCATTATGATAGTGTTCCCTAGAGACCAACATCTTATGTAATTGATGCTAAGAGTTGACATTTTGGTGCATTTTTATTTTCATTTTAGTTTAATAAGTTTTATTATATTACATTATATGTGCCTAATAACATGTGCTATGTAATGCCCCACCAAGGAACCCTCAGAACTTAGGGTCAAATATGCACTAAACATTTTTTTTAAGTACTGATATATCAACATGAACAAGACTGCAATACAATAACCACATTGAAAAAGAAAGATAAAAATATTTTATGATCATCACATGATTGTGCACACGCAAAAGACTCAGAGGTACTTCCAAAGGTTCCATGACAAACCCCAATATAAACAAGAATAGAAAATTCAATGAGAGACCAAACTATGTAGTACCCCACCCCTAGTCCGATTAAAAATAAATGTTATGATTATTTTAGGATGATAAATTATATGTTAGGAAATCATTGATGCTTATGATTTTACTGACCCCATACTTGCATGTGTATGGTTGATGTGTTTGTTTTATATTTTTGTTTGACATGCCTGATGTGGTTGAGGGATGGAGTCGTAGTTACTTGCTTGCGAGATCCACACGATCAGCCGATCCCTGCCATTGTCTGTTATATATTTATATATGTATGTACAAGCGGGTTTTGTATGCAGGTTTGTAAGTACCGAGCATCGACTTCTCTGAATTGTCAGAGGATGAGCGTGCCTTATCACAATATCTCAAATGGTAAGAGAGGGGAGATAACACAGGTCCAAAACCCTAACCTAAGCCTAATCATCCTAGAATTGGACAAGTATCAGTTTAACTACCCTACCCGAATTTGTCTAGTTGACAGGAATTCGTGGATCCCTTTCTGGTGTTTGCTTGGTTTTATGTTGTTTGGCTTCAGTTGATTTATTTCTTATGTGGGTGATTTTTTGTGATTTATTGATTAATGATTATAGTTGAAATTTAATATTAATTATATTCCTAAGTTTATTTGAGAAAATTTAATTATGTTTGTGTGCTTTATTAAATAATTAAATATTTAATTGCATGGTTTTAGGATGCTTTAAATATTTAATCTATTTAATATGAATTTTTATTATTAACATGTGCATTATTAAAAAGTGAATTATTCTCAAAAGTTATCAACCTGTTTCAAAAAGTCAAAGTTGAGTTGTGCATGAAAAGTATTTTTAATTATTAATTAAGATTTATTTTCAATTTATAATTTGGAGTTGAAGTGGGAGTTAGCTGTTGAGTTATCTCTAGGGTTGCATGAAATGGGGAATTGAATCCCTATTAGGGGGAATTGCTTTCATTTGAGAGATAGATAGGTTTTGGGAGGAGAATTTAAGGAGAGCTTGTGTGCTTTGGATTTTGGAGAATTTTCCCTGTTGTGGTTGCTTGTTGTTTTGTCTACATTCTGCATCTGGAATTCTTGGTGTTGCGTTCTTCGTAGATTCGGATCTGCAAGTTGGATTCAGTTTAGGAGCAATTATGTCTACAGATCTTCAAATTCAATTTCAATTTTATCTTTGGATCCAAGGTAGGCTTTGAAATCCTGCTTGTTAGTTTCGTTTTACATTTATCTAACTTTCTTTGTATGCAAAATTTTTAATGTAGCTCAAATGATAGATCTATGTATTCTTTTATTTTGGGTATTTAGAAAACCCTAGTTTAGTTGATTTCTTGTTTTCATCAAAATTTAGCATAGTAAAGTTATGCTAACAAAATTTCATTAGAAGATTCCTCATAGATCTCCTAGAAATCGATAAATTAACTCTAGACTATAGTTGGACTATACTGTTTGGTTTAATGAATTTCATTATGAGAAGAAAATCAATTTGTTATCAAAAAACCCAATTTTAGTAGAAAATTCAATTCTGGTTAAAAAATAATAGTCTCTGTTAAAAAATACAGTAAGAAGAAAAATATACACAGTTAGTAAAGACAATAGAATAAAGCCAAAGTGATGTATAAATTTTATGTGTGCATGTCAAAACAATTTAAATTAAAAATATATATGTATTTATAATTTTTATATTTTTGGTGATTCACCTTTTGAAAAACGTGCTGCAAAAAAAATACATATAAATATGATTGGGTATTTTTTTTAATTTTTATTTAAAAAAATATATAATAAAAAAATGATTTTTAAATGGGAGGGTACTTGACTGTACCCCCCCCCCCCCCCACGACAGTCCATACCCTGTCGGCGATACTCATTGGTACCGTGCGATAAGGCTGGTCCCTGTCGGTGGTACCAATGGGTACTGTGTGGTAGGGCAAGTCTGTCGGCGATACCTGCTATGGTACCATGTGCTTAGGTTGGGAGGTGGGGATCAGTGGGGTCTAGCACCCGCTCCCCCATGCCCCCCAAATAAATTTTTATTTATGTTTTATTTTAATTTATTAATATTTTTAACTTTAGATAATTTTGATTTTTAATTTGTTTTTATATATATATAATTTGTTAATTATTTTAGTTAATTAAATTGTGTTAATTAATTTACATTAAGATTTGGTTATTTGTTTAAAATTAGATTTTGTATATTGAATAATTTGTTACTTAGATTAAATCTTATTTATTTTAATATGATGTATTTTAAGTTTAATTTAGATTTTTTATTAAATGGAAATCTATAGGGTTTGGATTTTATATAACTAATGTGATTTTAAAAGAGGGGTTTAATTATATATATTTATTAAATATGATTTGTTGTATGAAAGAATAGATTAGTAAATTCATTCATATGATAAAATATAATTTAATTATATTTTTTTATATATAATTTAGTTGATTTATTTATGCATGTAGATGAAATCTAATTCCATACTTACTTTTGTGTTGTAGCGTGTATTTAAATATACATATATGTACATTAATTTTGCATATTTTTAAATGGTTAGATTGATTGATAAAAGTTAAGCATTTAGTGAAATTGGGCTTTTTATTTTGTTAGATCCCTAAGTTAGGGAATATTCTTTGATTATAGCATTGATGTGATGTTCGTGCAAAGATTCTCCTAGTAAGTTTATATACTTCTATGCTTGGATTCAATTATGCTCAGAATGGAATTTAAATACTTATAGATCAATTTCAGTTTACTATTATGTGAGTGTTGTATTCTTCATTCCTGAAGTGTCTTCTTTTGCTTATTGTGATATTGGGTACTAGAAGACCTAGGGGGAAATAGAGGCCAGGGCATGTGTCAGTTGTTCATGTTTTCAGTATTATGTTTTGATGTGTGTGTGAGATTCAATTATACCCTGACTTGACCATATGGTCTCATGATGCTTTGTATTCTGGTTATGGTACCTTTGTAATCATTTCTAGTTCTTGTGTGTGAAATTGGATCTGGGATTACCAAGTTGTATACCTGATTAGATCTATGTGAGATCTATGAGCCTAGGGTAGTTTACCTAGATATGTAGTAGGAGGTGGCTTGAAATAAGTATTGGGGCCCACAATTGGTTGCCAGGATCACTTATTGTAAGTATCTGTAATCAAGTGATAACTTAATATATTGAGAGATATTAAAATGAACCTAATAAGATATGCTTCCTCACCCAGGCGTTAGTGCTAGTATAAACTAAGATGGAGGATGAGATGATGTTTGCTGCCTTTTAAGGTGTGTGTTTGGCATAGTTAATGGCTTCATCTGCATGAGAGGTCATTGATACCGTGTATGGTCACTTGGGTGTCGGGATCCAAAGAGATTACCAAGACAAAAATCAAGGGCTAGATGTACATGATGACCAAGGGAAACCCCTTTCCACAACCTTTTTCCCATTTGTTTGTGTACAAGAACAGGTTACAAAGCTGTAGATATAGATATGAGAAGTATAGGAACATTTGCAAGTTCTGTGAAAGTTTTAGTTGAAAACATCAAGGACACATCAACAAACTTGACCTATCCTAGGTACATGTCACCAAGCTTGACCCGTCTCAGCCATTTTCTACTCATATTTCTATCACGGATTTGTTTCATCATCTGATTTCTATTTCTGTCAGTTTCAACTCATTTACTATATGTTATGGTTTCTTTTTAGTAGCTTTCTAGTGTATTTTCTAATAGATATAATACATCACTTAAGAATTATCATTTAATTCATTACATCTCTTAGTTAAGAACATATATTTTTCCCAATTAGTGCTTGAGTCACCTCTTGAGCCTACTGGGGGTATTCTTCCTTCCTAATATGCAATTAATGATATGGAGAAGTAATTCACTTAATACATTACATGTTGCATTTCTCTCCCCATTTTCCTATTGTACACATATTTATAAGGTCACTTTTGTATGTTCCTTACTAGATCACAAGATAAAAAAAATTGAGGTCTTGACATCTCAATATATGCAACACAAACAATGACAATGAATATCCTTTTGCAATGATGCTTAATGATGAAGTTTTTCATGCAGAAGATATCACCAACAACCAAGAGGTAGAAGTTCTTGTTGATCAATACGATATGTTCCCTAGATTAGACACATTCCTCAAAGACTCCTATAATTTGGAAATGGATGTAATAAGTAAGAGGCCTTTATGAGTATTGTCAAATATGGGGTCAGAGTTCTCATTAATTTTGATCAATCTATGATCTTGAATGTGTCACCAAAATTCATGCCACCATAAAAAATGCCACTATTACTAATGTCACCAATTCTAATACTACTTCAAAAAGAGGTAAAGAAACCTCATCTTCCATCGGACCCTCCACATATCAAACCACTCAATCATCATAAACCCTTCAATTATCATGAGAAACCATCCAAAAAAAAATTAGCCTTCTACCTAATTTGACCTTTCTTGCTAGCCCTCACACTACAATGAGTACATCCAATTCTATGGATGGAAATGTGGTAAACATAGGTCAAACCTCCATACCCTTCTCCATGATGAATCACACCAAATCACTCTTAACAATCTCATAATCCTCCATGAAGATATCAACTAATCACACATCACAAGCTTATCAATATGTTCCTCTACAAACCTGGGGTCTTGTTGATCCCTAAGAGGATCATGCCTAAATAAGGGCAATCAATAATCTTTGTAGGAGTGGAACATGGTGCACCCTATAAAGAAACCTTTGAGATTTTTTATAAATTGGCTCTTTTTGTCATGGGTTTGAATGAAAAGGGGAAGGAACCTCTCTTTAAAACAAAGCTAAGGGGAGGAAAAATGCCAAACTAAGCTTTGACATAGGTTAAAAATATGAAAGATGATATTTATAGGGACTCAACTATTTCTGGTTAGATATCTATGTCTCCATCCACAAGGATTTTAAGTACTAAAAACCCTTCATTGTTTGATGGGGGAACAAAATGATGTGGCAAGCACCTACATGGGTCTAGATAAAGACATAAAAATCCTAAGGAGAATGTAAATCCCTACACCACAAACATGGTATAAGAACTATACTTTGTTGGAAATTTAGTTGGGAAATGTGATACTGAGAGGGGGGGGTGAATCTGATATCACCTACTAATGCATTTATCTTTACATAAAAATTTTGCATGGCATCAACAAAACTTCATCAAAATAAAGTAACTAATATACTAAGCATCATTCTAGAAAGTACTCATAACACAGTAATTTTGGTTACCCAGAAACCCTTGAAAGGTAAAACTGGGGTAGGGATGACACCCACAAATCTTCACTACTGCAGTATAAAGTTTGCCTATTAGGGCTACAAATTTGACCACAAACTATGATCTACCATGTGAGGGGTCTACCCTATTAAGAGCTAAAAGACTTATTCAATCTACCTTGCAAAAGGATTTAGAACTTACAACAAAGTAAGCACTCGGTTAAGAGATTATAATAGGCCTATTAAAACCACTCAGTTAAGAGATTTACCCTGATACACTTGTTAGAATGTCTCAGCACCTGATCCTTCTATTTGCATTGTATGTTGATTATATATCTTCTCCTTACAATATTGTTTTGATCTCATCTATCAAGTTTATCTATGTTCTATCTTTCACTTCTTAACTTGGTCACTGAACTCTATCAAAATGCTTCACTGGTCTGAATGTGCACTCTACTCATTCCTTCATTCCCTTCACATCCTCTCACTTGACACCTTAACATGTTTTAGGGTTTAGATCTTCTTATATAGACAACTAGACTTCATCAAGATTTAAGATCTACGATCCAGATTTACTCCTTTTGCCGCTTACGCTTTACTAATTTTTGATTGGCTCTAAGTATTGCATAGGGATTAATGATTAAAAATAGGTGCGTAATGACCTCTGTGATTTCCTCAACAAACATAATACAAAACATGAATGTCGACCAAAACATTTTACCTCGATGACTGTGCCATAACAAACTCATATATCGATTCTGGCTAACTTGGCAATTGATGTCCCTGGTACTCGGCATTCACTGTACTTGGCATTTGCTGATATCACTTTTGCTTGGTAATCATTACTTACATAGCTCGGTAAAAACTTAACTCAACTAATACAAAAAATACATAGTGATCATTGTTTTACTTGTCAGTACTACTACTCGGTAAGTGTACATTACATGACTTGGCCTATACATGATGACTCGGTCATAGTGATGACCGACTAACATTGCCTAAATAACGGCTAAGTGAAAAACACTAATAGTCAACAAAACTATAGAGATCTACAATCTCCCCCTTTGACATTAGTGGCAAAAACACTTTGTCATGACATTACAATTTGTATTTACAAAAGTACATAGTATTAGCAGAATACTCCCCCTAGGATATGTATACATACAAAATTTTGTTACCTCATGTTGTTCCTATAGATGTCATTTCATTTCACCCTTATTTTTGGCACGATTTATTTCTTTTGGAGTAGGAAGGGTTGTTATAGAAATTTTGGTCTCATCAATGTTTACCTCATGAGGTAATGACATTAGCCATGAAACCCTCGATAAAACTTCTTATGCATAAGTGAAATCAATGTCAACTAGAAAACATATATCTTGACTATACTTCTCAACTAAAGACATAGGGATCCTACTTCTCTTCCTCATTTTATTTTTGAACTCAATAAAATAATTTTCCATTACACCATCAAAAATTCCTCCTATCTGATTTATGAACTCATTAATCTGAACTGTAACTAGTTTCTTCTTATCACATATCACATCACCAACAGTAGGAAAACACTTATGAATATAAAAGAATATATAGACAAGTAAGGAACTGAACTTACACATGGAATTCTTTTCTTTCCAGATTGAAGTTAGGTTCTTGGCAAGCTAAGTCAGCTGGAGCTCAGCGAGATCATAAGTGTGTCCTTTCTTAATAATTTTCCACGTCTGGTCCATTGCTATACATGGGACACTGTCCAACCGACTAGATTGGTAGAATTTGTGTGCAATAACCCTGACTGCAAAGTCAATCTCCGGATTGGTGATGGTGGAAATCATCATTCCATGCTTGTTTCAAACTGCCTATGTATTCACCTGAATTTCTTCCTTAAACATTTCATTGTCCTTTTTCTCGAAATTGTAGGGTATCCAGTTATCCGATGAATCATTTCCTTTGTTATCTTAATTGGTCCATCTTCCAGCCACAATTGCATATCATGTACTCAACTTAATATGATTTTTATCCATTCTACCTTGAAATTCTATGAAAAATCTAGGGCATGAACTAACTCTTGCTTAGCAATCGATTTGTGTTCTGACTTCAACATGCCATTGTCGCACAATTTGTCATATGCCATCCTGATCTCGTAATCTCCAATTTCTCCAATTTTGCACATATAACAAGACCTAATATCATTCACTACCAACACATTTTTTGGAGTCGAAGATAGAGCACCAATAAGATCTCCTTTGATCGCGCTCTCTGGAATTGCCTGAAACTTATGCGGCTTACAAACCTCATTTCTTACCAGCTGACTGTTGAAAACCTCCATCCCTTGTTTCTTTGTTCCAGAAGATGAGGATGATGCCATTTTAACTTAAAAATTCTTGAAAGGAAATATTTTCTTAGTAGGGTACCTTTTTCGTAAGTGTTTTGCAAATGATTCACCGACAGCACGCTGAAAAGATTTGGAATCGCCCTTTGATAAACTGGTTGCTTGCTCTCTGAATCGCTCAAAGAAATTTCAATTCACTAAGTGAAATGAAATGAACAGTAACATTCTTCTTTATAGATTCCAAAAAGTCAAATTAGGGCCTCATAAATGCTCCGTACAAATTTTAGGTGGACTACAATTGTCTCGACATTCCTATGTTAAGCTCGGCTAACATAAGCTCGGTCAATATAACCATTTAGACATAGCTCGGTGTATATCACATCTCAGCTACCACAAGTGGTTGGAATATGCTGATAACTTGGTAAAAACACTGATGCTTAGCATCAAAAATAACTTGCTCTACTTTGCTTAGATATGTCCTAATGCATCTTTATCTATGTATATATGGACTTTTTACTCAACTTATGTTAGGAACTGATGTAAGGTAAAGCATTGTAAGGCTCAGTTCCAAACATACCTTCTTTACTTAGTTCAAGGAAGTGTGATCACCTAATCCATCAGATTGGGTGACCTCAGATGTACTAGCTTCACTTGTGCTTTCTTCTTCTTTCTTCTTCCATGTCTTATTTATCTAATTTCTCAATTTCTCACAAATATCTTCATTCTAATTTTGATCATTTCTCGGTATAGGTGATCTACAATCTTTCTTTAGGTTACCTATCTTGTTACACTTGTAACATACCATGCTTTCATTCATCTAGCTTTTGGATTTACCTCTGAAATGAGTCTTCAAACAATTTTCTCTAATGTGTCCATATTTTCCATAGTAATGATAGTTGTACCAAGTGTTATAATCCCAATTGTATGATTTATTCTTCATAGGTGACTTAGTTTGTTCATTTGATGACCATTTAGGTTTAGATCTGCATTCAAATGCTCTATGCCCATACTTCTAACAATTGAAACAGTGTCCTTGATATTTTAGTGAGGTAGGTGGACTACTGACCTTAGACCTATATTCATGTTCCTGATGTCCATGTTTCTTATAGTTAAATAAATGTCCATTGAATTTAGGTTTAGGATCAGACTTACCATGTTTGCTTCTACAAATGTTAGTTGTATGTCTTGGCTTTCCATAATGATGGCATGTGGGCTTGTTGTTATTTGGTTTTGCATTCTTTTTCTCTCCATTCTTTGATGATTCTCCTTCTTTAGTGGATGATGAATGATCATTTAGTCCAAGTCCAGATCTATCACCAGATCTCCTCGGTGACCTTAACAGCTCTTCAAAGTATTTTGTAGCTTCATTTGGTTTGTTCATCCTTTCATTGATTTCTTTCTCAGATCTTAGTTCATTTCTTAGTTGATCATTTTCAAATATCAGATTGTTGATTTCCATATCTTTCCTGCCCAATTCTTGATTAACCAGTAGCAATTGATTTACCATGTCTATTTGATTGTTAGTCAACCTTTGCATGTCACTTGTCCTTTCATCAAGTCTCATTGATATTTGTCTTTTGTCTTCTTCTGCCATTATCTTGTCTTCTTCATCTTTCTTTTTCTATTCAACTACTTCACAGAGTCTGATAGATTGAATTTGTTGTTCTCTCTTTATGTTCCTAATTTCATCACTTAGTGTTCTATTTTTCTCCAGTAGCTCTTTTATGGCTTTGTCACTTTCTGTAGAGTTCCCATTATAAAATAGTCCAGTAGTGTCTTCTTCTTGATATTGAGTTTCATTTTGCTAAATAGCAATTTCTCTTCTCCTGCTTAAGGATTTCTTCAGTTCACCTCTGGCTGCTTCCATTTGTTGTAATGCCATAAATACATCAATCTTCTGATTCTCTATAACTTTTCCCATCTTGTAAACTTCCATCTCAAGATCTTTTTCTTCAAGTGGTTAGACTTTCTTTGAGAAACCTGAATGCCCTGATACCAATTGTTGGAAATTTAGTTGGGAAATGTGATACTGAGAAGGGGGGTGAATTAGATATCACCTACTAATGCATTTATCTTTACATAAAACTTTTGCATGGCATCAACAAAACTTCATCAAAACAGAGTAACTAATATACTAAGCATCATTCTAGGAATTACTCATAACACAATAATTTTGGTTACCCAGAAACCCTTGAAAGGTAAAACTGGGGTGGGGATGACACCCACAAATATTCACTACTGCAGTATAAATTTTGCCTGTTAGGGCTACAAATTTGATCACAAACTATGATCTACCCTGTGAGGGGTCTACCTTGTTAAGAGCTAAAAGACCTTGCAAAAGGATTTAGAACTTACAACAAAGTAAGCACTCAGTTAAGAGATTACAATAGGCCTTTTAAAACCACTCCGTTAAGATATTTACCCTGATACACTTGTTAGAATGTCTCAGTGCCCGATCCTTCAGTTTGCACTGTATGTTGATTATAGATCTTCTCCTTACAATATTGTTTTGATCTCATCTATCAAGTTTATCTTTGTTCTATCCTTCACTTCTTAACTCGATCACTGAACTCTATCAAAATGTTTCACTCATCTAAATGTGCACTTTTCTCATTCCTTCATTCCCTTCACATCCTCTCACTTGACACCTTAACATGTTTTAGGGTTCAGATCTTCTCCTTATATAGACAACTAGACTTCATCAAGATTTAAGATCTATGATCTAGATTTACTCCTTTTGCCACTTAAGCTTTACTAATTTCTGATTGGCTCTAAGTATTGCATAGGGATTAATGATTACAAAATAGGTATGTAATCACCTCCATGATTTCCTCAACAAACATAATACAAAACATGAATGTCGGCCAAAACATTTTACCTTGATGACTGTGCCATAAAAAACTCATATGTCGATTTTGGCTAACTTGGCAATTGATGTCCCTAGTACTCGACATTCACTGTACTCGGCATTTGCTGATATCACTATTGCTCGATAATCATTACTTACATAGCTTGGCAAAAACTTAACTTGGCTAATACCAAAAATACATAGTGACCATTGGTTTACTAGGCAATACTACTGCTCGGTAAGTGTACATTACATGACTCAGCCTATACATGATGACTCGGTCATAGTGATGACCGACCAACATTGCCTAAATAATGACTAAGTGCAAGACACTAATAGTCAACAAAACTATAGAGATCTACATACTTATGAACAAAGAGACAACAAGAGACATCGATAATATTCTCTTTCTTCTAAGCACAAATAGTTCTTCTAAGGGTCCAGTGAAGGAACCCCAATCCTTGTAAGGAAACTTAGGTGTGGAAACAACTTCCTACACTAATCTCTAAAGGAAAGTATTGTGCAAATTCTTTTAAATCCTTACAATTTTAGATTCGTTAACTACTTTAACAATGATATTGTAGCTATATACCATGCATAGAAAAAATAGAGAATGACACAATGATTTACCCTGGGGAAAACCTTTTGGTAAAAACCCCACCACTCCAAAACCTACACAATGTATTAATCAAAACTATTATAGTTTACAATACACTTGCAATGCAAGTTCTTTCAGAAGATTTCCAACTCTTGAAGACAAATCGCGGCAGCATAAAAATGTTCCAACAATACACTTCACCTATCTTCGCAACCCTAAAAAATGCTTATATTATGCACTTCCCTTTTTAGGGCAACTTCCAAAGATAGCCGTATCAGGGGTTTACTATTCCCTGAGAAAATAGGAACCCAAAAAAAAATAGGAACCCCACGATTGAAGAAGAGTGTACAGTACTCAACTTTATCAGTTGCCACATGTCTTGCATGTCTTCACCCGTCATTGAATCTTCCAGACATAGCTCTTGCATGTCATAGGAATCCATCATAACCATTTCAGCCATGATCTTCTTATACACAATTCAAGATGCCGACACATCAAGTGGAGTGACACATCAACATGCCAACAAGACATGTACACTCACACTTAATTACATTATTTGAAAGAAATACATTTTACAAAACAAATAATAAGAATAGGAATTATCCAAGGTTGAGACACCTTATTCCTAACATTCTCCCACTTGTCTAACACCTTGTAAGAGCAACATGAACATAACAGGAACTAACCGCTATAGGCCAAAAGGCCCATAGACTCTGAACACCATCTAAACTTCTCAGTGCCCACTGGTTTCGTTAATGCATCTGCAACATTCTTCACAGTATCTACCTTCTCCAAATTTACCTTTCCATCTTCCACCATATCTCTCACAAAGTGAAACTGCACATCAATGTGCTTCAATCTAGCATGAAAAGTTGGGTTCTTCACAAGGCAAATAGTGCTCCGACTGTCACACCAAATAGTAATCTGTTCTGCATCAACACCAACATCAAAACACAATCTCCTAAGCCAAATGGCTTCCTTACAAGCATGAGTAGGAGCCATGTACTCAGCTTCTGTAGTGGACAAAGCAACCACAGATTTCCGCTTACTCATCCAACTGATAGCACCACCAAACATAGTGAACACATAAGCACTGGTGGATCTCCTGCTGTTAATATCACCTGCCCAATCTGAATCCACAAACCCATGAATACAAACTGAATGTGGAGATCCAGAAGAGTTATCATGGTAACATTTGGAGTTATCTGATGTACCCCTCAAATATCTGAATACTCGCTTAACTACATCCCAATGTACCCGTCCAGGGTTATCCATAAACTGACTCAGGACTCCCACTGCTTGGGCAACATCTAGTCTAGTACAAACCATATCATACATAAGACTACCAACTACACTAGCATAAGGTACTCTACTCATGTCCTCCACCTCACTAGGAGATTTTGGACAATCATCTACAGATAAATTTTTTCCCACAAAAATAGGAACACATAGTGGTCTACAATCTGCCATGCTGAACCTGTCCAACACAGACTTCACATACTTACTTTGAATCAACCAAAGTTTTTTGTTAGACCTATCTCTACTGATTTCCATACTCGATATGTACCTTTTTGCCCCAAGATCTTTCATCTCAAACTGTGTTGACAACTGAGATTTAAAATCAGAAATCATATCCTTACCCTTCCCAAACAACAACATATCATCAACATATAATTCAACAATAAGAAGGCGATCATTTTCAACTCTGAAATAAACACAATGATCTGATTTCAATCTTACAAATCTAATTGACAACACAAAGGCATCAAACTTAAGGCACCACATCCTAGGAGATTGCTTCAAACCATATAGAGATTTCTTTAATCTACAAACTAAGGATTCTTTACCTTTAACAATGTAGTGCTCAGGCTATGACATATAAATCTCTTCCTCCAAATCACCATGAAGGAAAGATGTCTTCACATCCATCTGTTCTATCTCTAAATCATATGATGCAGCAAGAGATAACATAAATCTAATGGATGTCAACTTTGCAACAGGAGAGAATATTTCACCATAATCTATTCCCTCTACCTGTGAATACCCCTTTGCAACCAATCTAGCTTTGTACCTTTCAACACTGCCATTTGCACAGAATTTCTTCTTGAACACCCATTTACAGCCAACAGATTTTCTCCCTTTAGGCAAAGGTACAAGGTCCCAAGTTTTGTTTTTCTCCAATGAAGCCATCTCATCATCCATATCCTCAATCCAGGAACCTACATCTTCCATGCCTAAAGCCTCTTTCATAGATCTAGGCTCATCAGTGTTAGTAATCAAAGAAAAAGCACAACTGGAATCTAACATAGAATAACCAAACCTTTCTGTTTGCTTTATTTCTCTCGTGGATCTCCTTAAGGGCTAAGGTTGAGGTTGTTCTTCCTCTTCTTCTGAACTATCAGAGCTCTCCTCATCATTAGTCCCAACATGGTCTCTTTGTTCAGTCTTCTCAAGGGTAAGAGGTGTGTGCTAAAAAGTAGTCACACTTCTGTGAATCATTACATTCAAGAACACTCAACAGTGAGGTCTCGAATAGTGATTCATATCTCTCTATTCGTGGAGTATAGGGGTTGTATTATGAGGCCCTCAGATCGACCTAGTTAAACTCATGCAAGTACACCAAGAAATGAGAGATTCAAGGATGAGAAGAAAGAGTGCTAATCTCCATTGATCTTCAAGCTATTGCATGTAGATGAAGCTAATCTAGATGATTGCAATGCAAGAAATAAACTATTCTATTGAAATGCAAGTTTTACTCTCCTTTGCTAATTAATCTATGTGAAGATTTAAGCTAAAACAATGAAGGAAAAACTAATCTAAGATGCTATGAATGTTAATCTATATGTAAATATGCAAGCTAAATGCTATGTGATCTCCAAAGCTCCAAAGTCTCTCAGAAAACTTGTAGCATAACAATAGCATGAAAATTCTGGATCTCAAATGAGAAGGAGAGGGCTCCTTATATAAGAAACTGTGGGAGAGAATGCATCTCCAAGAGCAATGTGGGATAAATGCAAAAAGAGGAAAGAAAGCTCATTCTTAGAAAGTGTGGAGAGAAAAGGAATTTTCTTTATTTTATTTATTTGTTTCCCTTTTTCATCACAAAAGAGCTTTAAGAGGATTATTTATTTAAAAGAATGATTCTTTATTAATTAAATAAGATAACATTATTTAATTAAAAGAGAGATATTATTCTAAATAAGATAAAATCATTTAATTAAAAGAGATTTTAATTAAATAAATTTATTTCATTTAAAAGATATTTTTTTCAATTAAATAAGGTTATTTTATTTATTTAAGAGGGAATATTTCTTTTAATTAAATAAATTATTGATGAAATGATCAAACCTTAGGGAAAATTGAAATGATTGAATTATTTAGGATTGATCAAAGAAATTGATTTGAATTTTGCAAAGTATTGATTCAGGAATTTGATAATTTAATAAATAGGGCCCAAAGTCTAGGCAACCATTTTAGGGTGCATACAGGGGGAAACTGAACAACATCTTTTTCCTTTTCTTTTTCATCTAGTTGTAGCACAATAGGAGAAGGTGTTAGCTCTCTGAAAATAACATTTCTACTATGCAACATCTTACTAGTCACAAGATTCCAAAGCTTGTATCCTTTCACACCAACATTGTATCCGATGAAAATACATTTGACAGCTTTTTTTCCAACTTAGATCTTTCCTCCTTTGGAACATGTGCATAAGCTTCACAACCAAAAACATGATGTGTAATTGAAGGCTTCTTACCAGACCACACCTCGATGGGTGTCTTACCAACAAGAGCTGATGTAGGAGATCTGTTAACCAAATAGCAAGCAGTGGCCACAACTTCGGCCCAAAACCTTTGTTCTAAACCAGCTCCACTAAGCATACTCCTAGCCTTCTCCATCAGTGTCCTGTTCATTCTCTCTGCAACTCCATTTTTCTGCGGGGTATAAGGAGTTGTCTTATGCCTCTCAATACCTCATTCTTTATAGAAATGTTCAAACTCTACGAAACAAAACTCACCACCATTATTAGTTCTCACACACTTGATTCTTTTACCAATCTGATTCTCCATGAGAGCCTTAAATTCTTTGAACCGACTGAAAACCTATGTCTTACTTTTCAGGAAATATATCCAAGTCCTTCTGCTATAATCATCTATAAAAGATACAAAATATATAGAACTGGAGATAGAAGGAACTTTTACAAGACCAAAAACATCAGAATGAATAAGATCCAAAAGTCTAGAAGACTTCTTAGAATTGGAGTAGAACTGAACATGATTTTGCTTACCATAAACATAGTGTTCGCAGAAATTGAACTCGAGATTACAATCATTTAGCCCCTCGATGAGATTTTTAGTTTTCAAGGTCCTAAGACCCTTCTCACCAATGTGGCCAAATCTCGTATGCCACAACATTGTCTTTTCTGTAGGAAGCTTGCCTTCCAAAGTGTTTGCACCCTTAGGTACACTTACTGCACTGCCATCAGAACCCATTACCACAGTCTTCTATACTGCTCATTTAGATGGTGGGGATGAAGTGATAGCTGCTCTCTTCTTTGAAACAAAAGAACTATTGCACTGAGAAATGCATGCATCAAGCTGAAACAAAGTACCTCTCCTAGTACCTCTAGCGAGTACCATAGAACCTCTCATCATCTTGCATCCATCTTTTGAAAAGACAACTTGCACACCTACATCATTTAGTATACTTACAGATAATAGGTTTCATACCAAACCCAGAATGTGCATAACTCTGTTGATTCCCTTTACTCGTCCATCAAGAAATCTGATAGTGACCCTTTCGCGTCCAACTATCTTTAGGTGAGAATCATCACCCAAGTACACCTTTCCACCATCAAACTCTTCATATTTTGAGAACCAGTTTCGATGAGAGGTCATGTGAAAAGAAGCACCCGAGTCTACCAACCACACATCATCAAATGCATGAACTGCCAAAGCTACAATAAAAGCATCTCCATCTTCTTGAGATTTTTTGAAAGCTGAATCTGAGCCTTTCTTCTTCTTCTTCGGTTCTTTGCAGTCCCTCCGAAAGTGCCCAGATTTATCACAGTTCCAACATTTCACCTTGGAATTTCTAGGAGTCTTAGAACTCCCACAAGATTTAGATCTTCCCTTCTTTGACTTGTTGTCATTCTGCTTTCCTCTATCGTTGGATCTCCCGCGAACAACAAGGGCTTCCTTAGACGAATCTGAAGTTTTTCTTCGCATCTCCTCAAATAGAAACAAAGACACCACATCATCCATATGAAATGTGACTATAGTACTTTTGAGAGCCATCACAAAATGGTCCCACAAATCCGACAAGGAACAAAGCAAGGTCATATAATGATCCTCCTCCTCGATCTTGGCACCGGATGATGCCAACTGTGCAATCAATAAATTGAATGCGTTGAGATGATCAGTTATGGATCCACCTTCCTCCATTCTTAAAGAATACAACTTTCTCAAGAACAACTTATTCACCAGAGATTTGGCCTGATACACAGACCCAAGCCATTTCCACAAAGAATTTACAGTAGTCTCATCAAGAACATTCAGAAGAATGACATCTGCTAGACAGAGTCTGATGAGACCCTTAGCCTTCTGATCCTTGATCTCCTAATCCACTTGAGATATCATTGTAGGTTTCACATCAAGTGAAGTAGCCTCCCATAGATCGCGGTCTTCAAGCATGTCTTCCATCTTGAGTTTCCACAACTTGAAATTAGTGCCATTAAATTTCCCCACCTCCATTCTATTGTATGAGGAACTTGCCATCTCAATTTGCAAATACGATTCAGAATGCTCTGCACAAAACTCCCACTCAACTTGAGATTAGCTCAAAAAACCCTACCCAACAACTAGGATCAAAAGTTGATCAGGCTTGGATACCACTTGTAAGGAAACTCAGGTGCGGAAACAACTTCCTACACTAATATCTAAAGGGAAGTATTGTGCAAATTATTTTAAATCCTTACAATTTCAGATTCGTTAACTACTTTAACAATGATATTGCAGCCATATACCATGCATACAGAAAATAGAGAATGACACAAAGATTTACCCTGGGGAAAACCTTTCAGTAAAAACCCTAGCACTCCAAAACCTGCACAATATATTTATCAAAACTATTATAGTTTACAATACACTTGCAATGCAAGTTCTTTCAGAAGATTTTCAACTCTTGACGATAAATCGCGGCAGCATAAAAGAATTCCAACAATACACTAACTTCTCCTATCTTTGCAACCCTAAAAAAATGCTTATATCATGCACTTCCCTTTGTAGGGCAACTTCCAAAGATAGCCGTATTAGGGTTTTACCATTCTCTGAGAAAATAGGAACCCGAAATTTTTTTTCACGATTGTAGAAGAGTGTATAGTACTCAACTTTATCAGTTACCACATGTCTTGCATGTCTTCACCCATCATTGAATCTTCCAGACATAGCTCTTACGTGTCATAGGAATCTGTCATAATCATTTCAGCCATGATCTCCTTACACACAATTCAAGATGCTGACACATCAAGTGGAGTGACACATCAACATGCCAACTAGACATGTACACTCACACTTAATTACATTATTTGCAAGAAATACATTTTACAAAACAAATAATAAGAATAGGAATTATCCAAGGTTGAGACACCTTATTCCTAACAAGAAGGATCTCACTTTAGAATTTTAGACGAAGGACATAATATGAATGCATAATTTTTTGGGATCAGAGTTTTGGTAGGAGGATGGGAACATCTTTTTAGGACAGGGGAAGTATTTTACAGACTTTTGGAGGAAATTTCATATGGATGGTTGTGGACCCATGTGTACACCCTTGATCACCAACTAGAAGAAGTTGGGTTCTTTTGAGATAGAGTTTGTGGATCTCATTTTGTATTATTAGTTTATTGGTTCTTTGATGTACATTTGGTCAAATACTAGACTATACATTTGGTTTTTTGTGAAAAGTCCTAGACAGTACATGGTAGAGCCTAGGAGAGTGGATTGGATTGCAACAAAAAACATTTTGAGGTACTTACTAGGAACATTAGATTATGGATTGAACCATGTCAGGGGTGGTAGAGTTAGATTGGTTGGTTATACAAACACAAATTAGGAAAGATGTGCTACAAACATGAAAGACACTTTAGGGTGTTGTTTTGGGTTGGGATTGTAGTTGTGTCTTGGTTGGGCTAGGGATAAGTATATTGTAGCTAGTCAAGCCATTTGTGAGTCTATTTGGCTTTGTAAGTTATTGGTTACTTATTTGATCATGAGATAAGGCCTACAATGATATACTATGATAATCAAAATTACATTAAACTCATGGAGAACTCAATGTTTCATGACATGTTAAAGCATATTGAGATTAGGTATCACTTAATCAAGGGTTGGGTTCCAACAGGACCAATTGAGCTAGAGTACCTATCCACCAAGGAGCAAGTTGTAGATATCCTTACGAAGTCCTTGCCAGGAGGTAAACATGTCTTTTCAAGGAAAAGTTGTGGGTGGTGAAGAACACTTTCCTTGGTAAGAAGGAATGTTAAATTTTTACCTTGAAAAGTTCCTTTTGAAAGTGTTTTGTGTCCATATCTTTTGAGATGTTAATGTGGGCCCCATCTCTTGTGTATTAGTATTCTTATTTCCAATGTGTCCATTCATTTTCACTCATGTGAGTGCCTAATATAAACATTGGTGACTAAACACAAATATGGACCATCCCTTTGTGTTAATCCTCACTGTTTAATACTAGGATTAGTGTTTAGGCATGTTACTAAAAATTTGAGTGAGATATGAGTGGCAAAATAACATTTTTAGGAGGCATTCATGAGTAGAATAGAATGAGAAGGATACACAATGAAGAATTTTTTTTTTGCAAAGATAACAATACTGTAAGGAAAATCTTCTTGACAACAAGAGGCTCATTATCTATGGGTGAATAATGTGTCAACAATAGAAGAAATGACTTGTATTGACATGATTGTTAAATTCATATTTAGCATAGATAAAAACTAGTTGCAAATTTGATTAACACAATGCTGATGTTGGATTGTTGAAGGTCTTTCTAAGTCAGCTGATGTGTTTCACCATTTTGAGATAAGTTATCTTTGAGAATTTTTAAGAGGTATGTTATCCTATTGTAGAGATCTCTAAAGACTTTTGCAATAAAATTTCTTTCTTAGATGGGTTTTCCCCTTTGGGGGTTTTATCCCCAAGCTTTTGTTCAAATCATTTGTGTCATTCTTAAGCTTGGTGTGTATTTTGCTTTTATGCTTTAAGATCTGGAGTTTCTTTGTATCTATGTTCATGTTGTTTCAAGCTTTTATTTTTTCTGCATATGCCTTGCAAAGTCTTCCATCTCACAGTAAAACATTTTAGCATGAAACTAAATAACATGTGAAAAACACAGATCACATTGGGGAGAACAAAAAGTGTTAAACACATCTTTTTTGCATAAAACTTAATAGTGGGGTGATGTCTACAAATGGTATTTGAAGACTTGCTAAGCAGGGGTCGTGTTCTCCTTTGTCAAGCCCCTAGTCAATTCGATTTCACAATTTTGGAATAGTGACAGACAACAAGTAAGTGTGCAATGATTTTTTAAATGGTGTATGCTCTAATAATGTTGATACAAATACTCTATGAAAACACCCTCTAATAATAATTTGCAAATCGTCTAGTACAATTTCAAATGAATAAACAAATATCTTTAAATACAACAATATGACACATAAAAATATAAAATGTGTGCTAGGTTGGTTTGCAACAACTAGTGTAAAAAACTTAGCAAGCTCTAAATTCAAAACTTAAGGTTTAGAATCTATGACCACAAAAATGGCCTAGATCAATTCTACATGTGTAAGCCTTATCCAAGTCAATGTGTGAGAGATATAAGAATCAAGGCTAATTCTTAGACATGATTTATAATAAGATCACAATGAGATAATATCGTGAACTAAATCTCGTGTAAGACATATCTCTTATATAGTTGTCATTATTTATAGACACTCTAATTAAGTCTATCAAAATATTAAAAAGCCATGAATAAGCAATTTTCAATATTGCATTTTTTTATAAATAAAAATAAAAATTTACTCGTCTTTTTAAAAAAAATATATGTACTATTGTAAATTGGCCCTTGGTCTATTAGTAAAGTTGAAAGGAGACTACGAAAAAAGGAATGAGGCTAGATCGTGCCCTCGGCCAATTTAGTGGAATGGATACCCCTTAGTTCTTAGCTCTTAGTGGAAAGAGGTCCAACCTATAACTCGTGTTCCCATATCAAATAGCCACACATCAATAAATTTGTACAAAACTATTCATCAAAAAAATTTATGTACTATATTTTTAAAAGAAAAAGTTATTAAAAAAAAAAAATCTACAATTTTGAAGGGATCACATTTTGAGTCATTGTTCTATCGTTAGCGTGAGGATGAGAAAACAAGAAAAAAGAAGATGCGATAGAATAAAAAACAATCTTAGTTCGCCTAAAACTCGTGCTTATTTAAATTTAATGAACTTGTTCACGTTTCCATATTGACTATTCAATTTGTTAGATATACCTGATATGTATAAAAAGATTTGATGCGAGCGTATATACTTTGCGTGTATTTATTGATCAGATTAGAGAAAATTTAGTAAATGTCAATCAAATTTATTCTTTGTATTTGATGCGTATATTAATTTATACTATTTAGTTTGGATGTATTGAGATTGAGATTGAAATTGACACACCGCATCTAAAGGAGTTATATTTTACATCTTTTGGAAATGGAAATTTCGTATATCACACAAAATGATTCTGAAATTTACTTGGGTCCCACTTGTTATAGGATTGCTGTAACAGGATTGCAAAATGTGCTAAGATGTAGATGGATAGTTGAAATAGATGGTGGGGAGGTTAACATGTTTTGATAGGATAAGATTGTGTAAATTGGTTGTTGTACATTTGATTGAATATAATTAATGAGGGTAATGGTATGTTTCTTAATTATCTTATCTATTAAGATTCGAATTTTAAATGTATGATATAAGAGATGATGTTGAAATTGTGCCCCACATTACTTTGATAGAATGTCTATCTCTCAACTTTTGACTTTTACTAAAAAAATATCAAAATAGTGATTCTTCCATATGAAATCCGATTTCAATTTTAAGATCCAATAGAGAAATAGATTCTAGAAGACAATAAAAGCAAGTTATTTAAGAATTGCTAAATAATAGATTAGTATGTATAATTTGTTTTAGTAATACTTAACATGTAGCCCACACGGGTAGGCGAGTTGGCTTGAGGCTATGGGTGGACAACTCACGGTCTCGGGTTTGACTCCCTCACGGATTTAAAAGGGTGGGACAACTTGCGGGCAACTGATCTCACCCCTTGGGGGACTAGTCTCGCCCTAGCTCGCATAGGTACCCAAGATACAGGTTGTTGGGCGCTGGACTAGATCGTGGGGATAACCCCATGTAAAAAAAAATATTACTTAACATGTGACAAAAGTAATAAATTTAAGAATAGGAAAGAAATTATGTAAGGATATAAAAAATAAAAGTAATATAGAAGAGCAAATATAATGTATTAATGTGCTATGATTTTAAATTTGGGATTGACTTTTTATTTGAAACAAAGAACATGTTGTGCTAAATGATTCTTTGATTGAAAAAATGATCTCTTCTTGGTTTGTTTGAAAAAATAAAAATGTTTTATTTAAACCAAAATGGGTGACAAATTGATTATCTATAAGGTTGAATCTATGTCAAATAAATCTACACATTTAAACATAGGCATTAAAGTGGTATTAAATCAATTTTATTTTTAGTTATTTAAAATATAATTTCAATAAGATATCGACAAATCTTGAATATTTAAAGTATTTTAGCATCCCCTTTAATATCAAATAAAAGGATTCACAACACATTTCAAGTGACAAAAATAAACAATAAAATTTCATTATGATAGTGTTCCCTCGAGACCAACCTCTTTCAAATGCAATTGATGCTAAGAGTTGACATTTTGGTGTATTTTGGCGCAAGGCAGGGGTCAAAAGGGGCCACACAATGGCACACCCTAATGATCCAAGCCCGCTCAACACATGCAGAAGCAAATAAACAACACAGTGAGAGAGAGAATGCAAAATCAACTATATATTTCATCAAATAGAACCATACATGTCGGGTTGTAAGGCCTTCCCAGTTACGGTCTGATATTACAATGAAATTCAGAAGTCCTCAAACATGCGAGGATTTGTCAAAATCGCTAATTCTATCTTCTATGAAAAAACTACCCTCCTTTACAACCAAACAACTACATTTATACAAGAGTCTACCAAACTAAGTCAGCCTTCAGATCCACAATCAATGGAAGGAATGGTCAGATTTGGGACCACAGACTTCCCAATGATGGATTCCAACATTAAATCTGTGACCCATAATAAATGCACAAGTCGAATCAACAGGAACTCAAAAGAAACCACTCGGTAAGCAAGGATGACCGAGAAATAGACAAGCATTGCCGAGCGCCAATGAAATAACTAACCGCCCAAGAGATAACCAATCACACTCGGTAACCAAAGGAAACCGACCAACTACTGACCAACTCGGTCAAAGAAGAAACCGAGCAACACAGACAAACTCCAAAATGTTTTTGGTGACACAAGATTGCCAATGACCCAAGATGCTCCTACATCAGACACCTGAGGTTATTTTGAAATGATTCTCTGAATCATTTGATAGGTCTGGTTTGAGCTGCATCCAACTCAGACTGTGAAATCCATGAACTATCTTCCATTGGTCTATTCTTCCACTTTACCAGATATTCCATATATTGTTTTCCTCTTGTACTCTTGCCAACTCTTTCCTTCAAAATATGTTCAATTTCTTCATTCTGCTTCTTAGGATATTTTGTCGGTACTGTCACTTCTTCATTAGGTTCATGATACTCATACAAATCAGCAATGTTGAAAATAGGTGATATGTCCATGTCATCAGGTAACTCAATCTCATATGCATTTCCACTGTCAAATTTCTTCAAAATCTTGCAAGGTCCAAACTTCTTCATCTTCAACTTCCCATATGTTCCAACAAGAAATTGGCCTTTCTTCAAATCAACCATCACTTCATTACCAACATCAAAAGTTTTATGTCTCCTTGATTTATCAGCTCTGTCTTTGTATTTCTAATTACTCTCTTCCAGCTCTAGTTTCACATCTTGATGCAATGTCTTCATATACTCAACAAATTCTACTCCTTCAACACTTCTCTTATTTTCATCAGCAATGTATCTTAAATCAGATATACCTCTCAGTTGTGTGCCATTCACAATCTCAAATGGTGTCTTTCCAGTACTCCTATTCATTGAATTATTGTATACAAAATCTGCTTGTGCCAATACATAATCCCAATTACTCGGTGTGTCTCCAACTAAATATCTCAAAAGATCTCCCAAACTTTTGTTCACAACTTTGGTCTGTCCATCGGTTTGTGGGTGAAATGTAGAACTATATTTCAACTCAGTGCCAAATTTCTTCCAAAGGGTCTTCCAAAAGTATCCAACAAATTTACTATCTTGGTCGAAGATAATACTCTTCGGTAATCCATGAAATCAAAAAATTTTCTTAAAGAAAAGATCTACTACATGTATTGCATTTGATGTCTTTCTACAAGGTATAAAATGTGTCATCTTAGAAAATCTATCCACAACAACAAATATAGAATCATTACCTCTTACTGTCTTCGGTAAGCCAAGAACAAAATCCATACTGATGTCAATCCAAGGTTTCTCAGGAACAACAATCAGTACATACAATCTAGTATTCTGACTTACTCCTTTTGCAACTTGACAAATTCTACAACTTTTCACAAATTTCTGGACATCTCTATACAACTGCGGCCAATAGTATTTCTCCTTAAGAAAATTTCATGTTTTATTAATATCAAAATGTCTAGCCAAACCACTACTATGCTTCTCTTTTATCAGAATAGTTCTCATTATTCCTCTTAGTATACACAACTGAATACCTTTAAACAACATATCTTCCTAAATAAAATTCATCCCATTTAGTATCTTTTTTATCTTGAATAAATGCTCTACACTTTCTCCATGGCTCAGAAAAATCAAGGTCAAACTCATAAGAATCTCTCATCTCATCAAAACCAAGAACTTCAATTTTCATCTCGGTCATCAAAGATCTTCTACTCAATGCATCAACAACTTGGATAGTGACTCCACTCTTATGCTTTATCACAAATGTGTAACTCTACAAATACTCAACCCATTTCATATGTCTCTAATTCAACTTATTTTGACTACCCAAATACTATAAAGCCTTATGATCAATATACAACACAAATTCACTCGGTATCAAATAATGTCTCCATTTCTTTAGTGCTTGAACAATAGCATAGAATTATTGATCATACACAGAATATTTCCTTCTAGCATCATTCAAATTTTCATTAAAGAAAGCAACAGGTTTACCTTCTTGACTTAATACAGCTCCAATTGCACTTCCACTTGCATCACATTCTACTTGAAATACCTTACTGAAATCAGCTAATGCCAAAATAGGTAATTCAACAACCTTCTGCTTCAAAGTCTCAAAACTTTTGTTAGCTCCATGTGTCCACTTGAATTCTCTTTTGTCTCCTCTCATAGTCTCAGTCATAGAATTACAAATTGAACTGAAATTCCTTATGAACTTTCAGGCAAAAACTTGCCAAACCATGAAATGATCTTACCTCACTAGCATTCATAGGTGTAGGCCAATTCAAAATAGCTTCAACCTTTTCAGGATCCATCTTCAAACCATCAACTGAAATAACAAATCCCAAATACACAATCTCCTCTTTCATGAATGAATACTTGTTCAGATTTATCAGCAACTTTTCATCTTTCAATCTTTGCAAAACTTGTCTAACATGCAACAAATGTTCTTCTTTGGTCTTACTGAATATCAAAATGTCATCAAGATATACAATCACAAACTTACCCAAGAATTTCATCAAAACTTCATTCATTAGTCTCATAAAAGTACTTGGTGCATTAGTTAAACCAAAAGGCATAACCAACCACTCGTAAAAACTTTCTTTTGTCTTGAAAGCAGTCTTCCATTCATCACCTTCTCTAATTATGATATGATGATACCCACTTTTCAAATCAATTATAGTGAAATACTTTGCTCTAGTTAAACTGTCCATTATATCATCCATTCTTGGTATAGGAAACCTATACTTCACTGTTATCTTATTGATTTCTTTGGAATCAGTATACATTCTCCATTCTCCATTCTTCTTCGGTGCCAATACCGCAGGTACTACACAAGGACTCAAACTTTCACTGATCAAACCTTTCTCTAACAACTCTTGAATCTGTTGGTTCAATTCCTAATTCTCAGTAGGTGTCAATCGATGAGGTGCCTTATTCGGTAAACTAGCTCCATGGATTAGATCCATACAATGATCAATGCTTCTTTTCGGTGGAAAACTATTAGGTACATTATCATAAATGATATCATTCTACTCAATGAGTAACTTATCAATCTCCTCAGGGACATTATCCTTTGTTTTCTTACTCAGTTTGTTAGGGATCACAACAAAACATACATCATTCTTTTTCAAAGAGTTAACAAACTTTCTTCCCTACATCAAACAAACTTTCACAGATGTGTAAACATTACTAATAGGTTCTTCTATCAATGGTAACAATATTTGTTTCTTTCCATCATCCACAATAGTATACTTATGCAATCTCTCATCATATATAGCATGTCTATCATATTGCCAAGGTCTACCCAACAAAATATGACAACAATCCATAGGCATGATATCACACAACACCTTATCATAGCACTTTCCAATCTTCAAATTCACATAACATTGTGTACTTACCAGGAGTGTATGCTCATCTTTGATCCATAAAATCTGATAGGGCTTCAGATGTACCAACCTTTCCAACTGCAACTTTGTGACCATCTCCTTAGATGCCAAATTCTCTGAGCTACCACTGTCAATGATTACTTTCTAAACTTTGTTAGAAACTCTACATCTAGTCTTGAACAAACTTTTCCTTACCAGATCTTCCTTCTTGCTTTGATTCCATAGTGCTCTCCTTACCATTAAGTTATTTTCTTTCTCAGGTTCATTTGGTGACTCTTCTTGCACCAAAGCATTTCTACTCCTACTAGCCTTCTTACTTGCATGTGTACATTCAAAATATCTATGTCCTTCTTTTCCACAATTGTAACAAGTTCCTCAGAAACTTCCTCTACCTCTAGATGAACTTTCACCTTTCCACTCGGTCTTGCCTTTGTCCAGATTTATCTTTTATGGTTCAGATATACCATTTTCACTATTAGACCTACCTCTTCCTCTAGGAAATCTACCACCTTGATCTCTTTGTCTTTGCTCATGTCTTTTGTTCAATTTCTCCTCGGCCTTCAATGTAAATTGATAAGCCTCTTCATTGCTCTCCAACTTGACCATACTAATTTCCTCTTGGATAGAAATTCTCAAACCATTCAGGTATCTACCAATTCTTTCCACATCATCTTCATCATGTCCAGATCTGATATCTAATATATAGAATTCCTCAGTATATTCCTTTACCGAGCCATCTTTCTCTCTCAAACTTTGCATTCACCAAACTAGGTTAATCTAATAATCATAGGGTAAGAACTTTCCTTTCAATTTGTTCACCATTTTATTCCATGCCTTGATTTTGTCCTTGCCTTTCCTCTTCCTATCCAATTGCAAAATTTTCCACCATAAGGATGCATGGATTTTAAACTTTGTGCTTGCAATCTTCACCTTCTTATCTTCAGGAATATTTTCATATTCAAAATACTTTTCCATCTTGGTGATCTAGTCCACCAATTCATTAGAATCTAGCTTTCCACCATACTCAGGAGGATTGAAGTGTGGTGTAGACTTCAGACTTGTCAAAGCATTCAAAAACCTTTCTTCACCTTGATCCATAACAGGTGTAGATTCTACATTCGCTTGTTCTTCTTCAACTTCATCATCACTAACAACTTCAAGATGTCTACCTCTTCTTTGGGCTATTTCAACAGCTTATAACCTAGCAATAATCTGTCTTAGCATATCTGCCAATCTTGGATCTTCATCTCACCTCCCACAAACCATCTTGACAACCCTCTGCAATTGCAGGTCAGATAGCAATCTGCTACCCCACAACAATCAACTAGGGCTTCTCAAGACCTGCAAACCTAGATCAAGATTGCACCTCGCTCTGATACCAGCTGGCACAAGGCATGGGTCAAAAGGGGCCACACAATGGCACACCCTAATAATCCAAGCTTTCTCAACACATGTAGAAGAAAATGAATAACACAATGAGAGAGAATGCAGAATCAACTATATATTTCATCAAATAGAACCATACATGCCTAGCTATAAGGCCTTCCCAATTATGGCCTGATATTACAATGAAATTCAGAAGTCCTCAAACATGCGAGGATCTGTGAAAATTGCTAATTCTATCTTCTATGAAAAAACTACCCTCCTCTACAACCAAACAACTACATTTATACAAGAGTCTACCAAACTAAGTCAGTCTTCAGATCCACAATCAACAGAAGGAATGGTCATATCTAGAATGACATGCTTCCTAATGATGGATTCCAACATTAAATATATGACCCATAATAAATGTACAAGTCAGATTAATAGGAACTCAAAAGAAACCACTCGGTAAGCAAGGATGACCGAGCAATAGACAAGCATCACCAAGTGCCATTGAAATAACTGATCGCTCAGGAGATAACCGACCACACTCGATAACCAAAGGAAATTGACCAACTACCGACCAACTCGGTCAAAGAAGAAACTAAGCAACACAGACAAACTCCAAAATGTTTTTTGTGACAGAGGATTGCCAAGGACCCAAGATGCTCCTGCATCATTTTTTTTTTCATTTTAGTTTAATAAGTTTTATTATATTACATTATATGTTCCTAATAACGTGTGCTATGTAATGCCCCACCAAGGAACTCTCAGAACTTAGGGTCAAATATGCACTAAACATTTTGTTTAAGTATTGATATATCAATATGAACAAGACTACAATATAATAAACACAATGAAAAAGCAAGATAAAAACATTTTATGATCATCACACGATTGTGCACAAGCAAAAGACTCAAAGGTACTTCCAAGGGTTCTATGAAAAACCCCAATATAAACAAGAACAAAAAATTCAATGAGAGACTAGACTACGTCCACAAACCTCATGTGATAAAACTGGACCATCGTCCATGGTCACTAGTCAAGGAGACAAGTCCATCCCTAGCAAGATCTAATACAAGGTTTATTTTAAGCCCAAATAAAAAAGTGATCATGTAACTATACCAAATTGAAATAAAAAATAGAATGCAGATATATGAAAATGATCTAAAAGATGCAAGTAATTTAACCATGAAGTTCATTTTTACACATACCTAAGGGAACACCAAACTATTGCAAATGCACATGATTAGTCTTAGTACAAATGTGCAGGAGTAGGTTCAATCGGAGAATTATAAAAATAAATGTGGATGTACATAGAAAAAAATGCATGAGTAATAAATACACAAGAATTACTAATGAATGCATAGGAATTCATGACATATGCATAGGAAAAAGGTTTAAATGTCCAGGACTCATGTAGCATACATACAATTGAAATAAAACCACTGTCTCTCCAACACATGGCTAAAATATGAATAACTCCACATCGGTGAGTACCAGATAGCATAATTTGAGGTCATACACACTCGATGCAATAGAAACAACATAATTAAAGCTAAAATTATAAGCATAAACACATATATGTACAAAAATGCTAAAGTGGAAAGAAAGGAATAGAATGAGAACAAAATGCTTAAACTTTACCATAGGAAGTAATTTTGCACCTGTACATCAATTCCCAATAGTGACATGCAATGCCACCTAGTCATGTGGTATTCGCAAGCCCACCCCACCGTGCTCATGGAGATAGTCACCTAGCCACACACAAGGTACACACAAAAGAATGACTAACACTCATACCAAGAAAATGTAGAACCTAGGGAATGGTACAATTATCCCAATACAAAAATGCAGATGTAGGAACCATAATGTAAGTACACCAAGGTTACTACTTAGACCTAGAAAATGTATGATGAAAAGAGTCAAGAATAGAGTGTCATCACATGGCACATGGAGGCCCATGTGGCTTCGAGCAATCCTTTTCTCATAAAAATAGTCTACTAAGAAATATCAACATCCATAAATGACAAGGATAATTTGTACCATATCAACATCCTCAAACAAAGACAAGGTACTATGTCATATCAACATTTATAGACAATGAGGAAAGGACATACCATATCAACGTCCTAAAATGAAGGTTAGTCACATTAAGTCTTGTATTATGTTTTACCCCATTAATTATTTAAGTTATTAGTTCTTATTAAGAACTATGCAAAGGTTACCTTGGGGACTCTTTGTGTCTTGGACCACCTTGGAGAGCCAGTACATCCCACTACTCTACACCAACTTTTAATAATGCAACAATAAAAAAAGAGACTCCATGTCCATAACCTAAAGACAAAGCAAGCTCCATTGGCCTCAAACAAGAGCATAGGTACCTTGAGATCCTGATAAGGCACACTCAATTGTACTAGTGATGTAGTCTCACCACCAACACCACTAACTCAAAATGTGATCAAACTCAAACATCAAGAAAGACCCAATAGGGAATAAAATGACAATAACTCATGCACATGACACACTCACCTAGTCTCTTTGTCAAGAGTATAAAATGTTAGTGAATCTAATCTCAACACATAAAAACCATACAATGGCCACAACTATGGGATCAATTCACTATCCCAAATTAAAAGAAAATCTAATAAATTCTCAAGGGCTAAAATTATATCTCGAAGGTCCTCACCATTGACAATCCTTCAAAAATGGCTTAAAATTAATACATTGAATAAAGCAAAAAGGATAAAACCCATTTAATCTAGAGAACCCAACAACACATTAGTCCAATAAAATATTGTCATTCTGGGAAAACATGGAAAAATGGGTAGCATAACACCGTAAAAACCAATAATTAAAATTCCAAAGACATGAAATAATCATAAAAGCCAAAACGAGAAATGAAATGCAATGAAATTGTGAGGGAATACTAATTCTCAACCCACAAAAATAAAACATTTTATTTCAATTCAAAACACAAAGAGAATCAAATGATATAAGATGTCCTACCTCACCCAAAAGTGGAAACATGAAAATGAACGATAGAAAATAAGTTCTTCGTGAAAAAGAAAAATAGCTCTAGATAAGTGGGAGCAATTGTGGAATGAATCCAACAAGATGCTACCCACAAGAATCTGATGAGTAGATCAACAACAATGAGAAAATGATCGATTTTCTCCTACAAATTAGAGCAAACTCCAATTTCCCAAAACCAAAAGTGTGGAAAAATGAATCTTTTTCCACAATATAAAGTCACTTTTTTCCTAAAAGGCTAAAATCAAATCACTTAAACAATTAAATTGAAAACTTAAGACTTCCCCCAAATCCTCCTTGAATAAACTAAATCAATTCCAATTAAATAGAATTCAACTACAAAAAAATTGTTTTTAATTAAAATTAACCCAACCCAAAAACATTAAAATTGACATTTAATTTATAACTCTACCGTGATAGTGCAAGAGTTCTAAATGCACAAACACATACTAGTCTAACACAAGTATGTAAATGAAGCCTGGAATTACCCACATGGTACCAGAGGTATAATTTACCAAAAAAGGATACAAAATCCATATAGGGACGGTATTGGATAAATCATGAACAGTCAATTAAACTATCTCCTATTCCATTGTCAGGATAAGACATACTAAAACTTGTAGCTCAGGAAGAGATGATGTTTAGTACCTATTCACTAAAACACACACACATCAAATATAGTTGGTCGATGTATAAATATTCAAAGCATAAATATGTGAATAATCAAAGTATGTCCAATGAAACAATGATACAATCATTTGTATGTATTAGAATGTGAAGGAACTAGTGATTCCAAATTTAATCCTTAATTTGCATATCATTTAAATTAAACATTAAATAATCATTTAGGACAATATGAGCATATATCAAAGAAATAAAGATATAATAAAATAGGAATGAATGATAATAATCATGGTAACATAATAAAATGTTCTCAAATACAAAATACACCAAATGTCATCCTAAATCTTCATGTCACTTCATAGAAGCATCATCATGCAAATATGATCAAAAGAGTAAGCAGCAACATAGTCTAACATCTACATCATAAATGATTCTATTAAACACAAAATAGTATATTGTAATCAAATTAATTACATAGAGAATATATTTGATCACATCGTACAGAGTCACAGATTAAGAGAAAGAGTCTAGCTCAGATGAAAATAACATGAAATAAAATGCAACCATGGGAGACACTGCATCCTCCCCCCTAGGCATAGACTTACTCTTGGAAGCCTACAAAAAGATAGGGGTACCAATCTATCAACTATGAAGCATCCTCCCAAGTAGTTGAAGTCTCATCACTCTTGTCCCATTGGACCCTTACCTTCTTGATCTCTTGACCCATGAGGGTCAGCCTCTGATTTTGAAAAATGCAAATGGGCTCCAAGGAAATTTTCTTATCCTCTACTTGTAAAGAAACCCAATCAAGAATATGAATCACATCAGGAACATACATCGCAACACAAAAACATGAAACACATCATGGATGCACAATATGCTAGGTGGAAACACCAAGAAATAGGAAATAGGACCAATCCTCTCAAGGATCTCAAAATTTCCAACAAATTACAACACTAACTTAGAGCATTTCTCATAACGGATGGGGCACTTCTATTATCAAACTCACAAATACACATTTTCCCCTACTGATAAGTGAAAATATAACCTAAGAGCATCAACATACTTCTTTTGTCGATCCTTAATATTAACCAAATTCTCTCTAATATGAACCACTTGTTGCTCCATATCTTGAAACATCTCAAGACCCAATACTACATAGTCCTCCAAATGATCCCAACTCAAAGGTGTACAACATAGTCAACCGTACAAGGCCTAAAAAGGGGACATGCCAAGAGAACCATGGTACCTATTATTATAGGAAAAATCTACCAAGTACAAGTATTCCTCCCATGTCAACTACCAATCCATCATTCTCAGGGTGATATGTTGAGCGTAAATTGTGGTGCACATCCAATGAATATTGGATAGATGTCCATAGTAGAAGTAAACACTTGAACTCAATCTAAAATTATCTTGCAAGGTATCCCATGAAAATGAAATATATCCTCTATGAATGCATGCACTACCAAAGATGTAGTATAAGAAGGTCTCATGGGAGAAAATGAGTCACCTTGGAAAACTTGTCCACAATAACCATTATGGCACCATGACAATGTGATTACATAGGTAGCCCGATAATAAAATTAATAGATATAGTGTCCCACTTCCATTTAGGAATGGAATGTGGCTACAAAAGACTTGTTGGAAACTAAGGTTATACCTTCACTATCCAAAAATCAAGACATCTAGCCACAAAATTGGAAAAAAGCATACCTCATCCCTACCCAAAAGTACAATTATCCAAGGTTAGCATCTATCTTCTTGATGCTAGTATGTGAAAGATATGGTGGATGATGTACCTTGGAGAAAAATAAGGAGTGAAGATCACCTGACATTGCACATAAATACACCCATGATTCCACACAATTCCATCTGACTCCAAAGAGTAACTTAAAAACTGACCTGCAAGGTTACATTCAGACTCAATCTCCACTCTAACTTCTTGATACTAAGTGTCACTTGGTAAAGCCTCAAGAATACATGTTGTGGTCCCACAACCACACTCCCCTTTTTGGCCTTTTTAGCCTCAAGGACCCCCCCTTCTACTTTTTGCTTGTTTCACTTCTTGTCCTTGGTTTTGTCTTTGGTTGTTTGTTTTTAGTTTTCGGCCTTTTCAGCCTTGTCGCGCTTTCGTACTTTCAGATGTCTGAAAGTGTGAAAAGGCCGGACGAGCGAAGAGTTAGAGTGCCACTCATTTCTTAGACTTTTGGGCCCTATCATCTCTTTCAGACTTGTCGGAGGTCCAAAGTTTTGGAAGCCCGACCTCACGCGATAGTCGGCCTTTCAGAGTTTGGGCCTTTTTCATGGTCTGACACCCCCAAAAGGATGATCACCCAAGGTGATAACATCAACCATTGGGGTGACCTATATAAGGAATCAAGGGTTTTTTAACCCTCACTTTTGTATACACCTAAAAATGGTCACCTAGACTATTAGCCCCTTTTGCTAAATCATAAATTGCTTGTTCTTGATCAAATCCTAGTTCTATCATTTATTCAATTATTTTCTATGGGCTAACCATCTTATCCTAAGTTTTTATTTATTTAAAAGGAATATTTTCTCCCCTTTTAAATAAATAAAAGCCCTCACTTTTCCTCTTATCCTAAGTTGCACAAACAAAGCATTATTCTTATTTTATAAAAAGGGAAAAAGCACTTTTTGTCTCATATGGACACAAAAGTCAACTCTTATTTTCCTATTGGAGGATATTTGTGCACATGGATTGCTCCTCTTTTAAGCTCCACCATTGATTAAATCTTTTGCCTTTTAATCTCCATGGTCCATTTCTCCTCATTTCCTTTAAAAGAAGAGCTCTCTTCTTCATTCTAGATACACAAATTTTTATGCTATTATTATGCTACAGGTTTTCTAGGTCATCTTGGAGCTTTTGGAGATATTCTTGCATCTAGGGTTTGAAGATTTGGAGCATTGTTGGCATTCATCTTGGATCTTCATCAACACTCTATCTTCTTGTCTTCATTCTTGCATCATCATGGCTTTCTTGCTTCATAGTTAGATTTCATTTCTTGCATCTTTCATTTTCATAGCTTAGCTTGCATTGTACTTTCATTTCCATAGCTTAGCTTGCATCTTCATTCTTAGCTAGCTTGCATTGCATTGCATTTCATTTGATTCTTGGGGATATTGGCATTCTTGCCCTTGTCTTCATTGAATCTCCCATTGCATGGTTTACTAGCAAGGTTATTGGCTAAATAGCTCTAGCTGAGAGCATTCTTAAAACCCTTGCACTCCATGCCTAGGGAGCTATGGATCGATTTGTGAGGGCTCATTCTTGAGTTTCCTTGCATGTAATGATCCATAGAAGTGTGACACAATTATAGCACATATTTTTGGCACCCACCGTGGGGCAGAATAGTTTCATTTTGTCCTTCATTTTTTGCATTTTCATCATTTATTTTCGTTAATTTTATGCAAACAGGTGAAACACCACTTGCGGACATTCTGTTCACGCTTGTGAGCATTCTGTTCACGCCTGTGAGCATTCTGTTTATGCCTGTGAGCATTCTGTTCATGCCTGTGAGTATTTTGTTCATGCAGGCAAGTATTCTATTCACGCCTGTGAGCATTCTTTTCACACCTGTGAGCATTCTGTTCACGCCTGTGAGCATTCTGTTCACGCCTATGAGCATTCTATTCACGCGTCTACATTTTCTGTTCACGTGTCTGCATATTCTTTTCATGCCTCTGCACATTCTTTTTATGCCTATAAGCATTATTTTCACGCGTATGAGCATTTTATTCATGCCTCTGTGAATTCTGGTCACGCGTCCACATATTCTATTCACGTATCTGCATATTCTGCTCACGCCTATGCACATTTTAATCATGCCTGCCAGCTTTTAAATGTCGTGTTTTAGCTATTAAATGTCACTTGGTATTTCTGTTGAATTTTGCTAGTTTATTTGTTGTTTTTAATTTTTTTTGAAAATTTTAGCGTTTTCAAATCCGTGCCACTCTGGAAAATGGGTGCCCATTTTTTTTGAAATTTTGCAAATGGTATCAAAATTTTAAGTGTGATATATCGTTGGAAAGGTCTTTCCAAGCCCAATCCAACCATGATGGTTTCATTTTCAGATTTTGTCATTTGATTAGTTATTTTTTACAAGATTATCTAATTTTTCATGTGCTAACCATTGTTAGATTTTGGATTTTGCTAACCATTGTGGAGCTAACAAGTTGTGGTTGTAGGTGCCTCTTGCTTGAATATTTTGTCAAAATCGCATGTCAAAGAGGGCTACTAATGGTTTTTGTAGGGCTGCCCTAAGCATAAAAACCAAATCAAGTGCTTGTTTAATTTCTTTCTTTATTAAGTGCGGCATATACTAGTTGTTTCATTAGGCACTTAATACTTTGTGAAAGGAATCTTGGGGTGGTAAGAGAAGTATGCTCTTCACCTTTAGGTGAATCAGAAAATCTTGACCCATCTTGAGGTTTTGGAAGCAAAGGGGTAATTGGATCTTGCTTGGTGTGTTTGGGAGAAGTTTTTGAGATAGGGGAGTATGCTCTTCACCCTTGTGGTGAATCAAAAACCTTGAACCTCAAGAATTAATCCACTCTTTGTTTAGCTTAGGATCCTTTAGCAGGCCTGCTCTTGAGCAATCAAGAGGAACGACCCAAGTGGGGACAACCTTGTCATCATTTTCCTTGGTGGCAAGTGATTCCAACTCACTATAATCTCAAGGCTATCGAGGACACAAAACCTTGGTAGACATAGTACTTATCTTTGCTTGATGTGAGTAACTTGTGGGATTGTGACCATGAGGAAAGCATTAAGAAAGAATGCTTAAGGTACTCTTGAGGCCGCGAGGTCCTAGTCCTTTATGAGGAGCAAGAGGGGTGCTATGAACGGAAATCCTTACTATGAACCATTAGATAGAGGCCACCCTATTTTAGCCGCTTAGCTTCTTGGTGCAAGGATTGATCCAAGTGGACTTACCCGGATCACCCCAAGACACTCACCATATGTGTTCCTTTGGTTGTGTTTTTGACACTTCCATGACAATGCCAATATCTCTTGTGGGCAACCACTTGGTGTGAGGCAAGGGAGCATCAAGTTGTGGGCCATGTTGCTAAGTAATGAGCCTTGTCCTTCTAGGTAGTAATTGCTTGAATTATCTTCGATTGTGCTATGCCCGTGTAAACGTTCTCAACATTCAAACAAACGGTAGCATTCATAAGGTTCCCTATTTTGATATCACAAGTGCTTGTCTTGGCAAGGTTGCTTTTGCCCTTGTTTCAAGTGTTCTATGACATGTTTGATCCCATACTGTTTGCAAACCTGTCTTTTATCTATTGCTACTACTTGTCAAACTGAGAAATTGCACTGTTCAGTCTACAAATGTGGTCCAAGCACTTCAAAACTGAGTTTTTCATGTTCACTGGTCAAGAGCCATATGATATTGAAGTATCCTTGCATACACTCAACCAAGAATCTTGAGTCATTTCTACTGTCCTGTCATTGCTACAATTCAGAGTTGCTAAACTTGCACTTTAACCTGTCATAGAGTGTCTTTTTCTATTCTTACCTAAAACTGGTTTGTTACCTACATGCTTAGATTTGTTCTAGACTGAAACAAATGAGTTAAAACTATTGGATTTGAGTTTAACAAATGCTACTCTTGATCACTTGTCGCATCACGGTTACCTCTCTAACTACTTGCTTATTGAGCTTCTTGCTCATTGCTTGGCTTTAGTTAATTGATTGTTGTAAGTGCTTGAGCACTTTTGACGAGCCCTTTCTCTATTGTTCTACTTTGACAAGTGATCTTTATTAGCTTTGCTTATCTCAAATCTAAGAAACTTTGTCTCATTCTATTAGTCAACCAACATCTCTTTTCATGCCGGTTACAACTCGATCTCAATTTGAGCAGGAGAATCACCCTCCGTTCAGTTATACACAGTTACCTTCTCCAACTAGACGTTCCAAAGCACCCATTAGCAATGACAGTTCTAGTTCTGACCAATCTGAGAATTCTAAGGCTACCCCGTGGTACAAAGGAGGTTTCCTCTTTTCCGCATTCAAGACCCTCAGAAACACAGACAGTGTCTCACTTACTTTGACTGAACAAGAAAAGTTTCAACTCTTGCAAGAACACTTTGAGTGTAAGGATAATCAAGCGCGCTTAGACAAAGAACACAATCAACAAAGGATGGATGCTACTAGGCGCATGGCTTATAGAGGGACATTTCATGAGCAACCTGAGACTAGTAATCATGAGCATAGACCTCTTTTTAATGGCAACAATGGCAACAACACGCCACCAAGATCTCCTCCAAGGCCAACTTTTGCTATGCCTTCTTCACCACCTAGACCTCCTCCCTCTCAACATGAGGCAGAGGCTAATGATGAGATTTCTAGTGAGGATCTTATGAGATGTGAACAAGATGTGGATTTCCAACGAATGATGCATAAGCTTTTAGAGCGTAATGGCGATCAATATTTTCAATATATGACTTCTAGAGGATACAAGCTTCCTCCCGGCTATGATGTCAGACAAATTGTCCAACAAAGAGTACCAACTGAATTGGAAGTCCTTCAAGAAGAATTACATCGGACAAATCAATGCCTTACCCAAATGGCATTAGAAAGAGAGCCTCCAAAGGTCTCTTTTGTAGAATCAATTTGTGCTCTTCCTTTTGAAAAAGATCTATACGTGGTCCCGTTTCCTAAGGATATTGAGGTTCCTAAATATGACAAGTATGATGGAAATGGTGACCCTCATGACCATGTGCGTCATTTTTATGCTCTTAGTATGGACTTTCTTCATGAAGACACATTTGTGCTACGATTATTCCCTCGAAGCTTAAGAGGACAAGCTTTAGAATGGTTTGCAAAGTTGACATCTCCTTTGAAGACTTTTGATGAGTTGGCTATGCGCTTCACACAACATTATTCTTACAACATCCAACAACCTGTCACTGTGATAGATCTTGGTAATCTAAGACAACATCAAGGTGAGCCATTTGCAACTTACTTACAATGTTGGAGGTCATTGTATTCTCGATATCCTCGTCAGCTACCTGAAAGAGAAAAGATTGACATTTTTGTCAGCACACTTGTGCCTAAGCTATTTTATGATCTAAGGAAGCAACTGTTCTCCTCCTTCCATGACATGGTTGAAAGTGCATATCGGATTGAGGATGTAGCTATAAGAAAAGGGGATATTGTTATTAATAAAGATGCTAAAGGCAATGGTAAAGACAAGAAAAAACCTTGGAATAAGAACAAGTATGTTGTTAATGATGGGGTTGTTGATGCTCCTAAAGTTAAAGAGCCTGCTTTCAATCTTTCCAATGCTATCTATGCAGCAAAACAACAAGAAGCTGCCAACGCTCACAATGCTCCTAAACCTCAATATGTAGATAAGCCTAAGAAGTCATTTCGAAAGCGAGTCTATACCAAGTTGGCAGAACCTTATGATGTGATCCTTAAGACTTTGGTTGAGAATGGATATCTTACGCTTCCTGATAAACCTGGTAACTGGGATCCAATAAATAAGCCCGATTGGTGGAGAGAGGATCATTACTGCCATTATCACAGAAACAAGGGACATCCAACAGATAATTGTTTTAGGCTTAAGGATGATATTCAGGATCTTATTGAGAATGGCACAATCTCCACTGATGGCTTAACTAAAAATTTTGATCACACAGCTTTCAAAGATCCTCTACCTAAGCATGATAAGGGGGAAACCTCTCAAACACATAAGAAGAATCATGATGCTAAGATCAATTACACGTATCCTTCTAATACACCTGTGATCAACATGGTAGAGCCTGTTAAGAGCGTTCTAATGATGAGGTCTCAAGATGATAATAAAGCCAATCATGGTAAGCCAAAGTTGGTCTTGCAAACACGTGGTAGTTCATCTTCCCGAAGTGAGACACTAAATGCTATTACTAGGGGGCAAGCCAAGATTGTCCTTAAAACTGCGCAAGATCCCAAGCAAGCTTTGCCTTCCAAACAAGCGGCTCCTTCAGCCACCCCTAGCTATGATCTTGTCCAACATTTGTAAAAGATGCCAACCCAAATATCCATTTTTGAGTTGCTTCAGTTATCCCCTTCGCATAGAGAAATCCTTGAGAAAGCCTTGCATACAACACATGTCCCCAAAGACATTGATCCAGATCAATTTCAGGCTATGGTCAACCACATTTCATCTCCACTATCTCTCTCCTTTTCTACAGAAGATGACATATCTATTGCTCACCCTCATAATTTGGCTTTACATATTGAAGTTCTAGTCTACAACACACGAGTCTGTCGAGTCCTGATAGACAATGGTGTAGGGTTAAATATTATTTCTTTCAATGTCATACAACAATTGGGTTTGTCAGAATTGGCTGTGGATTCCAAGAAGAAGATTACTATAAAAGCTTATGATGAAGTGGAAAGATCTTCCAAAGGTCTTGTCACGCTGCCTGTTCGAGTAGGCCCTATCACAAAAGATATTAGTTTCCAAGTATTGGACATCCCACTTGCATATAACATTCTTTTGGGTCATCCTTGGATCCATGACATGCAGGCTATTCCTTCCACTTGTCATCAGTGCGTCAAATTTCCATACAATGGCACTGAGGTTGTGATTCCTAGAGACCATACTATTGCTATTAATGCTCTTGCTGCTACTGAAAATTTGTTCCTCATAATGAACCTTTTGTTGATCCTAGTACGTCTCCAGCTGCTGCTGAGAAATCATTTAAGATGATGAGCCTTGGTATGGGTGAATATAAACTAGATTCCTTTGCTTCTATACCTATTTCTCCTAGGTCATATGGGAGACCTTCTGATCACATGAAGCCTTCCACTTCTACTATGATGATCTTTGATACTTTTGTTCCTTCATTCGTTCCTTTAGAAGCAGAAAGAGAAGAACAAGCTATTCAAGAATGGATCTATAGAGAAGATTCCAGAAATACTCCCATGCTCAGTAATTTAGATACAGATATAGATGAGTCACCACTACACACTATGGCTCACATGGGAGATGATCTTCCTTCTACTTCACTTCTTTGGGGGGAAGCATGTATGCCTACTGATGATATTGTTGAGTCTTCTATGTCTAGAATCTATGTTCCTAAAGAATCATTGCACTATGATAGACAACATCGCAACATTGAGCGACTGCTACAAAGAGGTGATCTATCACATAACGACATGAGTGTTTCTACTTCTCAGCATATTAAACCTCTTCCAGAAGATTCTTCCATGAAAGATATGGATGTTGATGTAGTTCATATTTCTCGTAACCCACCTGACGTAGTTGATGAGTCTTGTGTTGGATCTGATGAGTTTGTTCCCCGTATTGCCTTAGTGGACTACGTTGGTCCTCCTATGACGAATCTAGATCTAGCTACTTTTGGAGCCTACCCTATAGGCTCAACCTCTCTTGTTACCAGAGATGACATCCTTCACATAAATGCTATTGAACCAGTCACTTCATTTCATCTCACATCAACACCTGTTACTTCTTCCACCAGCGAACTAGCCCCAAAAAATATTGAATCAACAATCAAGCATCATAGTCATCAAGTGAAAAGAAAAGAGCAATGGTCAGATGGCTAAAACCACATTGTGGTGGTATCTACACCTAAGAAAAGTAAAGATAAAAATTTGCTCAAAAATAATGACTCCAAAATAAAAGATGAGAAGCTGATTCTCTACAAACAAATGGTGCATTACTTCAAGCATGATCTCATAACTGTTATACTTCAGCCCATTCCTAAAGCTGAGAAAAGAGTTGCTAATGCCTTGGTTACTTTGACATCCATCTTACAAATGAAAAAGCATAAATTTTGCTTCAAGTTCCTGGTGGATGAATTACGCTATCCTGCTCACAAATCTTACAATCCTACCATCTTTTCATGTCTTCCACCTCATACTCCTCTGCGCCATTCTTTCTGCCATCCCTTACACTTTGCCTTTGTCTCTGGTGGCTTGTATAGGAAGGGTCTAGATGGAACTCTCCTTAGGTGTCTAGAAATAGAGGAGTCAGAAAAAGTACTAGCTGAAATCCACGATGGCATATGTGGATCACATTCTAATGATCCTCCACTAACTCAGACATTGCTTAGGGCTGGTTATTATTGGTCGAACTGGTTGAGACCTCCTATCATCACAGCTATAGCATTTGGGCCTGGGGCCTATCAGTTCTCTACATCAAAGGAAGCAGATCTTTAATGCCCGTTCCTGTCTGGGGCATTCCTTGTATATACTTTATGATCCTGAAAAAATTACAAAAAAAATTCATATATGATGCTGAAAAAAATCTTTAAAAGCATAAAAAGTACTAAAAAATGAGCATCCTAGTGAAAACCTAGTAATAGGCGCTTTGATGTCTCACCAAAAAAATCAAAATATTCAAAAAATAAAAAAAAATTGAAAAAGTGCCTTGGTGAAAACCTGGAAACAGGCGCCTTGGTAGCAAAAATACAAAAAAAAATTATAAAAAGTCCTAAAAAAATTTCAATAAATCTATCAAGTGGTGAAAACCTAGAAATAGGCACTACTTGAGACCCTTTGCACCTATGTCTATCAGTCTTGCGTGGCGCTCATTCGCTCCACTTCTCGCTTTGCCTCTCCTAGCCTGGAATTGACTCTTGTCTTAGTCTAGGGGTCATACATTGTTTTAAGCTTATCTTGGGTCTCTTTGTGCGTCTGGGTTTCTTAGGCACCTTGTAAATGGTGTTTTTCAACACCACCCCAATTGTGTTTTTCAACACTACCCTTGCGTCGAGTGTTTCTCAACACTTATCAGATGTCCTACCCATAGTCTAGATGATGCAATATTTCTCACTAACAGATGTGATACTCAAAGTTTGACTCTATGACCTACACACACGCACTTGACTCACTGAGATTTGTTTGACTTTATTTCTTTGCGTGCTGTCTATGATGATTTCTTTGCTAAGTGGTCTCTCCCTGAGAAGTTTTCGATGATGCATAGCTAGAAGACTGAGGGTATGAGAACATGTTTTATTTCTTTATCTGCTTGTGGGTATATTTTGTTGGTCCTCACTGTCATAAGCATTTATGCTGGTCTTACTTGACACTATGGACCTACAAGGTATTATCCTTGACTGTTTCGTGAGTGCATGCTTCTAGTCATCTTGACTTTCTTGTGTCTCGATGCGAGCATAATCTTTCTATATCAAACTTAGGTGATCTCACTGCATTAGTCATCTGGACCTACATGTCTTTGATGCCTAGGTGAGATTTCCACATTTCTATCTGATATAGATCATATTCAGATCCACATAGTTATGCTAGTGTGTATTGTATGATCTTGTGACGCTACCAATAACGCTCAATGATGAATATTAGATGTCTATTGGCTTTGTGACCTTGCAAGTAAACCACTTTTCATGTAGCTTGCATTCTTAAGTTCATGTTAGTTTAGTTTTGCATCTTGCATATGGAGAGAGCTCTCCTTTTCATCTTATGTGGACTTGTTAATCAACTACGCTCACCTTTCGCTTCTTCTTGATCATGTCTTTCACTTCTTGTCTTTCATATTACATCATTTTCCTTTCATTTCGGGATCGAAACCGAAATCCAAGTTCACCTTGATCATCCAAATCACCTTTTCCCCTCTTTCACGCAGTTGGCTGACCTTTTAAGGCCTGATCCTTCAATCTTCACTGGGGCATTCTTCACCTCTTCATCTCCATCTCTTTCAAACTTCTAGTCTTTCATTCACTTTCAATCCCAAGTTCCAATTCTTCCCCTCTGTGGTGTTTCCGGGTTGAGGGACCGCTTGGTTCATGCCCCGGGTCCCATGTGTGGGGCATCCCTTCACTGCTTGATGGTTATTCTATTCTCTTTCTTTGATTATGATTTCTAGTGATTTGTTCATGCTGCTCTTGCTTCTGCTTTCCCTCTACTTGGATTTCACTTTCGATCCCGAGGGGGCAGACACATCATATCTTATTGGCTATCTCTTTCCTAAGTGTTCAGTACTATCGCTACCAGGCTGACCATGCAGGATTTGCTATCTCTCTGCACTTCATTCTTTGGAGTCAGATCGCTATTTGCTTGCCTTCTTGGCTATCTCTTGCTTTCTTGGCTGATCTGAGTTGCTTTGTGATCCCAAATCGATCTCACATTTCAACTTCATTCTTTGACTACATGTGTTCCCAGATTGATCACACATTAGTCAAAGAGGGGCAAATGTATACACCTAAAAATGGTCACCTAAACTATTAGCCCCTTTTGCTAAATCATAAATTGCTTGTTCTTGATCAAATCCTAGTTCTATCATTTATTCAATTATTTTCTATGGGCTAACCATCTTATCCTAAGTTTTTATTTATTTAAAAGGAATATTTTCTCCCCTTTTAAATAAATAAAAGCCCTCACTTTTCCTCTTATCCTAAGTTGCACAAATAAAGCATTATTCTTATTTTATAAAAAGGGAAAAAGTACTTTTTATCTCATATGGACACAAAAGTCAACTCTTATTTTCCTATTGGAGGATATTTGTGCACATGGATTGCTCCTCTTTTAAGCTCCACCGTTGATTAAATCTTTTGCCTCTTAATCTCCATGGTCCATTTCTCCTCATTTCCTTTAAAAGAAGAGCTCTCTTCTTCATTCTAGATACACAAATTTTTATGCTATTATTATGCTACAGGTTTTCTAGGTCATCTTGGAGCTTTTGGAGATATTCTTGCATCTAGGATTTGAAGATTTGGAGCATTGTTGACATTCATCTTGGATCTTCATCAACACTCTATCTTCTTGTCTTCATTCTTGCATCATCATGGCTTTCTTGCTTCAAAGTTAGATTTCATTTCTTGCATCTTTCATTTTCATAGCTTAGCTTGCATTGTACTTTCATTTCCATAGCTTAGCTTGCATCTTCATTCTTAGCTAGCTTGCATTGCATTGCATTTCATTTGATTCTTGGGGATATTGGCATTCTTGCCCTTGTTTTCATTGAATCTCCCATTGCATGGTTTACTAGCAAGGTTATTGGCTAAATAGCTCTAGCTGAGAGCATTCTTAAAACCCTTGCACTCCATGCCTAGGGACCTATGGATCGATTTGTGAGGGCTCATTCTTGAGTTTCCTTGCATGTAATGATCCATAGAAGTGTGACACAATTATAGCACACAACTTTCACGCTCACTCTTTTGCCTCCAGCCCATTTTGCTCACCGCTTGCTACCTTTTTGTCGTTTTGGTCTCCTGTTATCACTGGTCATCCTCAAGTTTGTCATCTTCTAGGTTGGTGGTCTTCCCCCCGTCTTTTGTTTGTTTTTGGGTGTTAGATTAGGGTCCTTTGTTTTCAGCCTTTTTGGCCTCTCTTAGTTTTAGGGTTCGTGTCCTTTCAGCCTTTTCGGCCTTTCCTTTAGGTTTAGGTTGTTTTGGGGTCAACCTTTTTTGGCCTTGGGGATCACCAAGGTAGTCACCTTGCATCCCCTCAGTGAGTTTGTGGTCAAGCTCACCGTCAGACTCATTTTCAAGTTCGACTGTGAAACCCTAGTTTTGGACCTTCGGGGTTTGAAACTTTCAGCGTTGATGCAGAGGGTTTTTTTTGCCAATTGTTGGGCGTCTTTTAGCATTTCAATGTTGTCACACATTGAAACATACCTTTCCCCTGAAATGCTGAAAGTGGACTATGCCAAGTGCTAAGTGTGGCTTCGGCCTTTTTAGCCTTTCACACGCTAAAGTTTTCTCTCTCCCCAGATCACTGAAAACTCTGCTAGTGCATTACCAACACCTTCAGCCTTTCTTGGCCTTTTCAGCATTGTCGGCCTTATCAGCCTGTGATAGGTTTCTAACCTTCGACTCGCCGAAATGGCCGAAAGGGGGTTTTTTTTTTCAAATTGGATGTATCAAGCCTTTTTTGGCGTCTTTAGCCTTGTCGGCATTTCAGAGGTCTGACACCCCTAAAAGTCTGAAAGGCCAAAATCCCTTTTGTACCCTTTGAGCTTAATTCTAATAATGATATTTTTTCTAAAGTTTTTCCTATCGTGTTACTGATCCATGGATTTTTCTCTTCACAGGTATGGCTGAGCATGTAGTGGCATCACCAACAATGAAGTTTCAATTCAAGGGATACTATCCATTGTCCAAAGTGACCAATTTGCATGCGGAAATAACAAATACTAACATTGGGAATGTGAGCTGGAATGACTACTTGAATAAATGTGCTCAACTAGTGGGGTGCTCAGAGGATTCCACTTCATTAGTACACTTTTCCCTAGTGAACGCTGTTTCTCAACCAGTCCCCATCTTATCAACAGACTTAATCAACACATTGGTTGGCAGCTATGTGCCTGATGAGCACATAGTGAAAAATAGCATTGGTGAGGTAGTTTTGGACCTGAGGCCAGATAACATCGAGGATGTCTTCCATTTTCCCAAAGGGGTAGATATGTTCTTCAATTTCTATATCAATAAAGGGATGGAGTTCTACAATAAAGATATACAAAGGGCCCATAACATAGTCAATAATGAGTATCTAATGTAGTCATTTCCCAAGAACAACTGGACATGATCGATATGAAAAGGGGATGTATGCGAGAGGATATCCAAGAGGCAATAACAATGATCACTAGAGTGTATGGGCTACCGAAGTCTTCCCAACTAGAGCCATGGTGATCTTCCTAATCCAAAAAATAAGAGAAAGGCAAGTGAGGTTTGATTGGACCTCTATTCTAAGTGATAATTTTCATGAGCAGCTGGTTTAGGTAAAAATAGACCCTCATTTCTACATGACATCTTATGTCATGTATCTACTAGCTGCCAGAGAAAGTTACCCAATATTGATTAAAGTTGGGGCAGTAGGAGAACATAACACATGGCCATTCACATTGTACCCTCAACTGGTGAGGAAGGACTTCTATACACATAACATCTCAGACTTCAGAATTGTAAATTGTAATACCCCTCTAACCCTAATATAAGTTTTGTGTTTTTGAAAGAATTAAGATCCTTCGATGTTTTCTTATAGCTTAAGTTGTACATGATACTTGTTTGATCTATTCCTATAGTTGTTTATAATAATTTCATAAGCTAGTACTCAATGATTCTAATATCAGACATACTATCTAAAGGTATCATTTTTGTATGTATTTATCTCCATGTATGTATTGAGTACCTACAAGGCCTTTATGAACATAGTTAGGATGTTATATGATATGTACTTGATAGATATATATAAGTGGTTATTTATATTTTCTTCTATTAAGGTTACCTTGGATGAATCTTGTATCTCACTTGATGATTTGATTATGTTAATTTATTATTAGTATTGATAAGAGATTAACACAATGCTTGAGATTCTAACCTTCATTATGATGATGCTACATGCTTTGAGTGTATATATATACATGATGTGTTTTCATGATTCAGGATGAAGTCGTAGTTACTCACATAGCTGAGGTCCACACGATGTATCAATCCTGGTCATCTGTCTGCAATGTTTTCTTTTATATGTATATCCGTGCATATGTATTTCTTCTTGTGATGCAGGCTTGCAGGTACCGGGCATCGACTTCACCTGGCTTCACAGGTCTGAGCATGCCCTCAAATCCTCGATGGTTGTTGTTATGGAGATAGTACTAAGGCCCCTACATGAGTCTTCCTTTGTCATTATTCCAATTTGAGAATATTAGGGTTCCTTCTTTGTCAGTCAACCTTTGGGTCAAAAACCCAGATCCAACGCACCCGGTTGGGCATGGTTGTAGTTAGTGCCTTGTGACCACTTGAATTCATTTGGTTGTATGATTTGTTTACTCATTTTATTTATTTCTCCTTCTTGGTATGATTCTTAGTTAATCTTTCTATGTTGTGTTTCAGGAGTTTGGCTTGACTTTCCTTGTTGACTTTGGTTGACCTTGTTTGATCTTATAGTTTTCTCGATATGTTTCATAGATGATTTGTATGGCCTCTTTGGATGATTAGATTTATTTTGAGGTATGTGATTTTATTCTACCTCAGTGTTATATCCTATAGCAATTATAAATAGGTAATAATATTGTGATCTACTACTTCATAATCTCATAGATTATAGTGTTTGATATTTGGCACGTATATATATATATATATATATATATATATATATATATATATATATATATATATATATATATATATATATATATATATATATATATATATATATATATATATGGAAATATATATATGGGTGCACACATATATGTATTTATATATATATAATTTATATGTGATTATATGTTAATTATTGTAGATATTGTTGATGGTGTATATTTTGGGATTAATGTAAAGTATAATATTATTAATAATTAAATATTAAATAATGCGAGGTATATTATTCTCAATTGTTAATTATTAATAATGAGGATAGGTTATATATATAGATATTGATGTAATTAATGATGGAATATGCATATATGTTAAGATAATATTACATATGTGTATGAATGAATACAAATAATCTTTTATTGTATATTTGAGTAATATATTTGTATGATATTAAGTTATTTTATAATACCCTTTAGTTAAGAGTTAGTTGGGAGTTGGTTACTTTTCCTCTCAACCTTTGGAAATCTATTTATATGCACTACTTTCTCATTTGAAGAGAGGAGATTTTGGGGCTGAAGCATTGAGGAGAGGATGACCTTACTTTTCATGGAGATTTTGGAGAGAAAACTTGGAGATGTGAGGGAGAGTTTGTAAGCATATGTCTTTAAGAATTTTTTGTTATCTTTGCTTTTGGGAGAGAGATATTTTTGTGAGAATTTCAGTAGTTGAGAGAGGGATTCTTTGCTGTGGAATTATTTCTTTCTTTCATGGAGATTTCTGAAAGTGGATAGGGTTTGAAGGATGCATCTCAAGTTTGGATTTGTCTTCTCTTTTGTTTCCTTCCTTCTTCGATTCAACTTTCGTAGGACATGAGGTATGGATTGAATATGTTAGTTACTTTATGTCTCTGATAGATTATGGATCTATTTATATATTATAATTATTTATTATATCTATAATTTTAATTTCTATGGTTATTTTAAAGTTTTGAGTTTTTGTTTGTAAGAATTGGCATGTGTTTTCCTAGGGTTTTTAGCAACCCATTTTTGGAGATCTATTATTATAATAATTTAAATTGCATCTAGGGTTTTACTAAATTAATTTTATGGAAGTAAAATTCACATATCTCAAATGGGTATCTCTCTGATTTTATTTTTAGGGTCGAATTAATGCCTTATTTTTGACATTTTGGCAGACTATGCCTGTCCATTCTCGATTCTGAATTTTCTGTCAAATGTATTCGTATGCTACAGGCTGATATGATTATATAAAAGTCTAAATTTGATATAAAAAATTCTACTAAATCTTATCTTTCATTTCCAATTGGTTTGGAGAATTTTTATTATGTTTTGTGAAAATTACAACCATTTTAGTGAAGGCAGGTCTGAACCCTAACCAGAATTTTCTGTTTTAAACCAGAAGTCATAACTTTCTTTCCCACCATTGGATCTTCCTAAAAATAAAATTGAGAGTCTATAATTATGTTATCTAAATCTCCATCGAAGTGATTGCATTTATTATTTGTTTTGTAGAAGATATGGATGACTGTTCTATGATGACTATTCTTTGCATTTAATCCTTGCTTGAAATAATTCAGTTTAAGAACATCATTAAGTTTTAAGGTTTCGTATGGTCACCAAAGGCTATTAGAATGTTTTTTTTTTAGTTAATTGGATCTATGTATACTTTGAATATGTTTATAATATCACTTGGATGTCTTCTTATATGTTTGGAACATTCTGTATGCCATATTGGGTTTAGGGTTGTCAAGTGGACTAGGGACAACATATGTTTTCCTAAACTCAATCAAATATTGTTATGGAATTGATATGAATTATTGATGATGGATCTATTATTCTCTTATGAGTTTTATATGTATGTTAGGGAACCTAAGTACACTAGGTGAGTGGCTCATAGTGAGGGGCCGGGATCCTAAGTGGCTAGTACCAGGACAACCTACTATGAGTTATTTAATCAAGTGATAACCTAAATAAATGAATTGGGAATGGGAGATTATTGAAATGGAAAATTACACACTAATCAAGATTAATTATGCCTCGCCCATGCCTTTAGTGCTAGTAAAGACTAAGGATGGGAGTGGGAGAAGGTACCTATGCGTAGGTACGACTGGATGACCTTGTCTGTACGAGAGGCATTCGGTTCCGCATGTGCCTACTTGGGGGCCGGGGCCAAGAGTGGCTAGTACCAGGACAACCCAAGGGGTGAGGGCTATGCGATGACACTCACCTAGCTTGTAGCTTAGAGTCTCTACTAAATTTGATCATGCCTCTGGTAGTCCTTGTGGTCTTCTTGTCTTTTCTTTTGTGTTGTGACTTTGGGGAAATTTTTATCACCACCTTAGGAATTTCCTAGTTGTTACCTCTTATATGGGCCTTTGGTTCTATCTCCTAGCTCGGGGGAGTGGGCCTATTGGTTCCACATGGTTGGGTGGTTAATATTTATATCGAGGTATTGATCGTGATTCTTTGGATGATCCTAGCACATATTCCTTTCCAGATCTGCAGTTGAAGATTTCTTATTAGATATTTTAATATGTTGAGATGTACTTATGTATTTGTATTCATGTAATTTTTAATCTCCTAAAAGGAGTCTTGTAGTATTGATGCAATCTCAATTCAAAGCAATGCATAAGGGAATGGGTAGTTCTAGGTAAAAGAAAGGGAAAAGAATGTGAAATATTGGACATGTTACTAGCATTAAAAGAAAGTGTTTATGTTATTTATCCTATCTTCTTATGTTGTCCATGTGTAAAAGAAATAATCTTAAATATAATTATATATAATGATGTATCACAACAATAATGTATTCTCTCTTGATGAAAGAATTCAAAGAGATTATTGAGAAATGATAGATTAGTGATTGGAATTATTAACAATGAATGGTTATGAAAAAATGAAATAAAATAGTAACTTGATTATAATGTTAATACTTGGTTCATGTTAATAAAGTACCTAGGATAATGCCTATCTTAATGAATATTAATCTCTTACCTAAATTATTTGAGAAAAGTGATATAAAGGATAGTAGATGTAGATGAAATCAATATGAATTTATGGAATGAGTTGATAAAAGGAATAATGATGTTGGATGATTAACCTATGTTTAATAAAAGAAATAAGTTAGGGACATTTAACTTGGTGCATTAAAATGAATGTAGATCTTTTAAGCTCATGATTCCGTGAATATCTTATGCATGTAAATGGTTTATATGATGTTGCTTTAGTAGCGACGTTAGGGAACCCGGGAGGACTTAAGTTGTATAAATCTTACATTCAAGTAGTAGAAAGTTATTTCTTCTTTTAGAAATATGAAGTGTAATGATGAATATTATTCTAGCTAAAATAAATAAATAAATAAATAAAAATTCACTACTTGCATTTTATAGAGGTTTTATGTCTTGTCCTCTTGGGTTGCCTGGCGGGGCGTTACATCTGGTATCAGAGCCCTAAGTTTCTACACTAGGAACTCTGGGTCTCATAGCTCACCTATGCATAACTTTGAGTATCTTAACTTTGTCTCTTTTTGGATTATGTTGCTATGCTAAAACTTGAATCTTAGGAAACAAAGGCTACCTTTCGTGTTCTTATGTTGTATTGTCTTACAAGGGCACACCCATTCCTCTATGATTAAGTTATATTTTAACAATTATTTATGTTTTTGCATAATGAGATCAATGATGTGTTAAGTGGATGTTTCTTATAATATTAATGGAATGGCGAAGAATTCTTGAGACTTGTGTTTGTTTTCTTGAAAGGTACTGGTATCTCTAGAAGGGTCAAAAGTTAAAGGATGCTAAATGTTTTGAATCTTAATTATGGTAGTAGATAATATTACCCCTTGATCATACCTATAATATAATGTTGTGCACTCTATCTTCTTACAAATACCTAGTTGAATTTTATCCTACTCAAGGTATCTTAGAAATAGATTTCTTTTGGATCTTTAAAGAATGAAATGACTATGGTAGTACTTGATAGGAATGATAGGGCAATAATTAGATTACATGGCTAATAATATGTACCTAGGAAAGAAGTGAAAAATAATAATAATAATAAATAAATAAATTAGGAACAAATAATTTACTGTCATATGCATTTCTCTCTCTCTTTCTCTCTCCCCTCTTAAGAAATAAGTTTTGCATGACTAAAATTGTTTAGACAAGGCAATAATATATTAGGAAAATTTGTAAATACTCAATTAGGAAACCCTTGGGTGAAGGACCTATGTCCCCAAGATTTTATCATAGGCTATAATTCATATTTTCATTTAGGAAGAGGAATTTTTATCCCTATCTTGGTAAGAAGTTATATCCTTTCTGCATATCTTATTAAATTGCACAAAAAGGATTTAAGATAACATAATCAAGAAATTCTAGGGAAGAGTATGTGTGATGATGGATTAGCTGTACTAATGATGGAAGTTGTTTTTATTAAATATATGTCTTGCAAAATGCCTAGTGAATAGTTAGGATCCTAGATGGGTATTTTGGAAACAAATTCATGTTTTGTATACATTGTGATCAACACCATAGTAGTAAGAAATTAACAACATTAAGTGATTGATCAACTATGAATAAGGAGTTGTTGTGGTAAATAAATGTTATAGAAATGTACCTTACTCAATTTCTACTTAGAACTGATGTTATCTCAAAATTTTAAAGTGTACGAGGGTAATGTTTCAAATAGGTAAAGGGTAGAAATTAAAGTTATGTACAGTAGTTAATGTTATTAATTTAGATGTTGTGGTTATGAAGATAGTAGTAGGACTCATATACTTCTTTCTCTCTTAATGGATCTATGATCGTTATGCAATAAAGAATTTGAAATAACTCTTAAGAAAATACCATATGGAAATTGCCTGACATGCAAATTAGGGAAAAGTACATAGATAAATAGTAAGCTTTAAGAAGGGATCCCAACTTAATGAATAATAGTGCAATAAATTGTAAATTGTTTAGATCTCCTCTAGGGGCTGAATGTGTTTTTGGAAATCAAGCACTACAACTATTGTGAAAGATGACTTAGAATATGTATATTGTAAAATTTGTGTGTCCTATGTCATTGGAATTCTACTTAAAGCTTTGATGGAAAGGAATATTTCTTATAAAACTATGTGTTAATGAAAATGGTAAGTTTCAAGTATCTAGATTTTCATGATTACAAAAGAAAATAAAAATTATTTGATGTATTCCCTTCATGATCATAACAAATATAAATGTTACATACCTCTCTATGTTTGGTATTCATAGCTTGTAAGGGACACAAATTTTGGACCCTATTTGTAATAAGGTCTCACAAGTTGTATTATGTAGGGTTAGATTATGTCTCAAAAGGGAAAATATATCATAAATTCTTTCTTTTTTTATATTGGTTACCATAGATAGGAACTTTGATATTGTGAAAGGAAGTGATAATCTTAGTTGGTAAAACATGCAATTTCCTAATATATTGATATTAGTGAGTAAACATGAATACCTTAGAGTTTTGACTTGATAACAATAATTTTGATGCAATTTCAAGTATCTTATTAACAAACTTACTGCATAAAATGATAGAATCACATAGGTAATTCTTTTTGAAAGTCATTACTAATTCAATTGAGTTAATCTACACTAAAGTTGTAATAAGATAGGATTTACCAAAACTCTTTATAGGAGAAGAATGTGTGCAGTCATTAAATTAGGATCTAGAATAGTAATAATATAATTCTGTTAGATAATGTGTGATATATAGTTCACATTCCTGACTTCCAGGAGTAAGTCGAATCTTAGTGGGGGAGCATGTAATACCCCTCTAACCCTAATATAAGTTTTGTGTTTTTGAAAGAATTAAGATCCTTCGATGTTTTCTTATAGCTTAAGTTGTACATGATACTTGTTTGAGCTATTCCTATAGTTGTTTATAATAATTTCATAAGCTAGTACTCAATGATTCTAATATCAGACATACTATCTAAAGGTATCATTTTTGTATGTATTTATCTCCATGTATGTATTGAGTACCTACAAGGCCTTTATGAACATAGTTAGGATGTTATATGATATGTACTTGATAGATATATATAAGCGGTTATTTATATTTTCTTCTATTAAGGTTACCTTGGATGAATCTTGTATCTCACTTGATGATTTGATTATGTTAATTTATTATTAGTATTGATAAGAGACTAACACAATGCTTGAGATTCTAACCTTCATTATGATGATGCTACATGCTTTGAGTGTATATATATACATGATGTGTTTTCATGATTCAGGACGAAGTCGTAGTTACTCACATAGCTGAGGTCCACATGATGTATCAATCCTGGTCATCTGTCTGCAATGTTTTCTTTTATATGTATATCCGTGCATATGCATTTCTTCTTGTGATGCAGGCTTGCAGGTATCGGGCATCGACTTCACCTGGCTTCACAAGTCTGAGCATGCCCTCAAATCCTTGATGGTTGTTGTTATGGAGATAGTACTAAGGCCCCTACATGAGTCTTCCTTTGTCATTATTCCAATTTGGGAATATTAGGGTTCCTTCTTTGTCAGTCAACCTTTGGGTCAAAAACCCAGATCCAACGCACCCGATTGGGCATGGTTGTAGTTAGTGCCTTGTGACCACTTGAATTTATTTGGTTGTATGATTTGTTTACTCATTTTATTTATTTCTCCTTCTTGGTATGATTCTTAGTTAATCTTTCTATGTTGTGTTTCAGGAGTTTGGCTTGACTTTCCTTGTTGACTTTGGTTGACCTTGTTTGATCTTATGGTTTTCTCGATATGTTTCATAGATGATTTGTATGGCCTCTTTGGATGATTAGATTTATTTTGAGGCATGTGATTTTATTCTACCTTAGTGTTATATCCTATAGCAATTATAAATAGGTAATAATATTGTGATCTACTACTTCATAATCTCATAGATTATAGTGTTTGGTATTTGGCATGTATCTATATAAATATAAATATATATATATATATATATATATATATATATATATATATATATATGGAAATATATATATGGGTGCACACATATATGTATTTATATATATATAATTTATATGTGATTATATGTTAATTATTGTAGATATTGTTGATGGTGTATATTTTGAGATTAATGTAAAGTATAATATTATTAATAATTAAATATTAAATAATGCGAGGTATATTATTCTCAATTGTTAATTATTGATAATGAGGATAGGTTATATATATAGATATTGATGTAATTAATGATGGAATATGCATATATGTTAGGATAATATTACATATGTGTATGAATGAATACAAATAATCTTTTATTGTATATTTGAGTAATATAGTTGTATGATATTAAGTTATTTTATAATACCCTTTAGTTAAGAGTTAGTTGGGAGTTGGTTACTTTTCCTCTCAACCTTTGGAAATCTATTTATATGCACTACTTTCTCATTTGAAGAGAGGAGATTTTGGGGCTGAAGCATTGAGGAGAGGATGGCCTTACTTTTCATGGAGATTTTGGAGAGAAAACTTGGAGATGTGAGGGAGAGTTTGTAAGCATATGTCTTTAAAATTTTTTGGTTATCTTTGCTTTTGGGAGAGAGATATTTTTGTGAGAATTTCAGTAGTTGAGAGAGGGATTCTTTGCTATGGAATTATTTCTTTCTTTCATGGAGATTTCTGAAAGTGGATAGGGTTTGAAGGATGCATCTCAAGTTTGGATTTGTCTTCTCTTTTGTTTCCTTCCTTCTTCGATTCAACCTTCGTAGGACATGAGGTATGGATTGAATATGTTAGTTACTTTATGTCTCTGATAGATTATGGATCTATTTATATATTATAATTATTTATTATATCTATACTTTTAATTTCTATAGTTATTTTAAAGTTTTGAGTTTTTGTTTGTAAGAATTGGCATGTGTTTTCCTAGGGTTTTTAGCAACCCATTTTTGGAGATCTATTATTATAATAATTTAAATTGCATCTAGGGTTTTACTAAATTAATTTTCTAGAAGTAAAATTCACAGATCTCAAATGGGTATATCTCTGATTTTATTTTTAGGGTCGAATTAATGCCTTATTTTTGACATTTTGGCAGACTATGCCTGTCCATTCTCGATTTTGAATTTTCTGTCAAATGTATTCGTATGCTACAGGCTGATATGATTATATAAAAATTTAAATTTGATATAAAATATTCTCCTAAGTCTTATCTTTCATTTCCAATTGGTTTGGAGAATTTTTATTATGTTTTGTGAAAATTACAACCGTTTTAGTGAAGGCAGGTCTGAACCCTAACCAGAATTTTTTATTTTAAACCAGAAGTCATAACTTTCTTTCCCACCGTTGGATCTTCCTAAAAATCAAATTGAGAGTCCATAATTATGTTATCTAAATCCCCACTGAAGCGATTGCATTTATTATTTGTTTTGTGGAAGATATGGATGACTGTTCTATGATGACTATTCTTTGCATTTAATCCTTGCTTGAAATAATTCAGTTTAAGAATATCATTAAGTTTTAAGGTTTCGTATGGTCACCAGAGGCTATTAGAATATTTTTTTTTTAGTTAATTAGATCTATGTATACTTTGAATATGTTTATAATATCACTTGGATGTCTTCTTATATGTTTGGAACATTTTGTATGCCATATTGGGTTTAGGGTTCTCAAGTGGACTAGGGACAACATATGTTTTCCTAAACTCAATCAAATGTTGTTATGGAATTGATATGAATTATTGATGATGGATCTATTATGCTCTTATAATTTTTATATGTATGTTAGGGAACCTAAGTACACTAGGTGAGTGGCTCATAGTGAGGGGCCCGGGCCCTAAGTGGCTAGTACCAGGATAACCTACTATGAGTTATTTAATCAAGTGATAACCTAAATAAATGAATTGGGAATGGGAGATTATTGGAATGGAAAATTACACACTAATCAAGATTGATTATGCCTCGCCCATACGTTTAGTGCTAGTAAAGACTAAGGATGGGAGTGGGAGAAGGTACCTATGCGTAGGTACGACTGGATGACCTTGTCTGTACGAGAGGCATTCGATTCCGCATGTGCCTACTTGGGGGCCGAGGCCAAGAGTGGCTAGTACCAGGACAACCCAAGGGGTGAGGGCTATGCGATGACACTCACCTAGCTTGTAGCTTAGAGTCTCTACTAAATTTGATCATGCCTCTGGTAGTCCTTGTGGTCTTCTTGTCTTTTCTTTTGTGTTGTGACTTTGGGGAAATTTTTATCACCACCTTAGGAATTTCCTAGTTGTTACCTCTTATATGGGCCTTTGGTTCTATCTCCTAGCTCGGGGGAGTGGGCATATTGGTTCCACATGGTTGGGTGGTTAATATTTATATCGAGGTATTGATCGTGATTCTTTGGATGATCCTAGCACATATTCCTTTCCAGATCTGCAGTTGAAGATTTCTTATTGGATATTTTAATATGTTGAGATGTACTTATGTATTTGTATTCATGTAATTTTTAATCTCCTAAAAGGAGTCTTGTAGTATTGATGCAATCTCAATTCAAAGCAATGCATAAGGGAATGGGTAGTTCTAGGTAAAAGAAAGGGAAAAGAATGTGAAATATTGGACATGTTACTAGCATTAAAAGAAAGTGTTTATGTTATTTATCCTATCCTCTTATGTTGTCCATGTGTAAAGGAAATAATCTTAAATATAATTATATATAATGATGTATCACAACAATAATTTATTCTCTCTTGATGAAAGAATTCAAAGAGATTATTGAGAAATGATAGATTAGTGATTGGAATTATTAACAATGAATGGTTATGAAAAAATGCAATAAAATAGTAACTTGATTATAATGTTAATACTTGGTTCATGTTAATAAAGTACCTAGGATAATGCCTATCTTAATGAATATTAATCTTTTACCTAAATTATTTGAGAAAAGTGATATAAAGGATAGTAGATGTAGATGAAATCAATATGAATTTATGGAATGAGTTGATAAAAGGAATAATGATGTTGGATGATTAACCTATGTTTAATAAAAGAAATAAGGTAGGGACATTTAACTTGGTGCATTAAAATGAATGTAGATCTTTTAAGCTCATGATTCCGTGAATATCTTATGCATGTAAATGGTTTATATGATGTTGCTTTAGTAGCGACGTTAGGGAATCCGGGAGGACTTAAGTTGTATAAATCTTACATTCAAGTAGTAGAAAATTATTTCTTCTTTTAGAAATATGAAGTGTAATGATGAATATTATTCTAGCTAAAATAAATAAATAAATAAATAAAAATTCACTACTTGCATTTTATAGAGGTTTTATGTCTTGTCCTCTTGGGTTGCCTGGCGGGGCGTTACATCAATGATGCTTTCATTTTTTCCATCATATGCTTCATTGAGGGAGATTATGCAAAGAGGTTGTCTACTGAAGAAACAATGAAAGTAAAGGCCCTTGGGGCATTCTTTATTCAGTTCTGAAATTTCACTTACATTCGGGTGGTAGGAAGCACCCTAGCACTAAAGTTGTCAAGATACCCTTCTAACATGGTAGTTCTCCTAGAAATAGCATGATAGTTATTTGGTGCCCATGAACACATTAAGCATAATAAGAAGCATTGCTGGTATTTTTCTATTTCTATCAGCCCCCACTGTGTGCCAGACATGAAAGTCTGCAAGTCTCTAACTTGGGAATGGGATGAGTTCCCGCTGGAAACCTACAATTCGGTGAGGCCAGTTTTTGATCCCATTGGTACATTCAGCCACATAATGGGGAGGCATTATATCCATGAGTTGCATATAGAAGATCACTAGGCTAACTATGTAGATGACTATGAAGTAAGAGTCTATGATTATTTCTGGATGAGTCTAGATTTGGTGTAGGGTGCTCTTTCATTGAGGATTCCACAGAAGGTAGTGGATGCTAACTCCGATAACATTTTGGATTCCATATACAACACGAACAAGGTATACACAAGGGCTATCCTGAATGCAAAGATAGATCAAGATGAAAATGATAGTGTAATCACCTGAAAATGGACAAAGATCAAATCAAAGAAAATTGAGTCAAATTGAGGCAAATCAAGGATAAAATTGAAGTAATTGAATCACAATGCACAATTAGCCAATCAAAATTAAAATCAAGTCTTAATTCAAGATAAATTAAAATTGAGAGCATTTTAATCAAGTGTAATCAAATTGAAGTACAATTAAATCAAATAATTGTTTAGTCTTGGATTAAATTAAATTCAACCCATTCAAGGGGTACATGGTTAAAATAAATCAATCAAATCAATTAATAAATCTCAATTACTCTCAACAACCCAAAAGGAGAGGAAAATCAATTAACCAATGAGATTTGAGGAAAGGCATTCACATGGATCAAACCAAATTGAATCTCAATCACTCAAAGTGAAAAAAAATCTTGACCATTGATCTTGTCTACTTGTCCCAAGCTTTGAGGACACAAACCTTGTATTGTCTTCAAAGGGTGGAACCAAAGACTCAACCAAGGCTTAATCATGATCAAACACAACTACACCCCCTACCATTGGAAAATCTATAAAAGGGAGGTCAAAATCCTTCATAATTATCAACCACACATATGAGAATTGCATTGAACCTCTTGCAATTTGAGTTTAAAAAGGCATTTGAGAGCATAATTAGCATTTATTTTGATAATTGTTAGCTTTATCATTATTTATCTTTATCATTCTCATTCTAGGACTGTCATTAATGAGAGCTTTCTAAGAGCTTATTCATTAACATCTTAGTTAGAGAGCCATAGGATGCTCAATTGATCATTAATTTGCTATAGTTTTCTCTATTGCTTTGTGGTTTAATTTAGTTACTATTTCATTTATTGATGATTAACCTTAATTATATGAAGATACTTTCATTAGCATACAAAACGATGCCCATTGTGGGGCTCTAAGCCTCATTTTTATCAATTTCATCATTTGGATCATATTTTGTATGCTTTTATCTTCACTTTTCTATGAATTTTCTACAGAAAATAGGTGAAGTCACGCGTATGATCAATTCAGTCATGCCTGCAGTCATTCTGATGATGCCTATAATATTTGTCTTAACACCTACTAGCTAAAAATTTGCGCTTGGTTGATCACTTCTATTCGGTCTTACATTCTTTCTTGTCACCTGACAAAGAAATGTTCACATGTGTGCAATAAAGTGTTCATGCCTTTGACAAAAATAGTTATGCCTACAATCTAAGCAGTGTCGTGAATTTGCAATTTAGTGTCACCTATGTCAAAGCTTTGCTCCACAATTGACAGAAACAATCACGCCTATGATCTTTTGATTCACGCTTTGCACTAATTTGTTATCACTTTGAATTAGTTTGTTATCACAGTTTTAAATACTATTTACGCTTTGCAATAAATTGTTCACGCCTGAGTAATTTTTAGTGTTGCTTGTGTCACTGGATAGTGTCGCTTGGTATCATTAAAGTTACACCTGCAAACACTTTGATCACGCATATTAGCTGGACAATGTCGCTTTCTGTCTATTATCTGAATTTGATGTTAAATTGATAAATTTCATTATCTAACTCTGTTTGATATTTTCACTGTAAATGAGCAGGCACAGAAAGGTCCAAAAACCAGAAAGTAGATTCAATCAAGAAGAAAAGGCACTAGCTAAAAGGATCAAGAAGGAAAACTTTAAGCACATTAAGGTTGTTCTTGAGACATCACAAGAGGAAGACAATTAGGTATACCAAAATTATCTTGCAATTATTGAAGCTTACAAAAAGAAATTTGTTTCTCTCAATTGGATTTTTAGTCCTTAGTTCAATTTTTTCTTTGAAAATTTGTAATTCAAAGTTCTCTAAAGTTCATTACATAATTATTTGCTTCATCAATTTTGATTTAGTTTCCCCTCATTGTGATTGTTGGTGTTGACTAACTTGCTGGTGGAAAAGCACATTTGGAAGGAGCTATTGCCAAGGTAATGTCAAAAATAATGAAATCAATAAAAAATTCCCCTAACTTCGGTTAGCTACAAAGAATAAGGTAAGCCTCAACTAGTCAATATTATCCCTTAGCTTGTGGCATTGGTGCATTCAAAATCTAGTAATTAAGAAGGATTAAGGAATCAAACACTAAGAATCAAAGCTGCTTTGTTTGTGGAAGAGAGTAGAAATACTTGAATCCCAATAATTAGTGGGTGAAATCAATTGGACATTGTTAATTGTGTTTGGGAACTAAAGGGAAAGTTAGGGATATGCTTTTCACCTTTTGGTGAACCAAATTCCCAAAAGCTTAACCTTAATTCCAATTTTTCTTGCTTTACAAATGAACATGCTAGAGAATTAGTGGGCTCACCTCCCGAGTTGTTCTTTAACGAGGCCGGTGTGAGGGACAACCCAAAGTGGGATACACTCACTTTTTTCTGTGGGAATCCAACCCACTCTAAAATGAAATGCATGCATCCTTAATGGGGTGTGTGACAAATGGATTTTAATTTTTCAACCTTCCTCTAGTAGTCTTCATGGATTGCGCAAAATCATACCTCGGTGCATGTGGGAAGCCCCTTAACATACTTAGGGGATGAGAGATTAAAGTCTATTTGAACGGAATCAATACTAAATCCTTGATAAAATAGCAAGACCACCTTCTAGAGCCATGTTTACGAACCAAATCTTGTGCTAGGTAGGTTCTTGAAGTGTCTTTTTATGTAAAACCCATGACAACGTTCTTCAAATCAAACATTTTTTGTTAAAAGGGTAAAAAGAGACAAGTGAATGTGTGATTTTTGTGTTTGGAATACATAAACAAGTGAGAGATATCCATTGAAAACTCATCTTACATTTTAAAATCTCTTCAATATAAAATCAACAATTTTTGAATCAAGGATCATTCCAAATCAAACCCTTGTTGGATGCTAGTTTCCACACGGTCCCAAACACATAGGGTATCATTACCAGGAGATAACACTATTTTTTCAAACCTAAGGCAAGAAGTTGAGTACCAAATTGTTTTCAAGGATCCTAATCAAGAAGAAATTTTCATGAACTTATTTGAACCAAGACTTGAAGAGATGGGTGATAGAAATTCATCCTATCATAATCACAATATCAACAATGCCAACTATAATCCTAAGCAGACACTTGAAGAAAGGGTTGAGAAAGCTGCCCAAGACAATGATTTCCTAGAGGTTATCGAGAAATTAATAGACAAAGATAGGGAGAAATTCTTCCTAAACCTAGCCCAAAAGGGGTAAAGCTGCCCTATGATTTTGATATTGACCAACTCAAGAAAGATCAACACCAAGATGACCCTATGAATGTTATGACTAGGCAAATAAAGGCCTTCCAAGATAAAATTGATACCATGAAGAAAGTAGCCGAACCTAAGGCCTTTTCCATAGAAGCTTTGTGTCCTTTTCCTTTCGACAAAAGTTTAGCAATGGTATCTTTTCCTTTCAATACCATCTTTCCTAAATATGATAAGTACATGGGTAAAACAAACCCACATGACCATTTAAGGGAGTTTTGTGCCCTAAGCATAGAGTTCATGCACAATGATACATATCTAATGAGACTCTTTCCTAGAAGCTTAGGAGGTCCCGCAATGGAGTGGTTTTCAAAACTAACCCCTGGAATAAAGTCCTTTGAGGAGTTAGCCTCCAAGTTTGTAACCCATTACTCTTATAACATTGAGCATGAAATCACAATGCTCAAGTTATGCGATACCAAACAAAAAGATGGAGAGTCCTTTTTAGGATTCCTACAAAGGGGGAGGACCATTTTTGCAAGGTATCCACAAAGTATCCTAGAGAAAGAGAAGATGGAAATCTTCACCAAAAATTGACCTCGAAAATGAATTATAGATTACAACTTCAATGTCCCCCAACATTTGAGAAACTCATCGAAAATGGGATAAAGATTGAAGATGTCTTGGTCAAAAGAGGTGAAGTTAAATTATTTAAGGATAACAAATCCAACAAAAAAAACAACAACTACAATAACAACAACAACAACAATAATTATGTGCCTAAGTATTTCAATAATCAAGGGTCCAACAATAATAATGATAAATCCAAATCATGGACAAACAAAAAACAACAAAAACCTTGTAAATGATGGAGTTGTGGAGGCCCACACCGTGAAGTCAACACCTTTTATCCTACCATATGGAGAAAATTCTTCCAATAATGTTAATCAAACAAACAAAGCTCCATATAATTTCAATAATAGTTCCAATACTTTCAACAATAATGCTAGTGGAGACAAATCAAAATCATCTTACTCTAATTACAATAAAAAGAAATTCTCCTACCTAGGTGAACCTTTGGAGAATGTATTAAAGACCTTGGTTGCCAATAATGTCATCACATTACCCGACATGAAAGATTATGAACCCAAAGTCAAATCTTATTGGTGGAATGCATACCATCATTGTGAACATCATTGAAATAGGGGTCATCCTACAAATGAATGTATGAGGTTAAAACACTTGGCTCAAGATTTAATTGACAAGGGAACTATTCAAATCGAAGGACCACAAAATAATGGAGATCATACCACCTTCAAGAACCCTTTTTTGAATCATGAAAAGGGGGAGTCATCAAATATGAATCAAAATCATAAAAAGGGTAATGAGAAGGTGAACTTTGATCACACATATGATAACATGATAAACACCTTAAGAGAAGCGGATCAAACCATAAACATTATTATAGTGAAAGATAAGTCAAGGGAAGTATCATCAAATGTTGTCACTAGGGGGCAAGCATAAAAAATTATCCTACCTACCAATCCTTCAAAAGTGGTGATATCAAATCAAGCCTCAACATCATCATCAAAGAAATATAGCTTGGTTGAGAAATTACAAAGAACTCTTGCTCAAATCTCTATTCTTCAGCTACTCAAATTATCACCAATTCATAAGGATATCTTGGAAAAAGCCTTGTTGGAAACAAATGTGCCTCTAAATTTAGAGGTAGACAAATTCCAAAATATGGTAGGGCACCTAATCACACCTCATTTCCTATCATTTTTTGAGCAAGATGACATGTCTCTTAATCATCTACAAAATCTGCCCCTACATATAGAAGTGTTGATCCATAAGCATAGGGTGAAAAGAGTTCTTATAGATGGAGGAGCTAGCCTAATCATTTGTACCCTTGGCTTGGTAAAAGCCCTAGGATTTTATGAGGCTATTGACCCTAAGAAAAAGATAACCATAAAAGCCTATGATGATGAAGAAAGAGCCTCAAAAGGAGTCATAGTATTACCTATAAGAGTTGGTCCCATACAAAAAGAGACCATATGCCAAGTGTTGGACCTAAAATTGACATATAATATCTTGCTAGGAAGGCCATGGATCCATGAAATGCAAGTTGTTGCTTCAACTTATCACCAATGCCTAAAATTCCCATATCTAGGGCAAGAGATAATGATAAGTGGGGATCTAAACCCATTCCAATATTGTAATAATGTCAAGCCTATCAATGAATCCCTAGTCCCACATAATACTAAAGGGTCCATACCTAAGCAAGTGGAGCAAGGTCAAAATTCTAAGAACACTTCTTGGTTGAAGGGAAAGGAAAAGATGGAAGAAGAAGTTATTATTGAAGACACACCAAAACTCATTAACCCAACTACCTTGACTAAAGGAAAAGAGAGGGTTAATGAGGATAACATTATTGAAGAAATAAAAGATCATATAAAAGCTACTCAAGTATTCACCAAAGAGGCCCATTATCAAAAGATGGACCAAATGATGAAATTTTTTGATAAGCAATGCAAGATTAAGCAAAAGGGAGTAGGTGAATACTCCTTATCTATGATGGACCTACCTTTATCACCCAAGTCCTTTGGGAAACCCTCAAATCTACCCCATAAATATAATGTGAAATCCATGAGTGAAAGTACATCATCTGCCATGGATGAAGAAGACAATGAGATCCTAAGCTGGTTATACAAAGATGAAGAATCAAGTGCCCATGTCAAACATATCCAAAATATAACCATTCCCACACATCAATATGGGAAAGGGTTTGCAATCATGCAAAGGATGGGATACAAAGGTCAAGGACCTTTAGGTACAAAGAATAAAGGGATCATTGAACCCTTAGAAAGTACATGTCGAGATTCTAAGGAGAAAGCAAGAATAGGGTATCTTGAAGAAGGATACACTCAAAAACATCATCCCCAACTTTATAGCCAAATATTATAATTAGAGTCTCATAGTGATGAGGATTCTAATGAATGGGAATGGAAGACCCTATCAGATGAGTCATGCCAAGACAAGGGTATTGATGTTATTCATACCTATGCTTCTACCAAAAATAAAGGACCAATGACATAATCAACTTCAAATCAAGCATCTAGTTCTAGCCAAGTGATTCTAAATGATGTACCAAGTATAGAGATAGAAATCAATCAGTGGGTGGGAAAACCATACGTTCCTTCATGGAGACCTACTATGGAAGAATCAAATGGTAGGTTTAATCCACATGACTTTTATCCAGTAGAAACCCAAGAGGAATCTAGTGAGGGGGACTTTGATCCTTCTTCTTTAGAACATTTAGAGGAAGCCCATATCCAATATTTTCAAGATAAAATGTGCAAACCCTCCAATAATGAGATCTACACCTTAAACCCTATTGAAACAAACATAAGTGTTGACCCATTAACTCTCATTTGCCCAGACTTAATCAAATGGGATACCATTGAACCAACTACCTTGCCAACTTTATTGAATGACAACATGGTGTCCCAATACCTCAACATGGTTGAACCTTCTTCTATTAGAGAACATGAAGAAGAAATGATTAGCAGGAGCATCCAAACTTCTAATCTGAGAAAAAATGAAAAAATAAAATAAAAATAAAAAAGGAAAAGAATCAAGTGTTGAAAACCACTTTGTGGCAACATTAGATCAAGAAAAAAACAAAGAAATAAAGGATGTTTTCAAAGGTGAAAACCCAACTGAGGCACCTATGGAAGGGAGTTTGGATGTTCTACAAGAACACTATGAAGAAAGATCTCCGATCTTAATTGAGCCAACATAAAAGATAAACATTGGATCAGAAACAGAGCCGAAGTTCATCCACTTAGCAACATCCTTATCTAGTGAAGAAAGGACATAATTCATTAAGTTATTTAATGAAAGACAAGTTAACTTCACATGGTCTTATGATGATATACCAGGTTTAGACCAAAATCTGATAATGTATCATCTCAATATCAAGGAAGGAGCAAAATTCATTAAGCAAAAACTAAGGAAAATGCATCCTCATATAGCCCTACTTGTCAAAGTGGAGTTAGAAAAACTATTGAAGGTGGGATTTATAAGGGCCATTGATTATGCACAATGGATCTCAAATATAGTGCCAATATCAAAAGCAGACAAATCCATCAGAATCTGCATGAACTTTAGAGACTTAAACTTGGCATGTCCTAAGGATGATTTCCCACTTCCGAGTATTGATACCATTGTAGATTTAACAGTGGGGCACTCTATGTTCTCACTCATGGATGGATTTAGTGGGTATAATTAGATAAATATATCACCAAAAGACCAAGATAAGACTGCTTTTACATGTGCATGGGGTATATTTTGCTAGAATGTTATGCCATTTGGGTTAAAGAATGCAGGAGCAACCTATCAAAGAGCAATGACCACAATATTTTACGATATGATGCATACATTCATGGAGGATTATGTGGATGACATATTAGCCAAATCTCATTCAAGAAAAGAACACCTAATTTTGGCAAATTTTTTTGAAAGGGTAGAAGAATTCAAAGTGAGACTCAACCCAAAGAAATGTGCATTTAGAGTTCAATCCGACAAACTCTTAAGCTATATTGTATCTGCCAAAGGGATAGAGGTGGATCCCACTAAAGTAAAGGCTATAATGGAAATGGAAGCACCCAATAACATTATTCAAATGTGATCTTTACAAGGAAGGATCCAATCCATTAGGAGATTTATCTCCCAATTAGCAGAAAAATGCCATAATTTCACCCAACTCTTGCATAAGGATACAATCTTTAAGTGGGATGAAAAGTGTGAAGAAGCCTTTAATCTATTAAAGAAATATCTTATGAATCCACCAATCTTGATGCCACCTATCAGAGGCAAGCCATTAATCCTATACATTTCAGCAACAGAGAATTCATTGGGGGCACTTCTAGCACAAGAGGATGAAATAGGAAAAGAGAAGGCAATTTACTACATTAGTAGAACCTTAGTCAAATATGAGTTGAACTATACATTTATGGAAAGGGCATGCTTGGCTATAGATTTTTCTTCCCAAAAATTATGCCATTATATGCTAGCCCACAAGATAAGGCTCATTGCCAAATTTGACCCCTTAAAGTATTTACTCAGCAAAACAACATTGAATGGAAGGCTAGCAAAGTGGGTAATGATACTTAGTGAATTTGACATAGAATATGTTGATAGAAAATCAATCAAAGGGAAAGTAATTTCAGACCAATTAGCCAAAGCACCACTTCATGATGATCATCCTATACAAGTTGAATTCCTGGATTCAGAGATTGTGAAGGTAGAAGCCAAAACATGGCAGCTTTATTTTGATGGTTCTTACACTCACCATGGATTAGGAGCAGGCATAATTCTCATTATGCCTCAAGGTTCTACTATCCCTAAATCTTAAAAATTTCTATTTCCATGCACCGACAATATAGCAGAGTATGAAGCATTGATTATTGGAATCAAGCTAGCATTAGAGTGGAAAGTGACAGAATTAAAGGTTTATGGAGATTCACAATTGGTCATAAATCAAGTGAATGAAGAATACCAAATGAAGGATGATAAATTGATATCTTACAAAAACATGGTGCAAAATCTCAAGAAGTATTTCATACTCATCACATTTGAACAAGTGCCAAGAGAAAAGAACAAAGTAGTAGATGCTATGGCAACTTTGGCCTCACTTTTGCAGATGCCGAATCAGAGTGCTAGATATGAGTTATTGGTAGAAGAAGTGATTCAACCTGTGTTTGACCCAAACCACCCTTATACTATTTTCCTAATAACTACAACTAAATCACCCTGGTATGGACCAATTTATGCCCACTTAAAAGATCAAACCCTTCCTATCAATCAAACTAGAAACCAAAAGAAAAGCTTCATTCATCAAGCCACCAAATACACTATAGTTTCTGAAACATTGTATCAAAAATGTCTTGACGGAATGCTCCTTAGGTGTTTAGAAGAGGAAGAATCAAAATTTAGCCTTACGAGATATCCATGAAGGAATTTGTGGATCACACTCAAACAGATTATCCCTAGCCAAGAAACTTATAAGGATAGGATATTTTTGGCCTACCATGGAAAAAGATTCATGTAACTTTGCAAAAACTTGTAAGAAATGTCAATTCCATGGGAATTTGAAACATGCACCTGCACAAGAGCTTCATCCAATGACAACACCTTGGCCATTCTACCAATGGGGTTTAGGCCTAATAGGCATGATTTATCTGCCATCCTCCAATGGTCATAAATTCATCATCATAGCAACAAAATATTTTACTAAGTGGGTGGAAGTTGTACCCCTATCAACATCAATAGGCAAACAGATATCCTTGTTTATCCTAAATCATATTATTTGTAGATATGGCATACCTCACGCCATCATAACAGATAATGCAAAGCATTTTAAGAAAAAAGACATAATAAAATTGTGCACCAAGTTTCACATGATTCATGATTCATCTTCAATCTATTACCCTCAAGGTAATGGGCAAGCCGAAGCAACAAACAAAAACATCTTGAAGATTTTGAAGAGAACGGTGGACAACTCAGGGAGAGATTGGCACATCAAGATTAATCCAACCTTATGGGCTTATAGAACAAGCATTAGAATGCCAACAGGGGCTACACCTTTCTCATTAGTCTTTGACACAGAAGTAGTTTTGCCTTTAGAGGTTGAACTTCCATCTTTAAGGATATATATGCATGGTTTGATAGATGAAGAAGACTATATGGTTGCAAGGTTGCAAGAACTAGAACTCTTGGATGAAAAACATAAGCAAGCATCTGATCATTTGAAGGTGTACCAAAATAGGGTGTCCAAGGCATACAATAAACATATCAAGCCAAGAACATTCCAAATAGGGGACCTAGTTTTGAGAGAAAATCCCAAGAACCAAACAAAACGAGAAAATAATGGAAAGTGGGAAGCAAACTGGTTGAAAATTTTAGGACCGACACATACAAACTAGCAAATTGTGATGGTGAAGAACTACAAGAGCCAATCAATATCATACATCTCAAGAAGTTCTACACATGAGGAAGACAAAAGAGGATAAAGAATATTAGATGGAGCAACAACATATTTATTGTACATAGTGAAAAGAGATCCTGAAAAGACCAAAACATTGGAAAAATAGAAAAGATAAAAAATAGTGAAAAATTGAGCATGAAGCACGCAAAAACATTCATATATGATCTTGGAAAAAAAAAGAAAAAAATTGAAAAAGAGAAAAATACAAAAAAATTAAAAAAGAAAAAAAGTACCTTGGTGAAAACCTAGCAAATAGGCACCTTGGTAGCCAAAAAAGAGAAAAGCTTTAAAAATAGAAAAAAGAGCTTGATCCATTCAATCAGTGAAAACCTGTTAAACAAGGGCCATTGAAAGTCCAAGTTAGTTGCATACTTAGAAGGTCACCTTGTAAATATTGCATTCGCCAACATGTGTATATATTGCATAATAAAACCTCACAGTTGCATTTTCAAGTACCTTAAGATTGTGGTCACCTAATCAAAAAATTGTCCTAAGTCCCATAAATGAAATCAATATCAAACTGGGGGCAATCTACTCTAAAGGAGCGAGGATTCATCAACAAGCTTTATTCAATCAGAGAATCAATTCATCACACTTGAAAGAGGAACACTTAATCAGATCTACATCCCAATCCAATTTGAGCCTAAAAATGGAAAATTGATCCAAGAACTTAAATGACCTTATCTTTTATCAGGATTAAAAATTTGAAATGGATGGAACTACACTTGAATTATGGATTTGAAAAACATGGAAATTTTTTTTCTAAGTGTTAACTCAATTGATGAAATCATTTCTTTCTAGAAAATCGATGAAAGTTTTAGACTAGACAAGCTATGATGAAATAATGATATATTTCTTGATTTCTAGATGGCTGTCTTAAAATCAAAGTTTTAAATCATGTATTATTGGTCTAAGGACGTGATGATCAAAGAATCATTGAGGACTTGTACATAGGATAAAATGGAGATTTTTGCTTGTTTACGCAAATGGATACCATGGTTTTTTTAATTTTCCATATCATAATACCAACATCCACTTGTAACATAGAATCTGAAAAAATCGGTATTCACACTCTCATGATTGGTTTCAATCAGTGATAGTCGTATCGAAGAGACTGATGGGAAAGAAAACAAAGAGGTAAAAAGTATTCATATCATCATAGTTGAACTAGTGATGGTTGTACTAAAATGGGATTCCAAAAATACTCAATGATGATTATAAGCTCTAAATCTTGAATAATGATAGTTAGCTGCATACATTTAGATTAAGTGCATTGTATATATGTGTTTTGCCTTTCTTAGCTTAAGTTGCAAGAGGAAAAATGAAATATAGGGTTCAGTCCAAACATCATCATCATTGATTCCAACCAACAAAAGTGAGATTATCTTTTGCATTCATCCATAGCATTAATCATTATTCATAAATATACCAGAAAAGAAAGAAAAAGGATTATTACTCATACATCATTTACAAACATAAGATAGAGTTGCATACATTTGAAAAATCAAAAACATAGGATCATCCATATTTGCATCCATACAAGGAGAAAATAGAAAGACATCTCATAAATCCATACATTAATGCATTCATCTATCTATATCATAGAAATAAGATACATTGCATCCCTCACATAATAAAAAATAAATGCATCATATACATCATATAGCTGCATACAAAGATAATCTCATAAATCAACTCATCAAGGAGAACGAAGGAATATATCATCAAAGATCATCAAAAGAGTGTTCATCAATGATCCATCAAATCAGTATATCAAGATACAATGGCAACAATAAAGTGATACATCAAAAGTTCTGACTAATCAAATAACATGAAATGTGATACAAAGGACATCAACAATGAGTGAATATGTCATCAATCAATCAAGATCCCGTAGGACCCAATGCATCTAGACCTCTATCATCCTGTGGAGGAGGAGCCTGAGAAGTGCTCGCTCCACTCTATCTCTGAACCACAGCTGACATAAATTGCTGCATTTAGGTAACAACCTGATCTAAACATCCAACAATAGTAGACATATCTATCCTCAGAGATTGAACCCCTCATACTACAACACCCATAGTAGGAATATCCTGTGAATCCTGTCCCTGATCCTGTGGCTACTGAACCTGTGGAGGAACCTACTGTGCTGGAACCCCATCTTGCTGTGCTGCAACATCATCCTGCTGAGCCAAGGAAACTCTCTACAATTGAACTAAATGGTCTAATCCACCCGAAATCTACCTAGCCACATCTACATGAGCCTGTCTCAGCTATCTTTGCTAGTGATGAGCTCTTTGCTATCTATCTGCTACTCTAGGATGAACATCAACTATAGCATCATGTCCTCTAACTCGATCTCTCACCCATCCTCTACCAGAAATAATTGGAGGAACTCTACATCCTTGTTGTCTCTGATGTCTCCTACCACCACCACCTCCATCATCACCACCACCACCATCACGAGGACTTGGGTTAGGCTCTGCTGGATTAGTAAAACACATAAACCTATTACGACCCCACCAATTTGCATACTCATGAGACATACCTGCATCTGCTATACCAAGAAGCATCTCCCACCCACAGTAAGCCATACCAACAATCTGATCCAAGGCAAACTAGTAATCAATAAGAGGACCCCACATAGATCTCTCTACCTATACCTAAGAATATAATTGTTGTACCCAGAGGCATATCCTGTACCTGACCATACTATCTAGAAACTCTGCCAAAGGAGAACTGCTCAATAGTGGTATTAGACCTACCAATCATCTAATGAGGAGTGAACATATGTGGTAACTCATCTTCATCCTCTCTCCAACCCTTGCAACCAATGTATGGATGCCACTGAACCTGATCAAGATCATCTATAACTCGATGCCAATAATCTAGATGACCTAAATGATGCTCCACCACCATACTAGTGTATAGAAAAGCATATGTGAAACCACGACGCTGAACCCTATTAGAAATAGGCCTGGTAATAGGAAGATGCTCCCAAATCCATAACTAAAGAACCAAGGCACCTACAGATAAGGAAGAACTCTCTCTATATACCACCTCATGAAGATCTTGATATAACTATGCCAGTACATAGGAACCCCAATCGAAATGTCGAGGCTACGCTAGTAAATCCTCCAAAATCCTACCCCAACCAATAGAAAAACCATGACCTCATCAATCAGGAAGAAGTAAACCACCAATTAATGGGCCAAGTACTGCAGGCAATGTAGGAAAAGAAGTAAACTATGGCTAAGTGATAGTATCATCATCAATGGTATTGTCTCTGAACACTCGTCAAAAGATAGTAGAATCATAGCCAGAATCATAATAAACTATCTTCCCTTGGCATGGGATACATAGAAAATGATACACGTCCTCTAGTGTGATCATCATCTCGCCATGTGGAAGATGAAAATTATTGTGGTCGGAGTGCTAACGCTCCGCCACAACTATCAATAACCCATGGTTTAGCTAAAACCAGGGAAGATCAAGCATAAAACTCAGACTGCAAATCTCAATGACACGGTACTCCACTGGAGTAAGTGCCTGCCTGAGATCGATAACCCACGAAGAAATCGATCAGATGTGCAATACAGGAAAGTGAGCCTATTTGGAAAAACAAGATAATTATATCAGCATATTATATCAAGGAATAGCTAACATCGATCAAGTTATCTCCTAACTGTATATCTTGAGGAAGGAAAATCATTATTTTTATCTCTCTAGATCTTGAGAGTGAAGTATGAAATCATCAAACCATCACATCAAATTGACAAATCACATTTGTTGGTATAACTATACTAATATTCTAATCAATTGTTTAGTTCAAACACAACAAACCTAATCCAATCATTTGAATTGAGCATCACAAATCATCAAAAATTTTCATGAAAAAAATCAAGTAAAAGTGAAAATTTTGCAAAAAGGGCTGTAGGCGTGATTTTAATCATAGCAGGAGACATTTCTCTTAAGCGATATCAAAAGGTTATTAAGAGACATTACTTCTATCTCAAGTGACAAAATATGCATAGGCGACAAGTAATCATGCTAGGTGATAATGAAATGTAGCCTACATGAGAACAAATTGCTAGGGTTTCCTATGCGGTAACATAACTGGAAACTGGCATTTTTGCCCTACATCTATGCGTGAATGTTTTGTTCTCAGGCAAGAATGAAAGTTTTCTAGGTGACAATTAAATGTATGTAAGCCTGACTAAAATACGTGGATGTGACAGTAAATAGTCTTAGGCAACAATGAAATATTGCTAAGCGTGACTGTATATATTTTAAGCAACGATGAATTTCAAATTTGCAATAAATGCTAATAAATGAGCAATAAATGCAATAAGGGAGTTCAAAATAACTTATCGAAGGTCCATAGTTAGGTGGCCTTGCATATCTCCAACACCTCTCAAATTGATGCTCTCAGATAGGGACAACCATCTCGAAATTCACTGCAGGATCAGAGCAAAATCACCAAAGACAAAAGTGAAAATGAATAGTAAATCTAGGTTTTTCAACCTATTTAATCTAATTTGACCTAATTTGGAGGTGGAAATTTGACTTCAACCTACATTAACCTATCATATTTAACCAGGGTAAATTGTGAATCATGGCACAACATCAGTGATTTTCAGAAATGAAAACATATTGTCTCAATCAAGTCAATCAAATCAATTTTTCAAATAAAAAACAACAATATGTTTTATTTCTGAGGGGGATACCATTGGATAATTAGATCAATATTATCAGTAACATCATAAAAAATCAGGGACAAATCATCAAAGTAAAGAAAAATCTTTTATTAGGAAATTTTTCGTAATCAAATGAAAGGGGCATCATATCGAATACAATCATCAAAACAAACATCATATCTGGATCAATCATCAAATCAACTAGCATATCAAGAATGATTCAATCAAGAGAGTTTCATATCAATCATATCTACAACAATCTCATATCAAACATCAAAGATCAACCATCAAGGAATCATGACCCATCATCAACAAGATTAGAGTATTCTTTGAATTGACATGCTTCACACGTCAACTCAAAGAGGGGCATTTGTAATCACCTAAAAATGGACAAAGATAAAATCAAAGAAAATTGAGTCAAATCAAGGAAAATCAAGGACAAAATTGAAGTAATTGAATCACAATGCACAATTAGCCAATCAAAATTAAAATCAAGTCTTAATTCGAGATAAATCAAAATTGAGAGCATTTTAATTAAGTGTAATCAAATCGAAGTACAATTAAATCAAATAATTGTATAGTCTTGGATTAAATTAAATTCAACCCATTCAAGGGGTACATGGCTAAAATAAATCAATTAAATCAATTAATAAATCTCAATTACTCTCAACAACCCAAAAGGAGAGGAAAATCAATTAACCAATGAGATTTGAGGAAAGGCATTCACATGGATCAAGCCAAATTGAATCTCAATCACTCAAAGTGAAAAAAAATCTTGACCATTGATCTTGTCTACTTGTCCCAAGCTTTGAGGACACAAACTTTGTATTGTCTTCAAAGGGTGGAACCAAAGACTCAACCAAGGCTCAATCATGATCAAACACAACTACACCCCCTACCATTGGAAAATCTATAAAAGGGAGGCCAAAATCCTTCATAATTATCAACCACAAATCTGAGAATTGCGTTGAACCTCTTGCAATTTTAGTTTAGAAAGGCATTTGAGAGCATAATTAACATTTATTTTGATAATTGTTAGCTTTATCATTGTTTATCTAATGAGAGCTTTTTGAGAGCTTATTCATTAACATCTTAGTTAGAGAGCCATAAGATGCTCAATTGATCATTAATTTTCTATAGTTTTCTCTATTGCTTTGTGGTTTAATTTAGTTACTATTTTATTTATTGATGATTAACCTTAATTCTATGAAGATACTTTCATTAGTATACAGATAGTATGGAATTTAGAGCGTGACATGTGGTCAAATGACCAAATCCTGGATCACCCGTCCTTACCCAATGAAGCCAGTCCCAATGAAACAACTTTTGGAACAACCCTCTAGAGAAAAGAAGAAGGGAGAAAAGGTTCTAAAGCCACAATTCAAGGAGGCTGCTCCTCTAAAGCCAGAGACTGTATATCGACATGAACGTCCCACTGCATATGGTCTGACCATGCACTCTAAAAAGGTCAAAACCAAAATGATAGGGAGCATTGCGCCGCCATATATGCCTTCATCCAATAGCCATGATTCTCCCAACACGATGAAGAAGACAAAGTTCAAGATCATAGGACCCAAGCCATCTAGGGTAATCAAGGGTCATGTCTACAAGAGAAATAAAGGCTCAATGCCCACACAAATGGATACCCTAATAGAAGAAGAAGAAGATGAATTAGATGAAGTCCCTCTCAGTAAGAGAACCCAGTCTATAGGATTCCTAAAGAGAAGGAGACTAATGAACAATGATCCTGAGAACATGGGAGGGGCTACTCAGGCAGAGTAATTAAATATGGATGCCCTTGGTGATGATGAGTTTGACATCACAAACTTTGCAAGATTGCATGGCTTCAAGGAGTCTGAGAAACAAGTTCCTATGCAGTTTACAAGTCTTTTTAGTGGCATATGAGAGGACATCCAATGTGCACCTCAAGAACAAGCTGATGTTGACATGGCCAAGGCCCACAAGGAGACTACAGAGCTAGATAAAGACTCTTCTATTGGGGTCACTCCTAAAGAAGATTTAGTTGCAAAGGACCCATTGGTTTCATCTATTCCGCCTTCACCTCCACCTCCACCTTAGCATCCAACTCCACCTACAATTCCACTTCAAGAGCCTCCTACTACTCCACTTTCTACTCTAGTATGAACCACTCCATTGCCTCAACAACCTTCTTCATCCCATGTTCCCCTTACAAATCCACCTCCACTAGCTCATTCAACCACTCCCCATATGTCTCCTATGCCTCCCTCACTTAATATTCCTCCCCAAGTTCACATTCCCTCACCATAGGTCCATAGTGAATCAGTGCCTCAGAGCTCGCGGGAGCCAAAAAAAGAAGCAGAAGTCACTGGTGAGGAGAAGATGGAAGAAGCTCATACAAGATCTAAGGAGCTAGATGATAAAGGGGAATCACAGGTATAAGATGAGTCACATACTGAGGAAGAAAAATAGAAAATAAATACAGAGGAACAAATGGCTAATGAGCAACAAATTACAGACAAGGAAGAACATACACAGGAAGAGGGTGAACATAATACATGAGATGAACAAGAAATAGAAAAGGGAAGGGAGAGTCAAGAGGAAATAAGGACAAAGCATCCAACACCATGTTCCACATTGGCTGCTCCTTATGAACCATTAAATGCTTTCTCAAAACCTACGTGGCTCACCAAAGAAATACAACCAAGGGCCAAAGTATATATAGATGATGAGGCTAATATGACCACATTAGGGAAAGCCTTCCACTAAACAACATTAATTGCCCGAGCTAGAACATTGTCTTATGTTACACAAGACCAAGTAGGTAGGTGGAAAGCATAGGTGGCTGTTCCCATAATGGATGTTAGTACAAGTGAGATCACTCTAGATGACTATGTCTTGGAGGAGGTAGACTTGGGGGAGGCCACCAGGGAAGGAAGAAAAATCTTGGCCACTTTAGGGTTGAAGCATGCTCTTGGCTTCATGGATAAAGATGAAGAAATGATAAAGGCTCTGGTGGAGAAAAATGAAGCTATGAAGAGATTCATTTTGAAGATAGTAGGTCCAATTGACCTAGATAACCCCGAGGCCTCATTAGAGGCAATTTTGGAGAAGAGGGGGAAAATAAATACGGATGTTCAACATTCATTTGTATAGGCTTGTGCCGATTGGAAGCTAGATTGAGAAGTTTTATAGTATATCTCTTAGAAGGATCCTAAGGCCCTTTTAAAGAATTTTGGAAGGAGTGACTTCCTTAATGGAAATCATGAGTGAGGAAAATGGTGTAGAAGAAATGATCCTAAACTGGCAGAAGGTATTGGATGAGCTAACAATAATAAGGAAGCAGTGCTTCAAATTCTTGGTGAAGATATATGAGGGCTCAAAATTGGATAGTTTTGAAGAATGGATTCAGGAGATAGTAGCGGCATGGGCCGTATTTGAAAAGGTTCTCAAAAGACTAAACAAGAGAAGAGATGACAACACCCTTTTTGTGAAAGAGTTGTAGGAGTTCTTTGAGGGTCTCGACCTGGATTTGTTTAATGAAGAAGATGAGAAGACTATGTATTTAGTGAATTATATCATCAATCAATACCTAGGGATATTTTGAGGGGTGAAGACTAAGGAAGACCTCCACCAGATGTTTTATAAGAAGGAGGAAATTCAAAAAATCCTATCTCGCGAAGAAGAGATAAAAGCTTTTGCAAAAGAACTAATTGACTTCCAAGATAGGTAGCAATAGATCCTTCAAGGGATCAAGATGTCAGACTTTGATGAAGTGTTGGAGATAGTGGATAGATTCAAGAAAGCACATCTAGAAGTGCCTCCTAGCCAGTGAGCATTCAGTCCCAGTCCAACCAAATTTTGTGTACAAAAAATCCAGTTTTGACACTTAGCAATTTTTATAGAGCCTGATTTTTGGCATTTCAGCCGTATGGGTTTTTTGGCTTCTAAAAAGTTTGCAAGTCCAAAATTTTTGAGATAGAGGACTTAGTACTTAGTCAATTTTGGGTCTTGATTTTTTCAGACAAATATCAAGATTTGGGCATTTTTTGGCACATCTGAAAGTTAACTCCAGTTATCTAAGAGATCATTTTCCAGTCATCTGGGCTTCCTTTTTGGGATCATTTGTGCATGATTTTGGGATCTCTTCTAGTTGGGTCCACGTGGAGAAGTAAGAGCTAAGGATCAAAGGTGGAAACATGAAGACTATCAAGTGCATGTATGAGTTCTAGCTCTATTTTGAGTTATCTAATGCATAATTTACTCAAAGATTTGTAATGCACGAGGTTTAATTTCTTGCTAGGATAGTTTAACTAAGCTTTAGAAGTAGTTTCTTTAATGCAATCTTTATTTTAGATTTACTTTCAAGTTTTAGTTATAGCCAAACTCTAGCTGCAAAAATAAGAGCCCAGCTCTATAAATTGTAATAAAATGTCGTAATGAGGGTCGACTTGATGATTAATACAATAGATACAATTGGTGCTTCATTCATGGTGTGATTTATTTGCTATTTATGCAAAATTTGTGAATGTGTGAATTTCTCATTATTTATTTCAAAGAGCTAATTGGTTGTTTAATGATTTTAAGTTTGTGATCTATTAGTTTGGTATTTACTAGTATTGGATTGCTGTGTTTCGAGGAATTTCTAAGAAGATCATTATTTGGTGATTGAAGATTAACTTGTCTTATGTGTGCGCACATCTAGGGTGGCTTCATGATATGATGAGTTTTGGCTTATCATACGTCTGCATTTGATAAATTCTGTTGATGATTGCATCCATTCATCTGAAGATTGTGATATGATCTGATCTCTATTTTGTGGGTTTCTTCATCTTCTTGGTTATTTAATTCTCATGGTGGTGTGATGCTAACATATGTCCATTAGGTTCCTTTTTAGCAATTTCATTTAAATCTCTTGTTACCCTACATCTCCTAACCTTCCTTGCAAGTTATTTTCGGTAGATTAATTAAATTAGCATTGCTTTCCTTCCTAAATCTGAAAGTTGTATAAAAAAAGAAAGAAATTTTGGTTTCTTAAAGTTTGTTTTACAATTTCCCTTGAGAGAAGAACCAGCAAAGGCCTCCTTGTTAACAAATTCACATTTTTCTTCCATTGAGCTATCCAAGCGGTTGAGACCCAGCCAGGAGGAACCTTGAGATTGATTCCATCAGTCTTCAAAGAGGGGAAGTTTCTCATGTAAATTCCTAGCCATTGTCTTCGTGTAAAAATGATGCTCAATAGAAGTGGTACTAGAAGGAGGGCCCTAAAAAGGGACACCCCTAAAAAGGGACACCCCATAATATTGGATCATTCTCTCCCTAGAGATTTCAACGAGTCCTTAGGTCTTCACCCAAAAAAGGGGAGTTCCTTGAACTTACAGAGTTTCAAAGACCTCACAGAAGCAAAACAAAGCACAGAGAGGGTACTTCGGATCATTCGAATCTTCCTCCATTTCCAACCATTGCTACCCCGCCTGCTGCTCCTCCAGCAATAGCTCCAATGGAATTTTTTGCTAATGCTCAAATTTCACCACTGAACTTGCAAGGATAGCTCCATCAACTGCCCAAAAATCTAGAAAAATTATATCCACGTTTCATCTATGCAGAATCTAGGATAGCGGAAGAACATGTTCCCGCATTCAAGGAATTATGCAATCGAAAAGAGATTGCTCATCAAGATGTCGTGTGCTACCTCTTCCCCTACATAGTGGGGGAGTTTTCATATAAAAGGTATCTAAATCTTCCATGAGGATCCATTCCTACCTGTGGAGTATTTAATTTTTTTCTTGTGGGATAAAACTTGACTAATATGTAGGCTTGATTCTCAGTTTAAAGGGCTCCAAGTTTGTAGGAAAGAGTCTAATTGATGAGGATTGGATAAGATCCTCCTTTTGCTTTGAGCTCCACATGACTTAGGTGGGTATTGCCTATAATAACTTACTATATTTCAAGCAAACTTCAAATGGTGGATTAGTTCTTCACTTCTATGCTATTGATTCCTCAAATTATCTCAATAAAACAACACTATTCTGCAAATAGCCTAGAAAATCCTAATACAGAGTATAAGAGTGGAAATTATAAATGTGATAGCATAGAACAGTGGCCTGAGGACATTCATTCTTCTCCTTTTTCTGAGGTAATCTCAGGGAAGGGTAACCTCTTGATTCTTTCTTCAAGGAATCACTAAATAGGAACTTGTACCACTTGGATACAGTTATTTCAAAGTACACAAATAAATTTTGAAACTAAAATATTGGTAATGAAATTAATTTTAGTATCTCTAAAGATCATGAAAAGGTAATTATATAAGAAACATACTTTAAACCAGTGCCTAATCCAAAGGGCAAAAGAGTCTAAATGCAAATTCACAAGTTATTTTAAAAGAAATACGATAGTATGCCTTACACACAGTCTACAATCTGAATAGAATGCCTAACAATCTATTCTATCAATCTAATATTACTATGATCAAAATCTCTACATATAAGTTTACTCTCTATAATTGATAATAAGAATTTTAATTCTCTCCTTGAAATAAACTCACAATCAATTGAAGAAACTGATCAACAATTAGTATATTTTAAATGCCTCACAGATAAAACATACAAGTAAAGAGACAACAATAATAGGAGACATAAATTACAGTGTATTTGTATTAAAATGAACCTATAAATTACACAAAAACTCATGGTTAGAAGCTCAGACAAAAAATTTAAAAGTCTTCTCTGTAGCAATTATACTCTATTTTTTTATATCCTTCTCTGACCTCTTCAAAAATGGGGATACAACTTATATATAGCTCAACCATCTTGGAATTATCTTATCAAATGAGAATGCAACAAGCTTCAGATGGTTGGAGCCCTAACCCTAAGAAATCATATAAGAAAAATTACAATAAGCCCTCAGGCGGTGGAAAGACAATAATATTTTGGACTGTTCTACTTCCTGGCTCATTCATCACTGACACCTTTGACTAAAAATATTCATGATAGCTTCTTGAGTTGTGGTGAGATATGGTGACCATCATCCGACTAATTTACACCACTCTTACTGATAGCTTATCATCCCTATGCTCTGAGGTTAGGTGTCAGGTACCCCAAGTGTCCTCTTTACTCATCATCCAAAATATCAAAGTCAACTATAGTGGATTTGATCTTCTTGGGCTCTGTGAGCCCATCCTATGCAGTTAGTTCCTCATTTGTTGGCCATTTATAATTTTGGATGTGTTGCAGCTATGCCTTTTGTCTTTCCCATCTGGCATCTAGTATCAACTTGACATCTGCCACAAATATGGTAAGCTCCTTTTCTACCTTTATGGCTTCATCCAGAGTGTTGTTGAATCTTTCCACATCTACTTCATTATTCTCATCTAAAAATGCCTCTTTCCTAAGCAATACCAGATCAAAATCTGATCTCCACTGATCAAGGCTCTTCATGGCACCATCTGCATCTTTAATGGAAGGGATGAATTTTTTGGAACCTGAGCTGAGCATGGCTATCTTAGCCTCAATTTGATTTTCCTTGCCTTTAAAAAGTGGTAATATGGCCTTAAATCTATTTATTTCTTCACCCCGTGTTGCAAGATTTTCAATAAGCCCTGTAGGATAGCTTCATTCTTTTCTATCCTTATTTTTTCAATCTCTGTAGCAACCTCTTCTTCACTCATACTTTTTCCTTCTGGTAATGCAGGTTTCTCAGAAGGTGCATGGGTAGCTACAGGAGTATTTATTATCTGCTACTCTAAGTTTGCCAAATACTTCTCTAATGCCTTTTCCTTTATTATTCTAATATCTCTATCTTTCAAGAGTGCACTTTATTCTTCCAACAAGGAACCATATCTTTTAGATAATTGCTTCGTCTTATCTTCATTAAGCCTAGCAAACTAAGTTAACACTTGAGAGATCTCAAGGTCTCCTGTACTATGGATTGACCAAACAATTTTGTCACTAGCCATTTTCTCTTTAACATTCAAGATTGAAGGCTTCTTATCTTTAGGATAAAGACTCCATAGAGCCAAAGCTTGGTTCCTTGGGCTATACCCAAATCCTTTGATAATATCCCCTACTTCGGTTTCTGAGGATAAATTTATATCCTCCGGTCTCTTGATTTCATCAATAATAAAATCTGAATATAAATTCCACCCAGGCACAAGTAGCATAGTTCTATTTTTGATGAGTTGTCTGGCCTCCTCTAGGGTAAATTTTTTTGCCTCTGGGTCATACTCTTTCAATGTTTGCACTGCCTCATCAGGCACTTGACCCCCCTCAGTGATCTTAACACTGGATGCAACCTACTATTGTTTGTGCCATATCAAGAAGCTCTTGAATTCATCTGACTCTATAAAATTGTCATCTTTCAAGAAGGCATCTTGCTCTATCATCCTTTCATCTTGGCATAGAGCCAAGGAAAACTAAACATCTTCCTTTACCAATTTTATTTTTCTTTTCTCCTCCCTTATCTTTTTTATTAGCTGGTGGTGATGGACACCAGTTCTAGTGATGAGGGCTCCCACTTTATCCGTTCTCCTTTCTTGAGAAGACTTTCCAACTCACAATTTATGCTTCTTTGCAGGAGGCTCATTTGTGTCTTGGGAACTATGGAGCTCTGTCAAATCAACAATATTTTCTCCAACTTGGTGTCTTTCAACCATTATTCTCTCTAAAGGGGGGATACTATGCACTAAATAACCACCATCACTATCTTCACCACATTCAGACTCAGATTGGATATCCTCCTTCTCATCTGTCTCATTAATCTAATCTTCAAAGGTCCTCATCAAAGTATTGAATTGAGCCATCATTTGCTCAAGCCTTTGGAGATAGGGCAGATTGGGGAAGAATCCACTGAATGCCAGTCCTTTTTTCTTTATCTATTTTTCCACGGCATATAATTCTTGTATCTAATCAGATCTTCTCGCCAATTCTTCTTCTTCTATTATATTGCTCAAAACATCCTCCTCAGGATACTGCTCATGTCTCTTATTAAATGGAATGCTGGGCATATAGTACTTCCTAGTAACAACTATGAATCCCTCTATATTAACAAACCTATGGAGAGTAGCATGAATTCTGAACTGCCCCAACCAATCATTTACTTTACTAAAGGTATTCTTTCCTATTGTGAGACTATGCACTCTAAAGTGCATTAGGGTAAAAGTTCCTTTTCTATGTGAAGCCAGGTGCTCCCTATCAGTTAGCATCAGCTGCCATATAAATTCTAAATATGCCACCCTCGGTGGAACAAAGAATGGTAGTATGTGAGGGGGCTAAGGGCATCCATATACTCTAATCATAGTATAGCCCTTTTCATAATAGATGTCTCCCCAATTGTGACCTTTGGTCCATTTATCAAAAAAATTTTGAGGCCTCACCAACTGTAGGACCTTTGTGGACAACCTTGAAAGATTGAGCCCTAAATTGAGGAGGATAGGCTGAACTATCCAATTTTCAAAAATACAAAAATCACTCCTGGAAGAAGAGGGACTCCAAGCCCTAATCCAAAACTGCACTAGATTCTATTGTCCTTGTTATGTCATTTGTGGCTCAAGGCCTTTGATGTTTATGATATTATAATTGAAGTACAAAATGAGATGCATCAACAAAGAATAGTGCATAAACCTAGGTGCAGAACCAGATGTATGGTCCTTCAATGCTTGTAAATGTGTATGCATCTTTTCTATTATATACCCTATATAATCATATCCCTTTGCAGCTAGAAGACTCTAGGAGTCCAAAACTATCATCAGGAGGTCCAAGGGGATCCTTTCTCCACCATCAATCCCTCAAACCTTGCACAATCCATAGGAAATGTACCTTATGGATTAATGGAGGTCCTTGTATGCATATGGAATTGTTCCCATGATTGGCCCTATGTAATTCCTATTTTCTTGGGGAACATGGCTCTGAATTTCCTTTGCCACAACGGTAGCCTCTCTAACATACCTATTTTCTAGGGCTTTTAAATTGATCTTAGTGGCCATAGATAGCTGAATGTCGAAAGCTCTTATAAATGAATTCCAATCAAAGGTAACCACAGGAGAACCATCACCCTTCCTAATAGTTCTAGACATGGGGTCATAAGAATGAGATAGGACAATTAGGACATCTATGTCTAGGAACACTTTTGGGACTATCAATTTCACTAACCCCGATGTCCAAGGGTTTGAAATAGGGACTGAACTCTCAGCATTCTTATAAAAATATTTAAACATACACATTCCAATAATATCTGGTGTCTTAGCATCCCTATAGTATGCAAGTTCATCAATAAAACATTTATCACTAACCTTCTTATTTTGTGATGAATCCGGTAGCAAGGTGAGGAACTCATCTGAAAAATTCTCTTTGACTTTCTCCTTAGCTCCCTTGCTAGTAGAAGCCCCACTGACTGATAATTGACTCATCTTGTGCATAGATTCAAACTCCTCTACAAATTCTTGATGTCTGAACTTTGAAATTGGTCCAAAAATCTTAGGGAATTCTATTACTTCAGCTCTCTGAATGCTTGGTAATTTGAAAAGAGTGACAAACAAATGTATTTATTTAGTAGAATTGAATGTAGAAATTTGTTAGAGATCAAAAGTTGAAAATTATGTCACTTCTACCATTACTTGGCACACTCAAAACTCAATTCACTAGCTGTAAGATGAGAAAATGATAGGTAATCAAATTTTAACTTCTGGCGATCTAGCGACTACAACACATTCTCATAACCGCTGAAAGATTTGGTGCCTCCCTTATACTTTTAGAGATCTACTGACTAAAGGAAACCATAGTCACTGAATGACTTTATTTCTTTTTGAGACCTGGTGACTATAGTGAAATATCATAGTCGCTGAATAATTTGAACCCTTTCAAATTTATTTGGAGACTAGGCGACCAGGTGTTCACTTAAATTTTTCATCCTGAGATTTGGTGACTATAGTCATTACTTTAGTCGCTGTATAATTTTTTCCTTTTGAATTTATCTCAAGACCTGGTGACAGAAAGCCATCAAGAGATTTAGTGACTATAATGAATCTCCTAGTCACTAAAGCCATTTGGCTTTTCAAACTTTTTCTTGAGACCTTCTGACAAGAAAAAACCAATTTATTTCTTCTAGAGATCCAACGAATGAAAATAAGAAAAAACTAATTTATTTCTTCTAGAGATCTAGTGACTATAGTCAGGGCCTCTTACTTGTTCACATCTTTCATCTTTTATCAACCAATTGGGAAAATACACGTCACAAAATCCAAGAAATGGAACTTATATAATTTTTTTATTTTTTGACCTCAGTCAACACTTAACCATGGATCATCTAGTGATAGGTGACTGAAGAAACCTCTAAGTCACCCGTTATTTACTTTAACCATGGTCAAGATTTGAGATTGCATGAACACCCTTATTCTCCAAGTCGCTAGAAGAATTACTTAACCTTGGTCAAGTAACGAGATTAAACACCAGCCGCTGATTAAATCCACATCCAATGGTTCCCACTAAGTCACCATACCCTTTATGACTTAACTGCTTGATTGGGAGATCTAGAGATAACCATGTCGCTGAATCACTGACCACCAAAGATATAACCACCAGAGCTATGAGAATACGTGACCATTGGAATCGCTAGGTTGCGAGATAAAATAACTAACCACTGAAAAACCCAGAGATCTAGCGACTGGTGAAATAGACCACCACCTTGCATCTGGAGATTTAGCGACCAACTCCAAATTTCATTACCACTGAGTTTTATATCAATTTTATATTTCTTTCAAAGATCACCTGACTAAAGGTTTTTTGATCTGGAGATAAAGTGACCATAGTCACTTAACAAAAATTTATCATAGCAGTCACTAGATCTCATAATAGTTATCTAGAGACTTGGTGACTAAAGGCAACTATTGAGTCATTTGAAGACAAAGAATATTCTTCCACCCTTGGGAGACTACGCGACAAAGGGAAACACGTAGTCATGAGTAAAAAATGAATATGCTAAATCATTCAGGAGACTAAGTGACTAGCTTGGAAATATAAAGCGCACATGCTGCAAAAGGTCGTTAAGTGATTTTGAAAAAGTAACAGCCGAACAAACCTGGGTGAGAAATTTTTAGGGCTTTTTTTATTTCAAAGGCAAAACAGGTCTTAAAACTAAGGGTTTTAAAATTCTTGAACAATTTTAGGGCTTAAAAATAAGAAATGACTGAGAATTAAACCATGAGACTCAAGGATAGGCATCAGAAATCAAAATTTTGAAGGACAACACCTAAAATCTAGGAAACTAACCAACAATGGCTCTATCTGAGGATATTTAAATGCAAGTTTAAGTAAGAACCACAGATCTCTAGGAAAGAAGACCAAAATTGACCGACCTAAAGCATGAAAGAAAACACGCGACTTGGAAAGGAAACAAACCTATACAAATTTTTTTATGAAATTTACACATGCATACGAATCATGACTTCTAGTTGAAAAGAGGTTTTAAGAATTTCCCATGCACTGGCAACTCAAAAATTTATCCATCCATATTTTTTAACAAATAGGAATCCTTCCTAAAACTTTCATGGATTATGTAGGGACCGAGCCATAATGATTTGAACTTCTTATGCTTTCCTTTATCTTCTGCTTTGACATTCCACTGAAGCACTAGGTCATTTGATTGGAATTTTCTGGTAGTAGCCCTCTTGTCAAATAGGTACTTCATTTTTTATTGTAACTTGACATTGCTCTTTTGACTATCTCTTCTCATTTCATCTAATTTAGCTAATTGCATGATTTTGTCTTGCATTGGCTCCAAAATATCCAAATCCTCATCTTGGATGAATTTGTACACAGGCATCAAGTTATTGATAGATAATCTTGACTTTAATCCATACACAAGCTCAAATGGAGATTTTCCTATAGCCTTTTTTATTGTAATCCTGTTTGCCCATAGAGCAAGCGTCAACTTTGAATGCCAGACTCTTTTATTTTTCTCCAATGTTTTCTTTATAATTTTTAAAATGCTTTTGTTACTGGATTCAACTTGTCCATTTGCTTGGGGGTGATAGGGAGATGAGTAAAATGTTATAATTCCATTTTCTTTATAGAAATCCTTAAACTCATCTGATCTAAAGAACATTGCATTATTAGTGATCAACTTCATGGGGACACCAAATCTGGTCAGAATATTGTCCAGTAAAAAATCAATCAGTACTCCACTTGTTTCCTTCTTGGTACGGATAGCTTCTATCCATTTTGTGAAGTAGTCAGTTGCAAACAAATCCAACTATGCCCACCACTATATTTCTTAGCAAACTCACCTATGAAGTCCATCCCCACATTGCAAATGTTGCTTCTACAACTACTGGATTTAATAATAATGCTCCTGAATACTTTAATTTAGAGGCAAACTTCTAAAAAGCCTCACATCTTTTAATGAATTGGAAAGAATCATTGAACAATGTAGGCCAAAAATAGCCAGCTCTTAAAATCTTATGGGTAGTGGTCCTTACAGAATAATGCCCCCCACAAACACTAGCATGCATTTCATTCAAGACCTTCTCTACTTGATATTTGTCAAGGCAAAACAACAAAATTCCATCTCTATTTTTCCAATACAAATCTCCTTGTATTAAAGTATACTTCTGGGCTTGTAACCTTAGGGCTCTCTTTTGGGTGTCAATCATATGTTCTGGACATCTGGCATTCTTAATGAAATAAACAATATTAGCATAATATAGTTGCATTTCAATACTTGTTATTGTCAAGTCTGATATCCCTTCACTGTTAACCTGGACTAAATCCATGTTTTCCTCAGTCATCAATTTTGTTAGACCTAGTCCTCTTACTAGATTAGTGATATGAATCTCCAAGTTGAATTCCTAGATCCTAGTAATCTATTTACATCTTTTACTAGTAACCTCTAACTGTGTAAGAACATATTTCACTGCTGCATGTGGAACATATGAAATAACCTTAACATACACTAGATAAGGCCTGAAATATTTTACAGCCTTTACCAATGCATATGCCTAATTTTCCATCATCTCATAGTTCATTTTAGTAGCATGCAGGGACTTACTAAAAAATGCAATTGGATGTTCAAAATTTTCTTCATCCTTTTGTAGCAATAGAGTAGCAATAGTGTGAAATGATGCAAAAGAGAATAATGAAAAAGGTTTACTGTAGTCAGGAGATTTCAACATAGGTGCCTCTTGAACAACCTCTTTGATTTTGTCAAAAGTTTGCTGAGCTTCAGCAGTCCATTGGAACTTAACATCCTTCTTGAGTAATTTGACTATTGGTTTGACAATTTTAGCAAAATTTGCAATAAACCTTCTGACAAAATTGATTTTTCCCAAAAAGGATTGCACACCCTTGATATTTTTTGGTGCATCAACCCTCTGGATAGCCTCTACCCTTTCTGGATCAATCCTTATTCCATCCTATGACATAATATGCCCTAAAAACTTTCTTTCTTTGACTGCAAAGTTACATTTTTTTTTCAGTTTAAGGACACACCATATTCTAGAGCCTTGCTAATTTTTTTTTCAAGATGAGAACAATGGTCCTCTGCATTCTTTGATTAGGCACTCATGTCATCTTGGTAAACAACCATAAATAGATCTATGTATTCCTTGAATGCAACATCCATGGCTCTTTGGAAAGTTGCTCCAACATTTCTAAGACCAAATGGCATTCTAATGTAGACATAAGTTCCCCAAGGTGTTGTGAAGGCAGTCTTAAACTATTCATAGTCTTTCACCAACACTTGGTTATATTCAGAGAAGCCATGCATCATAGATAGTAATTCACATCCAGTAACTTTATGTAACATCACTTCCATGTTGGGCAAAGAATAGTTATCTTTTAAAGATGCAACATTTAGGTTTCTAAAATCCACACACAACCTAATATCACCATTTTTCTTTATGACTGGGACTAGGTTAGATACCCAAATTGAGTGCCTTCTAGGCTGGATTATTCCTGCATCACTCAACTTGACTAGTTCCTATTGCATTTTGGTAGCCAATAATGGGTTTATAGGCCTCTACTTCTATCTAAATGGCTTGACATCTTTCTTTAATGGGATCTCATATTGGAAAAGGTCCTCTTTAAAGGATTTTAGGTCATCATAAGGCCATGCAAACACATGCTTGTTCTTTCTTAATAAATTTATCATATTTTAACTTATTTGAGGATCCAACCCTTTTCTGATATAAATCATTTGAGGTGTATTATGTGATCCCAAGTTTACTTCTTCTAAATCTTCTATTTTAGCATTACTAGTTTTTAACATGTAATCATCCTGACTACTATATAATGCTTTTAGTTCAGTTAAACCTTTAGGAATGTGATTTGTACTCAACTAGATTACCTCATTTCCCATGACCATATCTTTACCATCAACTTCTTCAACCAAAGTGTTACAGTCTATGAGCTGATCTTCATAAGTGTCAAGGCATTGCATAAACTTTAGAATATCTTGGTCATCTTCAAAGACCTGCCAGTTGTAAATGTTGTCTGGAACAACTGGCCTACTTTTTATTTCCACTATTGATACTCCAGAAAAAGTTACATCATCTCCTTTTAGAGAAACATTAGCTAAAAAGTCAGCCATAATGTTTTTAGAACTTTCCACCCAACATATGTTGAAAGCATCAAATAATTCAACCTGATCCCACATAGCATGTTTATATAATTTTAATCTATCATTTTTAATAAATACTTGGATCTAACTTGTGCTACCACAAGCTCATAATCACCATAAACTTTTAAACACTTGATCCCATGTTTTATGGCAATATTCAATCCTAAAGAGAATGCTTCATATTCAATAGTATTGTTTGTACAGTGAAAAGTCAATAGAAAAGAGTACTTGAAAGTGGTACTTGATGGAGATATGAATAGGACTCCTGCTCCTGAGCCTTCTTTTGAACAAGCTCCATCAAAATACATTTTCCATAACCCATTTTGTTGTTCTTTCAATTCTCCAATCAATGGGTCAGCATCGTCTTCTTGTGGAATGAATTTTTGCACTCTAAAGTTTTCCATATCAACATCCACACAACAATTCAGATCATCAGCATCAGTTAGTTCAATCATGTGTGGGGTCCTACTTTCTCTAGATACTTTGACATTATTTACATCAATGTTAAAAGTTTCAAAAGACAAGTCACATTGGATACTACCTCCCATTGATGCACTCCATTTTCTAGACAATAACATTCCATACTGAGGTGGGATATCAACCACCAAGACACTCATAGTTAACAACGTATTTGGGTAAGCTGCTAGCCTGTAAGGTAATGCTTTAATAGTACCAACAACTGGCACTTCTCTTGAGTCCATGGCCTAACATCATCCATGAGGTGTATCTACTTTCAATCCCATAGACCTCATTACTTTTGCAGGCATAACAGTATTAGAAGCTCTTGAGTCAATCATGCAACTTTTTAAAAACTTCCCATTTACTATCAAAGATAGAAAGAAAGGATGAACTATCCCTAACATAGTATTAATAACATTTTCATCCAAATAAATTTGAGGAATCTTTGAGATGATTTCCCCATACTAGTTTTCATTTGGGTCATTTACTGAGGCAACCAATTTATCAACCTTAGTGGCACCTTGGGTATCAATAAGAGTAACTCTATTCACCCATCTTAAGGATTTCTCTTTATGTTCTTATATTCTCATCATTTCTAACAAAGGAACTTTGACAATGATTTGTGATATCAATTTACTCATGTCAACAAGAATGTACTTTGGGTCAACTATATCTTGTTTAATAACAATGACCTCCTTATTTTCTTCATGTTCAGTCAAGCTGGGATGATCCTTGCTTTGGGTTTTAACCTCCTTTTGGGTAGAAATGATAGTTTCTTCTAAGGGTTTATCTTTCACTCTATAAGTCATGCTGGGTCTAGCAAAAGTGACATTCCTTTTGATCTTAGTTTTGTTGACAACCTCAGCAGCTTTATGTTTATCCTGAGATTGTTTCGCATCCTTTTCTGACTTTTTGATGAATATACCATTTGGCTTATGATTCGGGTCACCCACCACCCTATTCCTTAAGTTATAATTACTCTTGTCTTGGGTAGCCATATCTGCTATGATTTGTGTAATTTCCTCATTAGAGGGCCTTCTCAACACAACTGATCCATCATCTCTCAAGGTATTACACTGGACTTTATCTAGTTGACCATCTTCCTCATCAGAAAAAACTTGCTGATGATAAACCTCATTCCTGGATTGGGAGCTTGATACATCTTGACCCTCATCCTGTTAAGTGGATTCCATTTCATCATACATGCATGAAGAAGTCATGGCACACCCTCGGTCATCATAAGACTCTTCATCATTACTTTCTTGTTCTCCATCTGCAGAGACACTTTGAGCAACCGCACAGTAATAAGGATCATGAGGTGATTGAAAAAAAATACACCATGGAACATCATCATTCATGTTCACTGTGTTCTTGTGTAATGGGTCAAGAGTTATATCATTGGGTTTATCCCTTCTTTCAGGGAGCACTGGTTTTCCATCCTTCCACTGAGTATTATAGGGATAGTTCTGCATTCTTGATAATTTGTTGAAGTTATTAAAAGATGGTCAGTCATTTGATGCCAATCTATTATTTCTATTCTCACTAGGCTTCAAATCTTTTATAGCTTTTAAAATTTTCTTCAAACTATCATCCTCTTTTGGTTTCATATCAGATTTCCCCAGTTCCTTTCTATTTGAAACTTAAGGTTTATAGTCATCCCTTCTCCCCAATTTTCATGATATTCTTCTATTGCTTTCTATGTTAATGGCCAACTTGTAAGCCTCAGTGAGGTTTCTAGGGTTTTTGTCTCTCAAAAGATATCCCATATTTGAATCAAAAGCATTTAGATAAGTGACCAAATATATTTTGTCATCCAACCTAATAACTTGTAATAATTTATACATAGCTTTCTGAAATATGACATTGAATTCAACAACACCCTCATTTTGGTTTTTCTTGATGTTATTGAATTCATTCAACATGAAACCTTCATTAGTCTTATCACCATATTTTTCTTTAAAATAGTGCTTGAACTGTTCCCATGAACTTATGCTAGCATGAGGTAAATTCCTAAACCAATCTCTAACATCTTTAGTTAGAGATTCAACAAAAAGATTCATAACTACATCATCAGGCTCTATGTTGTAGTCATCTATCACATCAATGAAGTTCTTCCAAGTGTTCCTCATAGGTGACTGCATTACGTCCACTGAATTTTGGGAGTTTTTTCCTAATTTCATCAAGGATAGGATTAGGGTATCCGGGGATTCTAGCAAAAACTAACTGCTTGTGTCTCTCATGAATAGATCCTATTTGAGACAGGCTAGCACCTAAAGATGTAGATGTCTCAATATTTGAAACATTGGAGACTTTATGGATAATTGATGAAGGGAAAGTTTTGGCAGTATTCAAAACATTTGTACCTTGTGCTAGAGAAGTGGATACTATATTTGTGGGTCCAGAAGATTGCCTGAGAAACTCAATTTTTCTTTTCATCTCAGCTGCAGTAGCCTCAAGATCTTCCTTTTCTAATTCTTTAGCTAGCAATTCCTATTCTCTCTTGGCATTTTCAAGGTCAACATCTAACCTTGCTACTTGGTCTAAAGAGTTTTTAGTAGGATTTGGTTCATTAATTGAAATTCATACAACTTTTTGTTTACCCTTATCCCTGGGGTTTCTTATTTCATGTACTTCTTGGATAATGGGTTATTCCTTTATTTGTTCTGATATGGGAACATAATTTATAGCTTCATAATCCAGTAATTGTCTCTTCAATTTCTCATCTCTTATCATAGCACGTCTAATATTCTCTTCTTTTTCTTTCTCTCTTTTTTGTCTTATTTCAGCTTTCTCCCAGATCTTTCTTTCTAATTCAAACACTTCCTCAAAAATTTCTTCAGAGTCTGGGAGGGTTTTTTCTGATGAGGAATTTTGGGAAATGACTTCCTCTTGTTGGTCATTAACCACTTGGTGACCTTGTAAGGAGGAGTCATGAGGAAAGGAAGGAACAAAGTCTTGTCTATTCCTACTTTGGCTTCTAGATCTTCTATTATTTCTAGGGATTCCTCTTCTATGGGGTTGTGCTCTCTTTCCATCCTTTTTAGAAGGTGAATAGTAATCTTCATATTGGTTTAAACCCAAATCAACTACCTCCTCATATTCTGACGTATTTCCCTCTTGATTTGTTTGAACAGGATCCTCTATCCTCACATTTCCTTTCTATTTCAATGTGAAAGACATGTCATTATTATTTATTTCCCTCATTTGATTTCACCTTGAAGTAGTTGGAAATTCTCCATCTAAATTTTCTTCTGGATGTTCTTTTCTCTAGGACCTTGTATCCCTATGGGTCATCCTGAAACAAGGGGTTTCTTATGGAGCACTGGCACAGAGACTTTATAAAGAGTCACCACCCAATTTGATTGGGAATTTGGAGATATTTTTCCTTGGGAAAGTATATGAGCAAGACCTAGAAGGGAAAAATATAGAGAAATAAAGGAATAACTTTGATCTTCAATGGTGACTGACTAGTATGAAATAAGCAGGCCAGGAGTTAAACACTACTTGAAACCTGTGTTATTTATGACTTGTGAAAAAGTTTTGATTCCCTAGTAGATTCACTAGTTTGTTAGAGCTTTTTCTTGTGGGATCAAACTTGGCTAATATGTAGGCTTGATTCTCAGTTTAAAGGGCTCCAAGTTTGCAGGAAAGAGTCTAATTGATGAGGATTGGATAAGATCCTCCTTCTACTTCGAGCTCCACAAGATTCAGGTGGGTATTGCCTATAATAACTTACTATATTTCAAGTAAACTTCAAATGGTGGATTAGTTCTTCACTGCTATGCTATTGATTCCTCAAATTATCTCAATAAAACATTTCTATTCTACAAATAGCCCAGACAATCCTAATATAGAGTATAAGAGTGGAAATTATAAATGTGATAGCATAGAATAGTGGCCTAAGGACATTCATCCTTCTCCTTTTTCTGAGGTAAACTCAAGGAAGGGTAACCTCTTGATTCTTTCTTCAAGGAATCACTAAATAGGAACTTGTACCACTTGGATACAGTTCTTTCAAAGTACACAAATAAATTTTGAAAGTAAAATATTGGTAATGAAATGAATATTAGTATCTCTAAAGATCATGAAAAGGTAATTATATAAGAAACATACTTTAAACCAGTGCCTAGTCCAAAGGGCAAAAGAGTCTAAATGCAAATTCACAAGTTATTTTAAAAGAAATACAATAGTATGCCTTACACACAGTCTGCAATCTAAATAGAATGCCTGACAATCTATTATGTCAATCTAATATTACTATTATCAAAATCTCTACATATAAGTTTACTCTCTACAATTGATAATAAGAATTTTAGTTCACTCCTTGAGAGAAAATCACAATCAATTGAAGAAATTGATCAACAATTAGTATATTTTGAATTCCTAACAGATAAAACATACAAATAAAGATACAAAAATAATAGGAGATAGAAATTACAGTGTATTTGTATTAAAATGAACCTGTAAATTACACATAAAAACTCATACTTAGAAGCTCAAACACAAAATTTAAAAGTATGCTCTATAGCAATTATACTCTATTTTTCTATATCCTTCTCTAACCTCTTCAAAAATGGGGATACAACTTATATATAGCTCAACCATCTTGTAATTCTCTTATCAAATGAGAATGCAACAAGCTTTTGGTGGTATGAGCCCTAACCCTAAAAAAGCATATAAGACAAATTACAATAAGCCCTCAAGCGGTGGAAAGACAATAATATTTTGGACTGTTCTGCTTCCTGGCTTGTTGATCACTGGCACCTTTGTTTAAAAATATTCATGATAGCTTCTTGAGTTGTTGTGAGATATGGTGACCACCATTTGGCTAATTTACACCACTCTTAGTGATAGCTTATCATCCCTATGCTCTGAGGTTAGGTGTCAGGTACTCCAGGTGTCCTCTTTACTCATCATCCAAAATATCAAAGTCAACTATAGTGGATTTGATTTTCTTGGGCTTTGTGAGCTCATCCCACATAGTTAGTTCTTCCTCTGTCGGCCATTTATAATTTTGGATGTGTTGCAGTTGTGCCTTTTGTCTTTCCCATCTAGCATCTAGTATCAGCTTGACATCTATCACAAATATGGTAAGCTCCATTTATACCTTTATGGCTTCATCTAGAGTGTTGTTGAATCTTTCCACATCTACTTCATTATTCTCATCTAAAAATGCCTCTTTCCTAGGCAATACCAGATCAAAATCTGATCTCCACTAATCAAGGCTCTTCATGGCACCATCTACATCTTTAATGGAAGAGATGAATTTGTTGGAACCCGAGCTGAGCATGGATATCTTAGCCTCAATTTGATTTTCCTTGCCTTTAAAAAGTGGCAATATGGCCTTAACTCTATTTATTTCTTCACCCACTTGCAGGACAATCTCCAAAATATCATCCCTCAAAGGCTAAACAACTGCCAATCTTCCAAAGAGTGGTGCCCTAACTGACCAAGTTGCATAATAACCATTTAAAATTGTGACATAATTATTTAATTCTACCTGCAATTTAGGGAATTTGTTATAAGCACTAAAAACTAAATCAAATTTATCTTTTAATGCATTAACCCTGTGGTACAAGATTTTCAACAAGGCCCGTAGGATAGCTTCATTCTTTTCTATCCTTATTTTTTGAATCTCTACAAAAACCTCTTCTTCACTCATAATTTTTCCTTTTGGTAATGCAAGTTGCTCAGGAGGTGCAAGGGTAGCTATAGGTGTATTTATTATATTTTGCTCTAAGTCTTCCAAAGACTTCTCTAATGCCTTTTCCTTTATTAATCTAATATCTCTATCTTTCAAGAGCGCACTGTAGTATTCCAACAAGGAACCATATCTTTCAGATAATTGCTTAGTCTTATCTTCATTAAGCCTAGAAAATTGAGTTAACACTTGAGAGATCTCAAGGTCTCCTATATTATGGATTGACCAAACAATTTTGTCACCATCCATTTGCTTTTTAACATTTAGGATTGAAGACTTCTTATCTTTAGGATAAAGACTCCATAGAGCCAAAGCTTGGTTCCTTGGGCTATACCCAAATCCTCTGATAATATCCCCTACTTGGGTTTCTAAGGATAAAGTTATATCCTCTTGTCTCTTGATTTGATCAATAATAAAATCTGAATATAAATTCCACCAAGGCACAAGTAGCATATTTCTATTTTTGACAAGTTGTATGGCCTCCTCTGGGGTAAATTTTTTTGCCTCTGGGTCATACTCTTTCAATGTTTGCACTGCCTCATCAGGCACCTGACCCTCCTCAGTGATCTTAACATTAGATGGAACCTATTGTTGTTTCTACCATATCAAGAAGCTCTTGAATTCATTTGACTCTATAAAATTGTCATCTTTCAAGAAGGCATCTTGCTCTATCATCCTTTCATCTTGGCATACAGCCAAGGGCAACTCAACATCTTCCTTTACCAATTTTATTTTTCTTTTCTCCTCCCTTATCTTTTTTCTTAGCTGGTGGTGATGGACACCAATTCCAGTGATGAGGGCTCCCACTTTATCCGTTCTCCTTTCTTGAGAAGACTCTGCAACTAACAATTTTTGCTTCTTTGCAGGGGGCTCATTTGTGTCTTGGGAACTATGGAGCTCTATCAAATCAACAATATTTTCTCCAGCTTGGTGTCTTTCAACCATTATTTTCTCTAAAGGGGGAATACTATGCACTGAATAACCACCATCACTGTCTTCACCACATTTAGACTCAAATTGGACATCATCCTTCCCATCTGTCTCATCAATCTGATCTTCAAAGGTCCTCATCAAAGTATTGAATTGAGCCATCATTTGCTCAAGCCTTTGGACATAGGGTAGATTGGGGAGGAATCCATTGAATGCCAGTCCTTTTTGCTTTATCTATTTTTCCATGGCATATAATTCATGTATCTCATCAGATCTTCTTGCCACTTCTTCTTCTTCTATTATATTTCTCAAATCATCCTCCTCAAGATACTCCTCATGTCTCTTATTAAATGGAATGTTGGGAATATATTACTTCCTAGTAGCAACTATGAATCCCTCTATGTCAACATACCTATGGGGAGCAACATGCATTCTGAACTACCCCAACCAATCATTTATTTTACTAAAGGCATTCTTGCCTCTTGTGAGACTATGCACTCTAAAGTGCCTTGGGGAAAAAGTTCCTTTTCTATGTGAAGCTAGGTGCTCCCTATCAGTTAACATCAGCTACCATATAAATTCTAAATATGCCACCCTCGGTGGAAAAAAGAATGGTAGTATGTGAGGGGGCTTAGGGCATCCATATACTCTAATCATAGTATAGCCCTTTTCATAATAGATGTCTCCCCAATTGTGGCCTTTGGTCTATTTATCAACAAATTGTTGAGGCTTCACCAACTGTAGGACCTTTGTAGAAAGCCTTGAAAGATTGAGCCCTAAACTGAGGAGGATAGGCTGAACTATCCAATTTTCAAAAATACAAAAATCACTCCTGGAAGAAGAGGGACTCCAAGCCCTAATCCAAAACTATACTAGATTATGCTGTCCTTTGTATGTCATTTGTGGCTCAAGGCCTTCCATGTTTATGATATTATAATTGAAGTACAAAATAAGATGCATCAACAAAGAATAGTGCATAAAACTAGGTGTAGAACTAGACATATGGTTCTTCAATTCCTATAAACCTATATGCATCTTTTCTATTATATACCCTATATAATTATATCCCTTTGTAGTGTGAAGACTCTGGGAGTCCAAAACTATCATCAAGAGGTTCAAGGGGATCCTTTCTCCACCATCAATCCCTGGAACCTTGGACAATGCATAGGTAATGTACCTTATGTAAAAATAGAGGTCCTTGTATGCATATGGAATTGTTCCCAACATTGGCGCTATGTAATTCCTATTTTCTCGAGGAACATGGCTCTGAATTTCCATTGCTACAATGGCAGCCTGTTTGACATACCTATTTTCTAGGGTTTATAAATTCATCTCAGTGGCCATAGGGATCTGAATGTCGAAAGCTCATATAAATGAATTCCGGTCAAGGGTAACAAGAGGAGAACCATCACCCTTCCTAATAGTTCTAGACACGGGGTCATAGGAATGAGCTAGAACAATTAGGAGATCTATGTCCAAGAACACTTCTGGGACTATCAATTTTGCTAACCCTGACATCCAAGGGTTTAAAATAGGAACTAGAGTCTCAACATTCTTATAAAAATATTTAAATAGACACATTCCAGTAATATCTAGTGTCTTAGCATCCCTACAGTATGCAAGTTCATCAATAAAACATTCATCACTAACCTTCTAATTTTGTGATGAACTCAGTAGCAAGGTGAGGAACTCATCTGAAAAACTCTCTTTGACTTTCTCCTTAGCTCCCTTGCTAGTAGAAGCCCCATTGATTGATAATTGACTCATCTTGTGTGTAAATTTGAACTCCTCTATAAATTTTGGACGTCTAAACTTTGAAATTGCTCTAAAAAATCTCAGGGAATTCTATTACTTCGGCTCTCTAAATGCTTGGTAATTTGAAAAGAGTGACAAATAACTGTATTTGTTTAGTAGAATTAAATGCAAAAATCCATTAGAGATCAAAAGATGAAAATTATGTCACTTCCTCCATTAATTGGCACGCTTAGAACTCAATTCACTAGCTGTAAGCTGAGAAAATGATAGGTAATCAAATTTTAACTTTTGGCAATCTAGTGACTACAACGAGTTCTCATAACTGCTGAAAGATTTGGTGCCTCCCTTATACTTTCAGAGATCTTGCGACTAATGGAAACCATAGTCATTGAATGAATTTACTTCTTTCTAAGACCTAATGACTATAGTGAAATATCATAGTCATTGAATAATTTGAACCCTTTCAAATTTATCTGGAGACTTTGCGACCAAGTGTTCACTTACATTTTTCATCTTTAGATTTGGTGACTATAGTCATTACTTTAGTCATTGTATAATTTTTTCCTTTTGAATTTATCTCGAGACTTGGTGACAGAAATCCATCAAGAGATCTAGCGACTATAGTAAATCTCCCATTCGCTGAAGCCATTTGGCTTTTCAAAATTTTTCTTGAGACCTTCCGACTCAACCATTTGGAGATTCAGTGACTCAAAATAAGAAAAAACCAATTTATTTCTTCTAGAGATCCAATGACTATAGTTAGGGCCTCTTACTTGTTCACATCTTTCATCTTTTATCTACCAATTGGGAAAAGACATGTCACAAAATCTAGCAAATGGGTACTTATATATTTTTTCAATTTTTTTACCTTGGTCAACACTTAACCATGGAGCATCTAGCAATTAGGTGACTAAAGACACCTCCAAGTCTCTTGATATTTACTTTAACCATAGTCAAGACTGGAGATTGTGTGAACACCGTTATTCTCCAAGTCCCACTCAAAGAGAGGCTCTCCTGAAGTCCTTGGATCATTCCAAATCAGCCTCATCCAATAGTAATACTAGGAATGTATCTAACATAAATGAAATAGAGGCAATTCCGACGATGTTCAAAGATAGGGTATAAGTGCCCCCATTCCTACTTAGCCTCAAAATATTTGGAAGGAACTTACACAATTGTTTAATCGATTCAAGAGCTTCATGTAACATGATGCCATTGTCCATATGCCAAAAGCTAGGGATGAACCCCCAACCGACCAATAGGGTGGTGATCCAACTCGATAAAACTAAGGTCAAATTCATTAGGGTCTTGGAAGATACATGCATACAATTGATGACTAATCATGGGATCCAAGATTGCATTGACATACATGCGGTGCACATCCCAGAAACTTATGGCATGTTGCTCAATAGAGAATGGACCCAATCTTTGAGAGGGTGGTTCTCCATAGACTTTTCCCAACTTTGGTTGCCATGGAAAGGGCTCAATAAATAGATTAAGATAGATATGGAACCCAAGCTCAAACAAATGATAACTGAGTACAATGCCTCGAATGAGGTCTTATTCTCACAAGTTGACCTGGGAGTGTACTTTTTTGACAAGGTGTTCACATTCCAGCTCAAGGAAGAGGAAGACTTGAGTAGTAGCCCTGTTCAGGGGTTAATAAATGTCCAGATCCATGAAGTGATTCTTAGAGAATTCATAAATGGTATGATGAAGAATATGAGACATTTGGGCCAAGACGCTGATCTTAATTTACTGATGCTACCCAGGTACTGTCATCTTCATCGAACAAACCACTCAGAGTTTACATGCCAAGACTTCCAAGAGGTAGTGGTCCAAGTTATGAACTAGATATCCGATGTATCCAAACCTCCCAAGAATACAATGGCACATTTGAGTGAGGATGAATCTCCCCTCAGTGAAGAACCTCGGGGTCCCATGGCTGAATGCTTTATACAAGAGGAGTACATCTATTCTAATGATGGATGCCTACCTCCGTGCCACGATGTTTGGCACGATGTCAAGAAAAAAAAAAGATTAAGTGGGTTCCACTTTAAAAAAGATAAATTTTAGATGAGGGAAAATCTGAAACTCCAAGTAAAGAAGGTCTGTGATCAACCGCGGCCCCCATGGAACCCCAAACCAAGATGCCTCTACCAAAAATAACTCCGGAACCCCAAGTCAAAACATCTTCCAACAAGAATCATTCAGTATGGAAACTTTAGTTTGATGGCTCCAAGTGCAAGCTAGGAGCAGGAGCTAGGATCAAATTAGTTAACCCTTGTGGGGGTTCATACTATGTTGCCTACCAGTTGCAATTCTACTGCACTAATAATGTTGCTGAGTATGAGGCTCTAGTTCAGGGTCTCCTCCTAGCACATGAGAAGAAAGTGAAAGAAATAGTAGTAGAAGGGGACTCACAATTGATAGTTCAGAAGATCAAGAGCCAGTATTCCTACACTGAAAAATGATTGGTCTTGTACTACAACTGTGTCTGGGACCTAATCAAAGATTTTGAAGCCTTTAACATTCAGAGTGTCCCAAGAAGAAAGAATACTATCACCAATGCTTTAGTGGTATCTACAAATTCTCTACAACTGCTAGAGAAATCCAAGTTGAAGAAATTCTCTGTGGAACTGGTGGGTGTACCAGCTGTCCCTGACAACATCAAAAACTTTTAGGTATTCCAAGATGATTAGCAGATATTGGAATTTATCATGAACACCGGGATCTTCAAAAAATAGAGCATTGATGAAGAAGAGGATGAAATAGAAGAATCAGACAACTTATGAATTTTTAACTTGAAGAAAAATTCCATTTCGAAAGGCATGGTGGCTTTAGAGAGGATTTTTGACAAAGACAAGCATGCTCAGGAAAAGGGGAAAACACCAGTAGTGGGCAAAGATGATTGCGAGCTCTACAACTTGGGTACGCAGCTCAAACCCAAGAAGGTCCGTATAGGCAAAGTCCACACACCTAAGGAAAAGAAATAGATGGTTGAGCTACTCATTGAATACAAAGATGTCATAGCATGGTGCTATGAAGATTTGAAAACCTATGACCCCAACATTATCGTTCACAACATTCCTTTGAATCCAAATGCTAAACCTTTTCACCAAAGACAAAGACTAGTGAACCCTATGATCGAGCCAGTAATCGAAAAGGAGGTGCAAAAATTACTTGACACTAGGATTATTTTTCCCATTCTGCATTCAAATTGGGTTGCTAATCTTGTCTTTGTAAGGAAGAGGAGCGGGGAGGTTCGACTCTGTGTAGGTTTTAGAAACTTGAATAGGTCCTCTCAAAAGGATAACTACATATTTCTATCCCTTAACGAAGTATTGTAGGTAGTTAATGGTTCTCAAATGATGTCTTTTTTGTATGGCTACTTAGGGTACAACCAAGTCATGATAAAGGAAGAGGATTGCCTAAAGACAACCTTCACCACAAAACGGGGAACATTTGCCTACCGTCACATGTCATTCGATCTAATCCACATAGGAGCCACTTTCAAATGGGCTATGGACGAGGCATTCAAGGGTTTGGTTAACAAATACATTGTTATATATATGGATGATCTCACAGTTTTCTCCAGGAGCTGGGCAGACCACATTGAAGATTTACAAAAAGTCCTGAAGAGGTGTCGACGTTACAAGATTTCATTAAATCCTAAGAAGTGTGTTTTTGGGGTGACTCAAGGAAAAATTCTCAGGCACATCATATCTAAGACATGCATCTCAATTGACCCCAAAAGGGTCGAAGCTATCCTCAAATTGGTTCTACCAAATAACAGGAAGGGATTGAAGTCCTTCTTTGGGAAAATCAACTTCGTCAGGAAGTTCATTAGTGGGTTTGCAGAAATAGTGTGTCCATTAAATGATATGTTGAAGAAAGATGCTAAAATCGAATGGAGCACCTAGGCTAAAGAATCCTTTGAAGAAATTAAGACGTCCATTGCCACTGCCCCAATTTTGGTCAGCCTTGATTATCTTTTACCATTCAAATTTTATTCCTTTGCTTCAAAGCACTCATGTGTAGGAATCCTCACATAGAAAAAAGGAGAAGATGAACGACTGATTGCTTTCATGAGATGCCCATTAAAGAATGTAGAGCTCAAATATCCAAATTTGGATAAGCAATCTTTTGCCTTGGTTAAGGCTATTAAGAAATTTAGACACTATATCCTTCGGAGTAAAGTCATCGCTATTGTTTCAGACCCAGCAGTCAAGTCTCTGTTGATGCAAAATGAACTAGGAGAACAAAGGGGAAAGTGGATGGCAATTTTGGAGGAATTTGACATTGAAATCCAACTAATGAAATTAATGAGAGGTTAAGGCCTCACCAAGATGATGGTTGAAATAGAACAAGGTTTGGTGTGCCAGGTGTACACTAATGAAGGAGTAGTCACTGACGTATGGTATCAAGACATAGTTTACTATTTGCTAGAAAATTATTGCCCAGATGGATTGAATGGTTCCCAATGGAGAGAACTTAAGAATTAGAGCAATTCATACATGTTGAAGAATGGGAAGCTCTATAAATGCAATTATGATGGACTGTACCTATGATATTTAGATCGAATAGAAGCTAGACAGGTTCTCACAGAATTTCATGATAAGTATGGTATTGGGCATGGATCAACAGAAGCTACAACTCATCAAATACTGAGATGTAGTTATTACTAGCCAACTTTGTTCAAAGATACTCATGAGCATGTGCACTCTTTCCATGTTTTCCAAACTAGTGCCATTTGAGAGAAACATCCGGTGATGCCCCTACAACCAATATAAGAAGTGCATCTGTTCACCCAATGGGGGCTATATTTTGTGGGAATGATCAATCCTCCATCCTCTATAGGCCACCAATACTTCTTGACTGCAATCAATTACTACACGCACTAGAAAAATGCATAGATTATGAATAATTGTACCACTGAGGTGATCACCAAATTCCTAGAAGAGTTCATCACCACGAGGTTTGGAATGCCTTTTTTCTTGGTATGTGATAATGCCCCCTAATTTTCATCTACAAGTCTCATTCAATGGGCCTTCGAGAACTAGGTAATTCTAAAATTCTCATCCAATTACTACCCGCAAGGGAACGGAGTTGCTGAGTCAACCAACAAGAACCTAAAAATGGTAATCAAGCATCTTTTGGATGACAATCCTAGAGACTGGCACACTCAGTTGAAATATGCTTTATGGATAGATTGTGTGAGAGTCAAGAATGCCTTAGGGACCTCCCCTTACTAGTTAGTTAATGGTCTGCAGCCAGTCTTTCCAATGAACCTAAAAATACCAATTCTGAGATTCATGGATCAATACGTCGAGGGTGAGGATCGGGTGCAGATTCATCTCATGAATTTGTTGAGCCTTGAAGAGAAGAAAAGTATGGCCTTGGAACATGTAGCCAAACACCAAGCTATTGTCAAGTGATGGTTTGACAAAAGAGAAACCCTAAAAGCTTTCCAAATTTCCAATTTGGTCTTAATGTGGGACAAAGAAAAATAAAAACCAGGCATCCACACCAAGTTTCAACATTTTTGGATAGGCCCATTCCAGATCCTAGAGATCCTAGGAGAGAATACCTTTCAGATTAGTTCTCTTGATGGAGAATTGGTCCCATTGCCAGTCAATGGCCAGTTTTTGAAGCATTATTTTGGGTCTTGACTGGTCCCTTGTATATTACTGTATATTCTTGTACTATATCATCTTTCTTTGTTTTCTGTCGGTCTTTTCATCTGTGTCTTTTCTTTGGGTCTTTGTTTGCATGAGGTGGGTGCTTTCAATTTTAGTGGTCTATTCTAGGTAGTCAAGGCAATGAATCAAGCTTCCCATGGTCAAAACCTTTGAGATAGTTCCATTTTGTAGTGAGCCAGAGACAGTGATCATAGGAAAGGCATGTTTCTTTTCAGACTTCTCAGAGGAGTTTATCAAAACCGACCATCCTTAACACTAATGCATATTTAAAGGAGATCCTGAGCCATGAGCTTCTCAAGGTAAGATTTTAATCACCATCAGGAAATGCCCATCATGACAAAGGAAGCCTGAAAGTCAGAACCCTTTCCTAGTTGAAATACAAACATAAAAGAAAAAAGAAAAAAAAGGAGGAGCGCATAAAGATGAGATAAAAAAATGAATGCTCAAAACTAGGGTAGCACAATCTAAGCGTGGCCCCATTTTTAAATAAAAAATTAAAAAAGTGGGGAAAAAGGAATAGAATAGAGAAAACAAACAATTTCTGATGAAGCTACAAGGAGTGCCGAAGCAGTCAATGTTAAACAAAATTTGTTGACAACAAGATGCTTGCGAAAGAATCAGTCTAAAGCTAAAGCAAGTCGAGTCTAAGAGAAATTGGGGAAGGGTGATTTTAGAAACCTCTGTCAAGTCTATAAACACCTTCCTAAAAAAGGAGCAAAGTTAAATTGACTTATGGCTGACTTTGGATTAGTGGGCAATAATCTGGTGATGATGAGATGATCATTAGGGAGAGCTTACAAAAAAGGCATTTCAAGGGAAATTTGAACACACGTGCTCATACACTGGGTGTAGATATTATGGTTTTTTCCGTCTTGATGATGATGATAGATATGTTCAATCTAAATATTTTTTGTACTTTTCTCACTGTAGGGTGGGATTGTCTCCTAGCGGATTGGCTCTGGGAAATTTGCCTCAAGGGCCCCGCCTTCTGCTTTCTTCTTGTTTTGCTTCTTGTCCTTGGTTTTGTCTTTGGTTGTTTGTTGTTAGTTTTTGGCCTTGTCACACTTTCGCACTTTTAGATGTCCGAAAGTGTGAAAAGGCCAGAGGAGTGAAGAGTTAGAGCCCCACTCATTTCTCAAACTTTTTGGCCCTGTCACCTCTTTCGAACTTGTCTGAGGTTCAAAGTTTCAGAAGTCCAACCCTATGCGGGAGTTAGCCTTTCAGAGTTTTGGCCTTTTCAGTGGTCTGACACCCCTGAAAGGCTAAAAGGCCGATCACCCGGGGTGATGACATCAGCCGCCGAGGTGACCTATATAAGGAATCAAGGGTTTTTTAACCCTCACTTTCGCACTCACTCTTTCACCTCCAGTTTGTTTTGCTTTCCACTTGCTACCTTTTCACCATTTTGGTCTCTTAGCATCACCGGTCATCCTTGAGTTCATCATCTTCTAGGTTGGTGGTCTTCCCCCCCTCTTTTATTTATTTTTGGGTCTTAGATTAGGGTCCTTTCTTTTTGGTCTTTTCAGCCTATCTTAGTTTTAGGGTTCATTTCTTTTCAACCTTGCCTTTAGGTTTAGGTTGTTTTGGGGTCAGCCTTTTTTGGCCCTGAGGTCACCAAGGTAGTCACCATGCATCTCCTCAGAAAGTTTATTATCAAGCTCACCGTCAGACTCATTTTCAAGTCTAACTGTGAAACCCTAGTTTTGGACCTTCAGGGTTTGAAACTTTCAGCATTGGCACAGAGGATTTTTTTTTGCCAAGTGCTGGGCATCTTTCAGTGTTTCGATGTCACACATTGAAACATACCTTTCCCCTAAAACACTAAAAGTGGACTATGCCAAGTGCTAAGTGTGGCTTCAACCTTTTTGGCCTTTCGCACGCTGAAGTTTTCTCTCTCCCTAGATCACTAAAAAATCTACTAACACACTACCAACACCTTCGTCCTTTCTAGACATTTTCAGCATTGTCAACCTTATCAGCCTGCAATAGGTTTCTAACCTCTGACTTTCCAAAATAGTCGAAAGGGGGTTTTTTTTTCAAATTAGAGGTATCAAGCCTTTTTTGGCCTCTTCGGCCTTGTCAGCATTTCAGAGCTCCAACACCCCCGAAAGTCTGAAAGGCCGAAATCTCTTTTGTGCCCTTTGAGCTTAATTCTGATAATGATGTTTTTTCAGAAGTTTTTCCTATTATGTTACTAATCCATGACTTTTTCTCTTCACAGGTATGGCCAAGAAAGTAGTAGCATCATGAGCAATGAAGTTTCAATTCAAGCCATACCATCCACTATCTAAAGTGACCAATTTGCATGCGGGAATAATAGATACTAACATTGGGAATGTGAGCTAGAAAGACTACTTGAATAAATGTGCTCAGCTAGTGGGGCACTCGGAGGATTGCACTTCATTAGTACATTGTTCCCTAGTGAACGCGACTGCTCACCCAGTCTCCATCTTATCAGCAGACTTAATCAACACATTGGCTAGCAGTTATGTGCCCAATGAGCACATGGTGAAAAATAGCATTGGCGAGGTAGTTTTGGACCTAAGGCCAAATAACATCAAGGATGTCTTCCATTTTCCCAAAGGGGTAGATAAGTTATTCAATTTCCATATCAACAAAGGGATGGATTTCTATAATAAAGATATACAAAGGACCCATAACATAGTCAATAATGAGTATCTGATGTAGTCTTTTCCCAAGAACAAACTGGACGAGATCAATATGAGAAGGGGATATATGTGAGAGGATATCCAAGTGGCAATAACAATGATTAGCAGAGTGTATGGACTACTGAAGTCTTCCCAACTGGATCCATGGATGATCTTCCTAATCCAAAAAATAAGAGAAAGGAAAGCGAGGTTTGATTGGGCCTTTATTCTAAGTGAAAATCTTGATGAGCAGCTGGTTCGGGTAAAAATAGACCCCCATTTCTACATGACGTCTTATGTTGTGTATCTACTAGCCACTAGGGAAAGTTACCCAGGATTGATTAAAGTTGGGGTAGTAGGAGAACAGAACACATGACCATTCACATTGTACTCTCAACTGGTGAGGAAGGACTTCTATACACATAACAACCTAGACTTCACAATTGTCAATGATGCTTTCATTTTTGCCATCATATGCTCCATTGAGGGAGATTATGCAAAGAGGTTATCTGCTAAAGTAGTAGTGAAAGTAAAGGCCCTTGGGGCATTCTTTATTTAGTTCTAAACTTTCACTTACATTTGGGTCGTAGGAAGCACCTTGGCACCAAAGAAGTTTCCAAGATACTCTTTTGACAGGTAGTTCTCCTAGAAATAGAATGATAGTTATCTAATGCCCATGAACACATTAAGCATAAGAAGAAGCATTGCTGGGATTTTCCTATTTCTATCGACCCCCATTGTGTGCTAGACATGAAAGTCTACAAGTCTCTAACCTGGGAATGGGATGATTTCCCACTGATTCGGTGAGGCCTCTTTTTTATCCCATTGGTACATTCAGCCACATAATGGTGAGGCATTATATCCATGAGGCACATATAGAAGATCACTGGGCTAACTATGTAGATGACTATGAAGTAAGAGTCCATGATTATTGCCAGATGAGTCTAGAGATGGCGTAGGGTGCTCTTTCATTGAGGATTCCACATAAGGTGGTGGATGCTGACTCTGATAACATTTTGGATTGCATATACAACATAGACAAGGTATACACAAGGGATATCCTAAATGTAGTGATAGATCAAGATGAAAATGATAGTATGGAATTCAGAGCCCGAAATGTGGTCAAATCCTCTAAAGTCAGAGACTATATATCAGCATGAATGTCCCATTGCATATGGTCTAACCATGCACTCTAAAAAGGTCAAAACCAAAATGACAGGGAGCACCATGCTGCCAGATATGCCTTCATCCAGCAGCCATGATTCTCCCAACACAACCAAGAAGAAAAAGTTCAAGATCATATGACCCAAGTCATCTAGGGTAATCAAGGGTCATGTCTACAAGAGAAAGAAAGGCTCAATGCCCACACAAATGGATACCTTGATGGAAGAAGATGAGGATGAATTAGATGAAGTCCCTCTTAGTAAGAGAACCTAGTCTACAGGATTCCTAAAGAGAAGGAGAGTAATGGACAATGATCCTAAGAACATGGGAGGGGTTACTTAGATAGAGCCAATAAATCTGGATGCCCTTGGTGATGATGAGTTTGAAATCATAGATTTTTCAGGATTGCATGGATTCAAGGAGTCTGAGCAAAAAGTTCCTATGTAGTTTACAATTCTTTTTAGTGGCATAGGAGAGGACATCCAATGGGAACCTCAAGAACAAGCTGATGTTGACATGGCCAATGCCCAAAAGGAGATTGCAAAGCTAGATAAAAACTCTTCTATTGGGGTCACTCCTGAAGAAGATTTAGTTGCAAAGGACCCATTAGTTTCATCCATTCCACCTCCACCTCCACCTTGGCATCCAACTCTACCTTCAATTCCACTTCAAGAGCCTCCTACTACTCCACTTTCTACTCCACTATTAACCACTCCATTGCCTCAACAACCTTCTTCATCCCATGTTCACCTTCCAACTCTACCTCCACCAGCTCATTTAACCACTCCCCATGTGTCTCCTATGCCTCCCTTGCTTAATATCCCTCCCCAAGTTCACATGCCCTCACCACAAGTCCATAGTGAATCAATGTCTTAGAGCTCGTAGGAGCTAGAAAAAGAAGCAGAAGTCACTGGTGAGGAGAAGATGGAAAAAGCTCATATAAGATCTAAGGAGCCAGATGATAGAGGGGATTCATAGGTAGAAGAAGAGCCACATACTGAGGAAGAAAAATAGCAAATGGATATAGAGGAACAAATGACTGATGAGAAGCTAATGACAGACGATGAAGAACATACATAGAAAGAGGGTGAATAGAATACCGGAGATGAACAAGAAATAGAAAAAGGAAGGGAGAGTCAAGAGGAAATAAGGACAGAGCATCCAACAAAATCTTCCACATTTTTTGCTCCTTATGAGCCATTAAATGCTTTCTCAAAACATACATGGTTCACCAAAGAAATACAGCCAAGGGCCATAATATATAGAGATAATGAGGCTGATATGACCACATTAGGGCAAGCCTTCCACCAAACACCATCAATTGCCTGAGCTAGAAAATTGTCTTATGTGACACAAGACCAAATGGGTAGGTGGAAAGAATAGGTGGTTATTCCTACAATGGATGTCAGTACAAGTGAGATCACTCCAGATGACTATGTCTTGGAGGAGGTAGACTTGGGGGAGCCCACCAGGAAAGGAAGCAAAACCTTGGCCACTTTAGGGTTGAAGCATGCTCTTGGCTTCATGGATAAAGACAAAGAAAGGATAAAGGCTTTGGTGGAGAAAAATGAAGCTATGAAGAGATTCATTTTGAAGATAGCGGGTCCAATTGACCTAGATAACCCCGAGGCCTTATTATAGGCAATTTTGGAGAAGAGGGGGGAAATAAATACAAATGTTCCACATTCTTTTGTAGAGGCTTGTGCCGATTGGAAGCTAGATTTTGAGTAGTTTTCTAGTCTATCTCTCAGAAGGATCCTAAGGCCCTTTCGAAGCATTTTGGTAGGAATAACTTCCTTAATGGAAATCATGAGTGAGGAAAATGGTGTAGAAGAAATGATCCTAAACTGGCAAAAGGTATTTGACAAGCTAACAATAATAAGGAAGCAGTGCTTCCAAGTCTTGGTGAAGATATACAAGGGCTCAGAATTGGATAGTTTTGAAGAATGGATTCAAGAGATAGTAGTGGCATGGACCATATTTGAAAAGGTTCTCAAAAGACTAAACAAGAGAAGAGATGACATCAGCCTTTTTGTGAAAGAGTTGCAGGAGTTCTTTGAGGGTCTCGACCTAGATCTGTTTAATGAAGAAGATGAGAAGACTATGTATTTAGTGAATGATATCATCAATCAATACCTAGGGATATTTCAAGGGGTGAAGACTAATGAAGACCTCCAGCAGATGTTTTATCAAAAGGAGGAGATTCAGAAAGTCCTATCTCATGAAGAAGAGATAAAATCTTTTGCAAAAGAATTGACTGACTTCTGAGATAGGCAGCAAGAGATACTTCAAGGGATCAAGATGCCTGGCTTTGATGAAGTGCTAGAGATAGTGGATAGATTCAAGAAAGAATATCTAGAATTTCCTCCTAGCCAGTGAGCATTCAGTCCCAGTGCAACCAAATTTTGTGTACAGAAAATCTAGTTTTGACACTTAACCATTTTTGCAGAGCCTGATTTTTGACATTTTAGCCATATGGATTTTTCAACCTCTGACAAGTCCGCAAGTCCAAAATTTTTGAGATAGAGGACTTAGTACTTAGTCAATTTTGGGTCTTGAGTTTTTTGGACCAATTGTCAAGATTTGGGCATTTTTTGGCACATCCGAAAGTGAACTCTAGTTATCTCAGAGATCATTTTCCAGGCATCTGGGCTTCCTTTTTGGGATTTTTTTTGCATGATTTTGGGATCTCTTCTTGTTGGGTCTACATGGAGAAGATGAAGCTAAGGATCAAAGGTGGAAACATGAAGATTAACAAGTGCATGCACAAGTTCTAGTTCTATTTTGAGCTATCTAACACATAATTTACTCAAAGATTTGTAATGCACAAGGTTTAATTCCATGCTAGGATAGTTTAAATAACATTTAGAAGTATTTTCTTTATGCAAGCTTTAGTTTAGATTTACTTTCAAGTTTTAGTTGCAGCCAAACCCTAGCTACAAAAATAAGAGCCTAGTTCTATAAATTGTAATAAAATGATGTAATGAGGGTCGACTTGATGATTAATATAGTAGATACAATTGGTGCTTCATTCATGGTGTGATTTATCTACTATCTATGCAAAAATTTTGAATGTGTGAATTGATCATTCTTTATTTCAAAGAGCTAATTGGTTGTTTAATGATTTTAAGTCTGCAATCTATTAGTTCGGTGTTTGCTGGTATTGCATTGCTGTGTTGTGACAAATTTTTGAGAAGATCATTCTTTGGTGCTTGAGATTAACTTGTCTAATGTGTGCACACATCCATGGTGGCTTCATGATCTGATGAGTTTTGGCTTATCATACATTTGCATTTGTTCAATTCTATTGATAATTGCATCCATTCAGCTGAAGATTGTGACATGATCTGATCTCTATTTTGTGGGTTTCTTCATCTTCTTGGTTATTTAATTCGCATGGTGGTGTGATGCTAGCATATCTCCATTAGGTTCCTTTTCAACAATTTCATTTAAATCTCTTGTTACCCTACATCTCCTAGCCTTCCTTGCAAGTTATTTTTAGTAGATTAATTAAATTAGCATTGCTTTCCTTCCTAAATCTGAAAATCATATAAAAAAAGAGAGAAATTTTGGTTTCTTAAAGTTTGTTTTGCAGTTTCCCTTGAGATAAGAACCAAAAAAGGCATCCTTGTTAAAAAAATTCACATTTGTCTTCTGTTGAGCTATCCAAGTAGTTGAGACCTAGCCAAGAGGAACCTTGAGATTGATTCCATCAGTCTTGCAAGAGGGGAAGTTGCTCATGCAAATTCCTAGCCATTGTCTTCATGTAAAAATGATGCTCAACAATACAACTACCAAAAATCTACAACAAGAGATGAAAATGAGATCTCATGCCTTCCTCTTGGTATAATGAGCATTAAAAGTGTACTCACAAAGGAACTTCATCCAATGACAGTGTCATGCGCTTAGGTTTGGCTAAGAAAAGATATACTACAAGCTATGATGATCTCTATACAACCCAAACCTATGATCCAAAAGGAAATTCCTCTAGTGTACTAGCACATGGAAAACCACTACTAACTCTAAATCATGGGTGGGGTGGTTCATCTTGTGATCCTTGATCTTGTAGGACTCATATGTTTTCACCCATCCCTTTTGCATAAGAACTTCCCCCACACCCTCCGAAGATGAACTCACTTGTATAATTTTGCACCACCAAGATAGGTGCACTAGTAAATTTCTCCTTAAGAGCCTGAAATGATGACACACACTATAAGGACCAAACAAAATCATTCTCTCTCCTCTAAAGAGAAGTGATATGGTGCTCCAACTAAGAAAAGTCCTTCACAAATCAGTGGTAGTAACTCACCAAACCCATGAAAATATGAACCTCACAAACACTTGTCGATGTTGGCCAATCCATAACAGCTTGGATATTTGAAGGATTGACAACAATACCCTCTCCTAAGATTATATGGCTCAAAACCTCACCTTAGTCTAGAAGAACTCACATTTGGCTAGGTTTCCAAACAACTAATGATCATGAAGACACTACAAAACCTGACACAAATGGCCCACATGATCCTCCATAGTGCTTAATACACTAATTTTTTATTGAGAAACACAAGGGACAAATGCACAGATAGAAAAATAGAGGTTGTGAAGAGAAGATTGAGTAATTTATTGAGATGTTTAGTTGGAGATAAGCTGAGTAATTGGGATATGGTATTGGAACAAGTTGAGTTTTGATATAATAATTTTGTGAATAGGAGTTTAGGAAAAATACCTTTTGAGATTGTTACTAGAATGCAGCCTAGAGGAGTATCAAATTTGAGGGATATTATTGGTGAGGAAAAAATAAGTGTTGAAGGGGAAGTATTTGCTGATTTTAGTGAAGTCTTTACATGAGGAAGTGAAGTTGAAGTTAGAACAAAGTAATCATAAATATAAGGAAAATGTTGACAAATCTATGAGACATCATGTTTTTAAAATTGGTGATGAGGTGATGGTTTATTTGAAGAAGAGCAGATTTTTTGTTGGAACATACAATAAGTTGAAGATGAAGAAGTTTGGTAGAATTTTGAGGAAGTTTGATAGTGGTAATTCTTACGAAGTTGAGTTACCTAATGACATGGATATATCTCCTATATTCAATATTGTTGATCTGTATAAGTATCATGAGTCAGATGATGAAGTTGTTATACCAGATGATTATCCTAAGAAGTAGGTTGAAGAGGTTGAACATATATTGTATTAGAGGATTGGTAAAAGCACAAGAGGAAGAGATTACTATGAATATTTGGTGAAGTGGAAGAATAGACCAGCTGAAGATGCTACATGGATTTCTCAATCTGAGTTGGATTCATCTTGGGTTGTGACATCTCAATGATTATGTAGAATCATTTATTTGAACCCTGGTTGTCTGATGCAGTAGCATCCTAGATTGCCTTGCTATCCTACTCATTTTGTTCATTTTCTCAGTCATTGCCAAGTTACAGTCATTACCGAGTTGTAGTCTTTGCCAAGTGTTCGTGTGTGTCAATATGTCTAGTGTTGGCCAAGTGTTCCCATATGTGTTGAGTTGTTCATTGTTGGCTGAGCATTCCTTACTATGTCGAGTGAGCCTATTATTTGTTGATGCTTGGTTCTTCTTTGACTGAGTTTGTCTATGTTGGTTCTTATTTGGAGCTGACTTATGTATTTAATTTGGGTGACTAATTTAATGATTGGGATCTTGCATTAGGATGTGTGTAGACCATTTGGGGTTGACCTTGTATTATATAATGGTCTAGAATATTTTGTAAGTCATTTTGGCAAGTATAAATAAAGATATTTAGATGTAGAATAGAGATTTAGTGAGCTGGAAAGATAGAGAGAAGAGATAGATAGACATTGATAAATCTTTATTGGTCATAAATCAGAAGGCCTCACAAACCGTCATGTATGCAAAAATTTGGATGAATCAATAAATTGTTTGTGTTCCTTCTCTCCTTGGTATTGTTGTCTATGTTGTGTGTTTCTATTATGTTTACTTTGCAAGGTGGATGGATAGTTAGGTGTTCTCTTGGCTCTAGCTTTCCATTTCCTTCCTTGCACCAATAAGGGATATCAATTCTTAACTATCACCTTATTCAACTATTGATAGTCAATGCACAAATACAAGGATTTTTCCTTCTTCTTCATAAAGATGATTGGACCTCCCCAAGGAGAAACACTTAGATGAATATGGACTTTAGAAAGAAAATCCTCTAACTACAAATAGAGTTCACTCAACTCTTGAGTAGTCATATAGTAAGGTGCCCAATAAATAGGCTCGTCTCTAGGAATGAGATCAATACAAAAATATACATCACGTTGAGGAGACACACTTAGGATCTCACTTGGAAACACATTTAAACTTGTGAAGTAGTGGGCAATCATCAAGAGACACTTATTGATACTCAATCCCATCAAGGTCACTAATAGAGACTATGAACAATTGAAAACCCTATCACATACTTTGATTCAGTTTGGTGTCTGAGATTATGTGAAGTGAATAGGTCTCTAGGCCCCTACAAACTCAAAACACCCATCTATTTAATCTATACGCTATATTGACTTGTTCCGACAATCTATTCTTGCCTAGTGGGAACCTAACCAATTCATGCTGAAAATAATTCCATACAATCCAAAGAGTAGGATATGAAGATCTACGGTGGTGGTGAAGGTTCCCAAATATAAGACACAACCAAAAATGAGGGGTTTCATGACCACTCTAGAAACTGTGGCTAACTCAACCTACCAACTATCAATTTTTCATGCTACTACCAGCCTACATTTCTCCACAAGGAATGGATAAATAAAGGAATTTGAATCACCAAAATAAAATAAAATAGATGTAGATATACCATATAGCACTCTTGTAGTATCAACAATGGTGTCATGTTTCTCATCTTGACAGTTCAAAACTACTGCAAAAACTCAGTGGGATTTTCCCACATCACCCAAAGTAGGATCAGAAGTAGCCTACTTCTGACTAGTCCCTAGAATAATAACTCTTTGAGGACAATGAGCTTCCTTATGACCATGTTGGCCACAAGTGAAATATTCCCCTGCACTGTAGCCAAAACTCATGGAAAATATACTTGAATACTAAAAACTCCCTCTATTGGCACTTAGATAACACCTTGAGGCGGCTGACTATGCAAAGTCTTCTTACTATGGTGCCAACTATATGTTAGGATTGAGTAATACTGAGAGGGGGGGTGAATCAGTATTAAAACACTTTATATTAAACTTAAACCAATTCCAAATAAACCATATCATTTATGAAATGAAAAGAACATAAACAAATAATGCATAACTCATAACACCATTATTTGTTTTCGAGGAAACCCAGGCCAAGGAAAAACCCCGATGGGGATGGTACCCACAAATATGCACTAAAGTATAATGTCCCTGTTAGGAGACCTAGCCCTATTAGGAGCTGAGTATTACATAATATATTTACTTGTTAGAGGAATATCAACCCTTTTAAAGGTATACAAAACCTTGTTAAAGGTATACAAAACCCTATTAAAGGTATACATAACCCTGTTAAAGGTATACTGAGCTTACAACTCTTAAATCAATAATTCAGTTACAAAAGAGTTCTCAAGAATGAACAATACAAGCATCTGCTCTTCTTTCATAGTTCCAATTATATCTCTCAATATCATCTATCAATCTCTAATCTCACATCAGCCATCAACCATTACTGATATCCCAAACTTGCATCCATATCTCACTTATATCATATATCACTTTCAGAAAGCATTCTTCATTTATATGTATTCTATCATTTAGTTGGCTCTCAAATAAAATGAAAAACATAATAATTAATAATAAAAATAATAAATACTAAGTTAGTGATCTTTTAGTACCCAAGTGTCAGCAATATACAATCTTTATTTGACTTAGCCTGTTACCATTTTATCTTACATTCCCTTAAACATCATGACTATTCATATACCATGTTTCACTGTTCCTCTATCTTCACATATCTTCATATCATTAGAACTTACTGATATCAATACAAAAACACATGAAATATTAACTGAAGGTCATATACATCCCAAAATGTCTTCCTCTAAGATCAGAAGTCATTATCTATCATATACTATCTTCGTGGTCCAAAAAAGTTTTGCAATACTCTATAAATCTGATTCCATACTTAGTCATTTTCATGATTGTGTCTTCAACACTCATACTTACTTCATGTGATCACCATAACATATGTGTTTCCATAAATGATAACCCTCAAGTGATTCATAGTGCTCTCAAAACATCACTTGCCAATAATCTCTCCCTTTGGCATTGATGGCAACACTTAGCGAAAAATGACTAAGTGTCCAAAACACTATATGTACTCTTCCTTCTTTTTCTTTTCTATATACATATACATTTTTTTATTTTTTTTGACAATATTTTTTTCTTCTTTTCTTTTCTTCTTTTCATTTTTCTTCTTCTCTTCTTCTCCCCCTTTTGACATTAATGGCAAGGGTATACCCAAAATTGCAAAATTTTACAACAATGTAGGACTTAGTGCTTGCTCACCAGTTTTAGAATATCTTGGAAGGAATCTTCCAAGGTCTTCACTTCATCATTCAATGACTTGATCAATAGTTCAATGACATGAATTAGGCCATTTAGCACATAGGATGCAATCTCTGCTACCTTCAATTCTATCAGTATAGATTTGGTCATTGAATCACCAATCTTCTCCATCTCAGTGAGATGTGCTTCAATAATTGATATCTTAGGAGTGATTAAACTCTTTAGAAAATAAAATCTTGTCATTACTCTCCCTTTCTCTATATCCAAGACATTCACCTTATCCAAGATTTTGGATGTCTTCTTTTCCATCTCTAATACAGTTTGTGAGGATGTCTCACAACTGTCCATCGTATTATCCAAAGTAGCCATGTCCTTAGCTATTATAGCATCAATGTTCTTGATGTGTTTGAGAGGGTTAATGCAATATCTATATAGTTTCCTTCCTTGTGCTACGCAAATCTTTTCCTTAGATGTAGTTTCTTTCAAAATTCCCAAGTCCCATGAAATAGACTAGCATACTTCCTTCAAATTTTTCTCTTAATATCTTTTCTCCGCCTTCTCCTCTGCGATCTTCACTAGAGATTCATAGTGCCTATCAAAGTTGTCTAGTGCCATGTTAAGGTTCTCAACATCATCTTTTCCTTGAAATACAAAAGGTATAGGGAGTATTTTATTCACTATATCTATTACCCTAGAAATTACCTTAACCTTCTTGTCACCTTTTTGTTCTGACCTTTCTTTTTCTTTAGAAAATGCCATGAAGGATAATCTTATTAATTCATCCTCATCCCTGTTTTCTAAATAAGTGCTCACGAGCTTTACCATACTTGCCAACAATAAGGTGGTGGAAGTATCAAGTTCTTGTTTTATTTCAATTCTTATCTTTTCTGCTTTACATGTCCCTATCTCTTCTCTCTATTCTTCATCTTGCTCTCCTTCCTCTTTATGTCTTTTTTCTTCTTGTTTTTCTTCTTTATGTCCTTCCTCTTCTTCTGTCACCACACTATCCATGTTTCCTTGAAATGGATCACTTTCATCAAGTGTGGTGTCAAGAGTCATAGGCACACCAGCAACAAAGAAGTCTAGTTGCTTGTCAATTTTTACTTCTCTTCCTTCCATGGTGTCCTCGGTTGACTTAGAGCTTTCTCCTATTCCTATAGGTTAGGGCTTGGTAGCCTTAGGAGGTGAAGCCTTCTTAGGAATTTCGCTCATCAATATTTGATCCAGTGCCTTCTATGTATCCTCAATGACCTCATCAAATTTTCTATCCATTATCTTCACAAGTCTAGCTTTAGTTCTCAGTAGGGGTTTGAGCTCCTTAATTATCTTCTCTCTTTCTTGTATAGAGACTACATGCAACATATCTTCAATGGATTTGTTTCTTATTGCCTCAAATTCAGTTTGTGCCAATTGTTTTCTAATTTCTAACTTTCCATATAGGTCTTTAGGTATGCTTCCCTCAATTTCCAATAGGTTCTTTTTATAAACTAGTAAATGCTCAATCATTATGTCCTCTATTACTGACTGATTATTAGAATCATACATTTCATAGTATCTATTTAGAGTCTTCAGGTTACCATCTCTTATTATCATTTTCTACAATATTTTTATGTCTGGCTTCCAAAGGTTCTCTTCTTTCTTCTCTGTCCCCTTATCCTCTTTTCTCTTTGTTTCCACTTCAATCTTTTATTTCTTAGGGATGTTAGGTTTGTTTGATCTAGTATATCTTCTTGGTGTGTCCACAAGTGCATCCTCTTGTGCTCTCTTCTCAGGAGTGATAGATAGATCAATTATGTGAGAAATAGTACTTATTATCTTTTCTTCTTCAGAAAGTGGAGGGGCTTCAATCCTCATGCTTGTCGATCCAGGGGTACCTTTTGTCATCTTAGTCCTTACTCCTTTTAGTTCTTCCTTGGTCATTCCATCCTTTTCTGCCATATCATCAACCATCTTCTCTATCTTCCTTTTCCTTGTGCCTTTATCCTCTTCTTCTCTAACTTAGCTTACTTTTCTAGATATGTTCCCCATCTCTCTTTAGATGTGTCAACTTCAGAAGCTAAGACATGTTCTATTTGCATTACAAGAACTTTAGAACTAACCTCATATCCCATAAGGTAACACCATTTATTCCTGGGTTCTACTACTTTAAAGCATACACAATTAGTTTCAACCATGAAACATATTGTATCCTTATATTTTTTAACTAATTCCTCAGGGATCCTGTATCTTTTCTTCATTTCCCTTTGCAAAATCTTGATCATGGAAAATAACTCTCCATGTACCCATATACTATTTTGTCTTCAGTAGGTCTCTGATATTTATATACTAGTGGGTATGTTGTCCTTCCATTCTCTAGGGTCGATTCTGGGTAGCTTATGCTCAATGTGAATATACATATGAATCAAAAGTGAGATAAATATGAATACCTTAGACTTGTCCTTCTTAACAATCATTACATTTTCCAACAATTGTTGTGCTAGAATCTCGCATAGGTTATATTTAGTGTTTTATTTTACCATTCTATAAGCCATCATTATTACTCCTATTGAAACTGAATTAGGTATGCTACTATAGTAAAGTTTGTAACCTAGAAGCATTGCAACTAGTCTCACATCCTGTTGGAATATGTCATTGATAGTCATAGATCACTGATCCCATTTTGAATGATTTAGGGTTTCAACTTGATTCTTTATATTCTTTTCTACCATAGGGATAACTCCAATATTATCTAGTCTATTTATATCATGAATCAACTAACTATAGATCTTCACAAGCTATACTCCTATCCAAATAAACTAATCATCTACTCTGCTAAGTATTATCTTGAACCATTCTATTTCGCTGAATTCATTCAAGAGGGTTAACTTTATGATGGATTGGTCATTTAGGTCTTTGAACTCATACTTCATTTTCCCATCAGACTCAATCATTTCATCTATCTCCATGTATATCTCCGCATCTCCTATTGTTTCATACTTGCAATGAATGTAACCTCTAATATCATCTACGTGCAAGACACCATATGGTGTTTGTGAAAATGATCCTTCAAGGTCATCCTCATAATACTTAAAGGGGTGTCTTCTGAACTTATATCGAGGCCTATCCACAACATCATATATCACAGGTGCATCCATAGCTTCTTGTTAGAGTAAATGGTCTAAATACCCTGAATACACTAAATCTGGAACTTCTGCTTCAATCAATCACACAATGTAGTTGCTCAATGATTGATATGCTTCTTAACTCTACTCTCCTTGGTCATTGATTATCAAATGATGAAGAAGTGAGATTCCTTGAGGTCTTTTATTCATTTCCAAGTGAGTAAATTCATTTATCATAGTTAGCTCAACTTTGCACACTATCTAGTCAATCAAAAATCTTGCGCTCATAGGATATGAATCTTCAAATGTTTTAATAATAGATATAGACTCTATAGTGTTTTTATACACCATATTCAATCTCACATGGGCTCATTCCACATAATCAGGGGATGGATATAATATGTTATCTTCATCCAATGCTCCCCCTAAGGCCATGCTCGGCCTTTTAGGTCGATGTAGCAATGTTAACATCATTCCAAGACATGGTAGCATCTATTGTCTCTCCCTAAACCAATGCCTTATTGAAATATTTTACCTTCCATATCTTACCATCATCTTCATCTGATGGTTTCCTGAAATGATTCTTCAATTCATCCATGTATTCACCAAGAATTTTACCACTATCACCAATAGTTTTCTTTATAACCATATGAGGTGGTCCTCTTCTTTTGTCCATTCCATTATACTTGCAAAACTTCTCTATATGTCCTAAGTTGTTGTATTTGTAACATGTAAGTAGTCTTTGTCCTGATTAATCTACAGTTTAAAAAACCTTGTAGTATACCCAAGGTTATTGCATTTATACCATGTGATCTTGGCTGTTGATTCTTCTCTAATGTAATCTTGCCTTTTTCTTGACTGATCAAGTTTCCTTCATTCTACTTTCTTGTTTCCATATGCATAACAGTTATAAAAATAACTAGTAAAGGGTTTGAAAGTGCCTTTACGTTTATAATCTCTTTTCATGTGCCCAAGTTTGTTGCATCCATAGCACCTACCTCTGAAAGGTTTGATCTAATGTTTAGGTTCTTTAAAAGTGGATCTATCTTTAGTCTTTGCTTCATGTGATTCTTCAAGAGTCTTAGAACATTCTCCTTCATTGTATCCAATTCCAATCATGTCACCTTTAGGTTTCTATCTCTCTCTTTGTTCATCAATTTTATAACTTCTCATATGTAACTTCTCAATGTGTAACTTGGATTGAGTGAGTTCACCTTTAATGATCTGATTGTATTTCTCTAATTCCAAGCATTTATCCTTGTAGTGATCAAGTTCAATCTGCATTTTTCCTATCTGTATGTTTTCTCCTTTTAGAATCTTCAATTTTGTATCTTTCATCCTTTTCATGTTGAATCTCTTTAATCATCAAAAGATTAATTTTTTCTTTTTCTTGCTCCAACTTCTTTACTTGGTCTGATGTATCATTTTTTGAATCCTCCTTGATCTTTTCCATAAGGTCTTGTCTCTGATTTCTTGAAAGTTCAAATTGTTCCTTTAGTTTCTTGATAAAACCTTCTTCTCTTCTTAATTTGAATTTGAATTCATCATTCTCAGCCTTTTCTTTGTCCAGGTCATCAAGTGCTTCTTCAAATTTCTCTTGCAAACTTTCTGAATCTATTCTGATCTCCCTTAAGCTATTAGACTTTCTCTCCAAGAGCCAATAGCTTTGATACCAATTTTTAGGATTGAGTAATACTGAGAGGGGGGTGAATCAGTATTACAAGACTTTATATAAAAATTAAACTAGTTCTAAATAAACCATATGATTTATAAAATGAAAAGAACATAAAAAAATAATACACAGCTCATAACACCATTATTTGTTTTCGAGGAAACCCTGGCCAAGGAAAAACCCTGATGGGGATGGTACCCACAAATATGTACTAAAATATAATGTCCCTGTTAGGAGACCTAGCCTTGTTAGGAGCTGAGTATTACATAGTACATTTCCTTTTTAGAGGAATATCAATCCTGGTAAAGGTATACAAAACATTTTTAAAGGTATACAAAACCCGGTTAAAGGTATCCTAAGCTTACAACTCTTACAATCAATAATTCAATTACAAAAGAGTTCTCAAAAATAAACAATACAAGCATCTTCTATGCTTTGATAGTTCTAGTTATAGCTCTCAATATCCTCTATCAATCTCTGATCTCACATCTTCCATCCATTACTAATATCCCAAACTGGCATCCATATCTCACATATATCATATATCACTTTCACAAAACATTCTTCATTTATGTGTATTCTTTCATTTAGTTGACTCTCAAGTATAATGCAAAACATAATAATTAATAATTTAAACAATAAATACTAATTCATCGATCTTTTATTACCAAAGTGTCGGTAATATACAATATTTATCTAACTTAGCACATTACCATTCCATCTTACATTCCCTTAAACATTGCGACTATTCATATGTCTTGTTTCTTCGTTCCTCTATCTTCGCATATCTTCATATCATTGTAACTTACTGATATCAATACCAAAATACATGTGATCTTAACAGAAGGTCATAAACATCCCAAAATGTCTTCCTCTAAGCTCGCAAGTCATTATCTATCATATACTATCTTCGTTGTCCAAAATAGTTCTGCAATACTTTGTAAATCCGATTCCATAGTCATTTTCATGACTGTGTCTTCAACACTCATAATTACTTCATGTGATCACCATAACATATATGTTTCCATAAATGAAAACCCTCAAGTGATTCATAGTTCTCCCAAAACATCACTTTCCAACACTATAGTCTCTATATGACAAGGTGCCTGAACTATGGCCACTCTGCTAACCTTGAGAATGATTTTTCCTATGATGTTGTCAGTGACATATCATATGTGGTGCCAATTATGAACTAGTAGAACCTATGGGTTTTACCTATGTACTCTATGCATCAGGTCCAAAAGGTTATGCACTATGACCTTGTGCAGCTGTCCTACTACCAAAATACCTAGCTATATTATTATTTTTTATGAAGGATTGCACCTATTATGCTATGTTTAAAAACCTAGCAATCTCATGAAACATGTAATGATCTTTAGGCTAGTGGGTATGACTATGATCAAGATCAATTTTTAGAGAAGGTCGATTCCCTCTCGGTAGTCACCTCAAACTATATTTTTTGTATAGGAATGGGATAGAATGATATTCTTAAATTAAACCTATCTCTAAATGGTGATACACTGAATGATGAAACATATATGCAACTAATCAACCTACTAATAACCTATTAAATAAAACTATATAATCTCACAACCCATCCAAGCATGCTCTACAATAATGATTCTTATGAGAGGTTTCTGACCTCTAAGACTTATAGAAAAGGAAAACAATGACATCTTCACTAATTTCAAACTTAGAGTATCTTAAATACACCCATGTACCTACACTTTAACATGTCAATTTATGTGTTCCATATTGAAGGAAATTGATAAAATGAAGAGAAAATACAACATTTTAATCAAATAACTCACAAACAATACTCATAATTCACAATTGAGAAGGAATATCAATCTCTATAATGGAATAATCATGAAAATATCAGCTACAATCTGCATGTGCCCAATACAATGTATACCAAATTTATAGAAAACAAAAACTGGCAAAAATAATGGACACCCAATACAAGGTGAAGGAAATAATATATAGCTCCAAACCCTCAAGGGTAAAAAAAATGAGAAAATCAAGGGGAAAGAGGGGTCAAACTACCATAAACATGAAATTGTCCACATCAAAACCCTCCCACATGTACTCTCCACCAATGAAAGCCTCCAAACTAGTGTCAAATTGCATCTACATGTCCCATAAAGCTCCCCAATCCATGTAAAAAAAGAAATCCCTCTCTACCCATACTAATTGAAAATCTACTCTACATGCACCTACCCCTATTTTTGCATTCTAAAAATAATAATAATTAGGTGTTTATAATTTACACTTATTTAATATTTTACAATATAGCACATGCAAAAATATAATAAACTCTCACTCCAAGTTATCATCTTAGGACATGCAAGAAGCCCCCCTCTCCATCAGAATCGAACTCAACTTCTCCAATCTCATAATCACATGCAACTTCAACTTTGGTATCACCTTAAAAAGTATGTCATATTTGCCTAATTTTGCATTTAAAACTTAGTTTTTATTAGGTATTTTACTTATGAATACCTAATTGAAAATTAATCACAAATTTCCTTTTCATGTAAATTGTTTTTTAAAAAATATAAAACTATATTAATATTTATCAAGTAATTAACACATATTAATCAATAAATATCAATATAGTTTTAACATTTATTAATTAATATGTGATAGTTACTTAATAAAAATTAATATATCTTTAACATGCTATACATAGTATCACAATTCCTTATGCCCATGGGGATATTAACCTGTAAAAAATATCAAAATAAAAAGACCCTTTACACACCATGGTGATTTTAGGGCTCCCAAACCCTAAAAGAAAACAACTATTTTATTTTTTATTTTTTATTTTGCACATTTTTAGATGTTGTGGCCATTGACACCATGGATAGTGTTTGAAGAATATTTTGATGCATTTGGATGGTATCCCTTCTAATTTTTATGCACTTCCTTTGGTACTTATGCAAGTCTTTGACATTATTTCTCAAGTACTGGGCTCTTCACCCATGCAAAATCATGGAAATCTTTTATTTATTTGTGTACTCATGGTTTCAACCTCTGAATCGTTGATATTATTTCATGGCTTTTGAGGTTTTTGAATACTTAATTTACATATTTCCATATTTTAACGGATAAAAATTGGTGTTTCATTTTCTAAAAAATGGTAAACTAAAATATGGCTTTTACACTCATATGTGATCTCCAAGACTCCATCCAAGCTCTAAGAAGACTAGAGCCATGAAATTTTCATTTTTATCCCATATAAATGTGATATGGGTCTTTTCTTGATGGAAAAAAAAATTGATGGTTTTAATAAAACTTATGTAGGGCATGGTTTGGCCAAGGGTTTTCACTATTTTTTATTATGCCAAATGCATGCGGGTTTCATTTTTCTAAATATTTCTTTCATTTTTTGATATGGAACTTGGAGAAAAAATGAAAATACTTTCTTTATCTACATTTTAGTCCCTCATTTTCATGTCATGTCTTTCATTTGTCATATACCATGGCATTAGATATTGTCCTAACCCTATGGTTTTTATATGACTTTTTCTTTGACTTGAAACAAATATCTATTCTTTCCCTTTATAATCATGGATCTATTCTCTCTACATGCTTTAAGGGTTTTATTGCATTCTTGGTAGTGATGGATTTCAAGCTCTATTTCTTTTCATTATTGATATTAGTTATATTGTCTTAGGGTTGTAGTAAGACACAAAAACTTTCTAGAAAGCCTAACTGAAACTTCTAAGAAACCTTGATAAAAATTGACTTTGAATACTTTGAATAACATCATGCATAATGTCTTGTGAACTGTACTGCATGATGTTTTGATCTCAAAAGACATTGTACAATAGTTTGATGGTTTTTTATCATGAACATCTTATTTTATATTAGTGACATGAATACTCTATTACTTAGCGAGAATTTTGATCCCCTTGAATGCTCTTTTGACTATCTATTTCTTTCACTATATTGAAGTATTGAATAGAAATATTTTTTTATAAGAGACTTTATTCCTTTTATTCTTTAAATGAATCACGATGTCCTTCATATGATATCATTTCCATTTGAATGGTTTTTCATGTTCTCACAATATTTCTCATCATCTTGGTTGTACATTGCAACTCTAAATCAATGCCACTGTGATGCATATTCTGCAGCCACTAATCCAATTCAGGATCTAACGACTACCACTAACAATCCTTAAATGAGCCCAAAATAGGGAAATCACCCTATACCACTAGAAACTTCAATGAAAGGGTGGAGACAATCTCTATGGTCTCAACACACTAATTCACAACTCCTAATTGAGTCCTCCAATACCCACAAGTCACTTTCCTCAATTCTAGTCAGGATCTCTACTAGCCCTCACTGACTGGTTTTTGGTGACTTACTCCAAAAATACCTAAATAACCCAGTGAATAACCTACAAATTTGGATACTCTTTTCAAAACTCCAAAGGATTCCAAAGGATCTTGGTCAGGTTCAACTCCAGCACCCCTCAACACCTACTAGGTTCATAGGCCTAATTGGCCAAACTAGGTATGGATATATAATAAAGAAAGTGTAAATGGATGGGTTCCTATAATCCTCCCAATGCTTTATAAATTGTCTATAATCTAAAATGAACAAAATCTCTATTCACCAAGTCTATTCAATCCTAAGATCTGACTGTCTCCCCTTCTTCTTCATTTCATGGCTAAACACATAGAGACATTTAGTCTAGGATTGTCTTGAAAACATGGTCAACCAACCCTCCTTTCCCTGAGTCTCAAAGATCCTTGAGAAAACTCCCATAACTTGAATTTATCATAGTGCCATGAGAATCCTATTGTGGAGATGCAAGTTAGGTCCAATTCAACCAAACCCTCAAATTTAGGGTTTCACTAGGCTGTCACCACTAAAATATAGATATCTTACACCAAAGTGATCCAAATCACTTTAAATAAAAATAATTAGACCAATAACAAACAACAATGTTCAAAACTTATAACTTAAAATCATCTCATGTCCATACTAGACTGTACCATGCATAAACACACTGAAATCTTTGAAAAATCAAGGTCTAAAATTTCTTTCCTTCAAGCCTCCGAGAAATCTAGCATACCCCTTGGATTTACGACTATCTTATGCCTAAATAGGATCAAACCAATAGCTATAACTGATTTTAAAATGGTTATGAACCATTTTACAACATTTGAGAAACTTTCTAAAAGTTGTCAAGCAAATTTTAAATGTTGCATGACAACATTTGAATTTTGATGCCAAGGCTCCTAAGAGACCTATCGAAAGCCAAAATAGATCAAATCTATCCATTTTAAGACCAAATCCACCTAATTTATTCCTAAATTGCCTATTCTTCCTATCTAGGACCTTTGGTTCAATTTGGTATCTAGGTTCATAACTTCACCTTAGATCCAATTGACCTTACAAGTGGTCTTTATTACAATGCTTGATCCAAATGTATCCAAATCCTATCCTATCCTTGGATTGGTTCCATGGAGGTGTCCTATGCCCTAAACCATACTTTCTTGGCCAATAAAACTCAAGTATCTTGAGTTGGTAAATCTATAACTCTGAACCCCAACTTCTCAATAGCTATCCCTGATAGCCAAGTTGTGTCCTCCAATGGTCTTCATCTCCACTTGGTGAGATATTCAAAATATGTTTGCCTTCTAGTCCACTTTCTCACTCTTCTGTCAAGGATACACTCTATCTCTAGTTATGGTGTTCTAAGGAGTATATTGAATAGTTCATCCTTGGATGTTTCATCTTCACCTGCATCACACACATTAGGGCCCTTATATGCATAGATATCAAATACATTGAAGGTATTAGACAACCCAATGTCTGGTGGAAAATCAATTTTGTAAGAATTTGTACCACACTTCTACAAAATCTTGAAGGGTCCTATCTTCCTCATCATGAGTTTGGTGTGCTTTCCTCTAGGGAGTCTCTCTTTTTTTAGATGAATCATCACCATATCTCCCACTACAAACTATAAATCTCTCCTTTTACTATCAGTTGCATTCTTGTATTTCTTTATTGTCTTCTCCAACCTATTTCTCCCCTCTTATTGTATATCTCTCATGACTTCTTAAAATTCATCCTCTTTTGCAATGTTATTCTCTAATGAATTCACTTATCTTAACTCTGATACACCCCTAAGATGTGTCCCATAGACAATCTGAAAGGGATGAAGTCTTGTACTCTTGTTCACTGAGTCATTGTAAGAAAATTCTTCTTGGGCAAGTACCAAGTCCCAAGTTTCTCCATGATCCTTTGTCAAGCACCTCAATAAGTTCCCAAGTGACCTATTGACAACCTCCATTTGGCCATCTTATTGTGGATGATATGTTGATGAATAGGAAAGACTAGTTCCTAACCTCTTCCAAAGAGTTCTCCAAAAGCTCCCAAGGAACTTTAAATCTCTGTCAGAAACTATGGATAGAGGAAATCCATGTAACCTCACAATTTCTTTGATGAAAATCCATGCTATGTGAGAGGCATCATGACATGTTTTTCAAGGTAGGAAGTGGGCCATCTTAGAGAATCTATCAACCACTACACATACACTATCATACCCTTTCCTTGTTCTTGGGAGTCCAAGAAAAAAATCCATACTTACTGAATCCCATGGTGTATTTGGGATGGGAAAAGGTGTATAGAAACCTACATTGGAACTTTTTCCTTTGGCTCTTTGACACACCACACAACTTTACACATACCTCCTAACATCATTTTCCATCCTTGGCTAGAAGTAGAACCTCCTTACCAAATCCAGTGTCTTTTTAAGCCCAAAGTGGTCTTCCAAGCCTCCACAATGTTTCTCCTTCATGATATTATCTCTGACTAATCCCCTTGGGATATACAATTGACTTCCTTTGAAAATCAATCCTTCCTACAACACATAGTTTGAAAAATCACTATGATATCTTTCGGTTATCTCCTTGCATACCTGATAGGCTTCCTTGAAGTTCTCATCTTGTCCATACATATCCTTCATTGAGTTGACCCCCATGTTCTTTAATCTCACCTCCTGGGTGGTCAAGTTCCTCCTCCTGAGGGCATCATCAATTTTTTTTTCTACCCCCTTCTTGTGTTTTATAGTGAAGGTATATGCTTGAACGTACTCTACCCACTTTATATGCTTATGACTTAGTTTCTCTTGTTCGTTTAGGAAGCTTAAGGCATGGTTGTTAGTATAGACAACAAATTAATTTGGCAACAATTAATGCCTCTATTTCCTCAAGGACTGTACCATTGCATACATCTCTACGTCATATGTAGAATATTTTTGTTTATGTTCATTAATATTTTCAATAAAGAATGCTACTGGCTTTCCATCTTAGCTCAAGACCCCACCTATGGCTCTATTGTTGGCATCACACTCAATGTTAGACACCTTGTTGAAATTTGGTAAAACTAGTATAAGTTATTCTGCAACTTTTTCTTCAAGAATTCAAATGACCTGCCAGCCTCATGGGTCCATACAAATTGACATTTTCTACCCCCTTTGATTGTGTCTATCATAGAAGCACACACATTTCTAAAGCACCTAATAAACTCCCTATAAAAACTTGGTAGACCATGGTGTGTGTGTGAGTTTGTGGACCTGCAACACAGCACTTCAATAAGACATATATCATTTGTTAGCAAGAAATTTAAATCAAATTAGAGAAACCAACAAGTAAAATCATCCTATTGCTCTCTATTTAGTGAAAGTATTAAATAGGGGTTAGTAGCTCTCAGATTTAACCCTTAAATACTGACAATGTGACACTAAAATGAGAGATTCAAAGAAATAACAAGGAATGAACTAGAAACTGGAAATTACATCACAATTAGCCATTTAAGGCATGGATTCTTTGCCATAGACCCAAATTGAGATGTTTTTCCTAATTAACTAGAACATAAAATGAAAGCATGAAAGCATGGAAACCATTATCAAAACCAAAGCATTAGAAAGTGCAAATTCAAACATCAACAGAAAGAGAAAGAAGCCTTTGAAAATTCTCTTTTATAGATTGTAGGAGGAATTGAACGGTTGAGATGCATTTGCGAGGAGTGGTTGAGATGCATCTTGGCTTGATCCTTGATCCATGTGATTGCCTCTTAATGATTGAAGTGTGTTTGTTGAATTAAGAGGTATTTATTATTTCCTTTTAATTAATTACTCTAGCCATGAATTTGGTGGGATTGAATTAATCAATTGGGCCTAGAGTTAATCAATTTGATTTAGCTTGAAACCTTGATGATAAATGCTTGAATTGATTTTATTGAATTGTGAGAATTATGTCAATAAAGAAAGATTAAATTAACATAATTAAGGTATTATTCCAAACTAGGGAAAATAGGGCCTGAGGTTCTATTAGCCCAATTTTAGGTGATTACATTTGCCCCTCTTTGAATTTCTTTGCGAGCAACACAGGAATTCAAAGAAAGTCTAATTTAAAGCATGATTTAGGGAGATTTAGAGAGTAGCGGGAACTACTCTGAACTCAAGTGATTTAGAGAGTGGTGAGGGTGACTCTGATTTTAAGGAGATTTAGAGAGCAGTGATTCTACTTTGAAAGATTTAGAGAGTAGTAACGAGAACTACTCTCAATTTTGATAATTTTGAGCTTGATCGAATGAAATCCTACTTGATTCCAAAGGTCATCAATTCTGAGCTTGATTGAATGAGAATTGACACTATCGATTCTAAGCTTGATTGAACAAAAAATGATAGCAGATTTTGAAAATATATTTTAGTTAAATTTGAACATGTTAACAAGTAACCAATTTGATTTAAAGCAATGAAATTGATTAATGTCGTAAAGATTAACAACCTCAACTTGATTGAAGAAAATTGTCATGCCCCTGGTGTTGAAGAATTTGATTCAAAGAATTTGAATTGTAGTATGATTATGCCCCCTCGGGACCAAAATTAGAATGAATTCGAATAAAATCATTGGTTTCAAGCATTTTAGAAAGAACTGCGGTGATTGAAATGATCCTGGATCAAGCATAGATTGATTGGAAAGAGTTATCAAGCCATTTAAATCAATTTTAGTGTTAAAGAAACATTGTTTGACCAAGTTTTACCAAGAAAACTAGATAATTGACCAAGTTTGACTGATGTTTGAGCAATATCCTAGCATAAAAACTTGATGTGTGGGTGAGAAAATCACTTTTTATAGCTTTTGGCAAGCTTTCTGTGCATTAATTGTGCTTTGTTCAGCTCTCATTAAGTATGTTTGACTGTTGACCATTGATTTGATTGAAAATTATTAGTGTACTAATTTTCCTTGCTCACGGTACTCTTTCTGCTCATTTTGCCCCTGCTTGACTGCAATTTGACCATGTTTGACTTCAGCATTCTGAAAGTTGACTTTTCTTTATAACTCTATTTTTACTACATCTGGGTGATATAAATCACCTATCTCAATTTTGGTCCCGATATTAAGCTTTTGTGATGTCTTAGCACTAATTGTCCTTTAGGGTTATGGGGCTCCCGGGAGGCTTAAATAGGTCAAAAAGTCCATTTTTACTTTTACCCTTTGAATTTTTACTGAGCTTTGAGTGACAATGGTGTTCTTAGCAGAGAAGCACTGATTTGAGATGGTGAGGCAACACGATCGACCATGGCACTACGCAACACCTATGAGTACTCTATAACGAATCTTGTCAAGTTGAAAATTTTGAATTTTCATACATTTTAAGCCTTTTATAGCTAGTTTTCTTTTCAATTGCATCCTGGATGCGGGATCGCATCCGATCAAACCCATGTCACATCCTGCGTTTTTGATTGTATCCTGGATTTCCCAAATCGCACCCCTCCGAGTCGCATCCAGTAAAATTCAAACAAATTTAAACTTTTTTCCCTTTTTTAGTTACAAAGTCACATCTGGCATCCCGGATCGCCTCCCGAATTTCCCAAATCACGTCTGGGATTTCCTAGCTCGTACCCTATTTTAGGATCGCATACTAGATTTCTTATGTCGCATCTGAGAGTTTTGGATCATTTTTTGTTTTCTTGATTTTTGAGCCAAATGTACTTGTCTTTTTGAACTTTAAGCAACTTTTTGGCCAACTACTTTTGTCTAATACTGACATAGTGCCCCTATTTTATGTTGTGCAGACTGATTTTGATGTTGTGTCATTTAGATCCCCACAACCTATCCAGGTCCTAGCTTTGCATAATTAGTTGAGCCCAGAGGATCAACGTGTTGTGCTACATTGTGGCCTATGGAGTTTAGTGCATTTAAATCTAATTAATTAAATATTCAGAATATTCAATTAATAAAATTTTAGGATAAATAGAATTTATCGCCAAATAATTATGAAATTAAAGATGTTAGTATTAAATCTAATTAGTGCTACGGTATGCCGAATAATTATGAAATTAAATGATGTTAGTATTAAATCTAATTAATTAAATATTCAGAATATTCAATTAATAAAATTTTAGGATAAATAGAATTTATCGCCAAATAATTATGAAATTAAAGATAATTAGGATAAATAGGAATATTGCTAGGAATGTTCCCTGATGTAGAATTTAAGATAAAATCAATTAGGATTCGATAATGTGCAAATGTGCCTTAGGTTAGGACTTTGATGTTGATTTCATTCAAATTGAAGATGTAGGAGATTAATGAAACTATAGCCCATTTTTGGGGTATTACATTTTGCCCCTCTTTGAATCACTGTGCAAAGTGTAGTGGTTCAAAGAATAGTATGTGTATGATAAAGATTTATGAAACTGATTTGATTTGAAAGATTAACTAATTTCAAGACAGAAACTGATTGAAAGATTGAAAGATGTAAAATTTGACGATTCAAGATTTAAGATTTAGGTCCTGAATGACCAAAGATAATGTTAACTATAGCAACAATGAACTGATGATTATGAAAAAGTGTCAAAACACCCGATTCTGAACCTTATGATTACGAAGAAGTGAGTGATGATTCTAGACCTGAATGTCCTTGTATGAATCATATTGGTATCACATCCTGAACCCATCAGTTACGAAGAAATAAGGAAATAACACTAATGAACTGATAGTTACAAAAAGCTGATACAATTGACAAGTTAGATTTAGGATACCAGATTACAATAGATTTTCCCCAAGTGATGAGGACTTTAGATGAATTAGAAACTAGACATGGTTGTTGTCTTGATTACTGAGGAAAGATTTGATTTACAGACTAAGATTTACAAACTTGAATGATGTGCAATACCATGCCCCCTTCGGGATTAAAATTGAAATCTGACAAGAAAAGTTAGCGTTATAGTTTAGAAGGATGTTAATTGATTTGAGAAGTGGTTATAGATGTTCAAGAATGCATTCTACATCATTTGGACATCCAGAAGACCAAGTTTGACTATGTGAAATAATGAATTGACCATAGTTGACAAGGTTAAAATTTTGATAGTTTGATGTAAGATAATCAGTTAAGTTGGAAAATGGATTTCTATGATGATTGAAGGTTGATTATGCAAGAAATTAGACAATATAAATGATCTCAAATTTTGATTTTGATCCCAAAAAAGGATTCTACTTGTTGTTTCATGGGAGGGAACCTTCATACAATGCTCAGTCCTTATGTCATATTTAGCATTTTTGGTTTTGAAGAATTGTTTAAGTGTTCAAGCAATTTGTGAGACCATGCAAACTGCAAAATGAAATGCAAACCTAGGACCTAGGACCTAGTCACTGATCATGTGTCAATTCATTCTCATCATTGAACTTTTTAGGTAACTGGATAAATCAATACAATGTCCACTAGCTAGGAAACTATAGACATATGAATATCGATTTGTATGCTCAAGAATCAATACAATGACCACTGGTGAGACAACCATGGACATATGAATATTGATTTGTATGCTCAAGAACCAATACAACACCCTTTGGTGAGACAATCATGGACATATGAATATTGATTTTGTTTTCAGAATGGCAGATTAGATATAAGCGCCAAGGCACAAATGCCAGGATGACCTGAATATCATGTCCATTTTGATATATAAATTTGTATAAGCATCAGAACATAAATGTCATAATGACCAAAATACACCTTGCATTACAAACACATCAAGCAGTCAAGAGATCATCCCAAATCCGGTGTGAATTACCCGTATTCACCCTTTATTGTTCACATCCTTAGGTAAGATCGTGTTTCAAAGTAGGAGAAAGAACTCACTCAAAAAGACAATAGTTAGATCAAACTTCCTTGAATTTTCTAGGTATCAATGGTCGAGGTAGTCATGGCCATCCAATTTGAGATAGAGGCTCTTACAGATGGACACCATTTCAATCTAGAATTTCCAAAGTTGTTAGATTTTCACATACAAGCAGAAAACAAATAAAAGATTATGCCCCTAGTCATCACTCTCTAAATCCAGTAAAGGACATCATCGAAGAGCTCGAGGGGACACAATCTACAAAAATCTCAATGTGAATCAGTAAGCATACAAGGAGATAAAAGCATGTAAAAGCATAGATTGTTTATAGTTTGATTATTGATTGCATTGTTGTAGATGCAAAATCCTTTCTGGAGATGAGACAGACTGACGAAATCAAATGAAGCTTCAAAGGACTTTGATTGGATATGACACATCTAAGATACATTGGAGGCCATAGGATATGACATTGATTGCCCCCAAGTATTAAGCATTGATAGGATACAGACGCTTAAGCTAATTGGTGTACAGACTGACTTATTGAAAACATGAATGTAGAAACAAACTGGGAGATATGTACAAACTAAAGCAAGACTGAAAGCTGGGAAAGACCAAGATTGCACTGATAGATGGATCCTTTTGAAACAAGTGGCACCCGTTTGCTAGGTTTTCACCATCTTGGTAGAGATTCTATTTTTGCTACCAAGGCGCCTATTTCTAGGTTTTCACCAAGGCAAATTTTCTTTTTCTCATTTTTTTGTATTTTTCATTTTTTTCAATTTTTTTGTACTTTTGATATTTTTTTATTTTTTTGAGATACATCATGGTGCCTATTTTCTAGTTTTTCATTAGGATGATCATTTTTTAAGGACTTTTTCAGATTTTTATGATTTTTTTAGGAAATTTTACCATACACTAAATACCTTAGGCATAGAATTTCTTCAGATGGAGAACGTTGATCAATTCTTGGAGCTATTCTCCTTCAGTCATTGAGAGTTGATAGGCACCAGAGCTAAAAGTAGCCATGATTACAAAGGGACCCAACCAGTTGGGTTCAAACTTTCCCTTGCGCTCTCTATGTGATTGATTTTTAGCATTCTCTCTCAATACTAGATCATCAACTTGAAATTCTCTATGTCTGACTTTCTTGTTGTAGCCTCTAGACATTCTCTTCTGATATACTCTGAAATGATCATATGATGCTTGTCTACACTCATCTAGTAGTTCAAGTTATTGCAACCTAGACACTCTATAGTCATCATCAGTTACTAGACCATGCATTCTGATTCTTAGTGATGGGATTTCAACCTCAATAGGCAGTACCACTTCAGACCCATAAACTAAAATAAAAGGTGTAGCCCCAGTGGGAATTCTAATACTTGTTTTGTAGGCTTAGAGAGCTAGATTGATCATGAGATGCCAGTCTCTTCTTGTTTTATTAATTGTATGGTGAAAGATTTTTAATAGATTCTTGTTAGAAACCTCTGCTTGTCCATTCCCTTGAGGATAGTAGATAGATGACCAATGTTGTGTAATCTTGAATTTGGCACGTAAATCATCTAGGTCCTTGTTTTTGAATTGTCCACCATTATTTGTGACTATAGAGTGTGGAATACCATACCAACATATGATGTAGTTCAAGATGAACATAGATATATTTTTTTGAGTTTCTTGTGTCAAGGGGACTGCTTCTACCCATTTTGTAAAATAATCTATAGCTGTGATTATATGGGTATGTCCATTAGAAGAATAAGGATGTATGGCTCTTATAAGATCAAATGCCCATTGGTGAAAAGGCCATTGTGTAGTAAAGGGAATTAGATCTTTCCCTGGAGCATGAATTAAGTTACCATATACTTGGCACTTTTGACAGTTCTTAGCAAACTTGATAGACTCTTTCTCCATTTCTAACCAATAGTATCCAACCCTAATAAGTTTTTGGGTTAGTGTTAAATTGTTCAAGTGTGACCCATAAATACCATCATGGACTTCCTCTAGCGCATGTTGAGACTCTTCCCATTCTAAACATCTAAGTAGCGTACCATCTAGATCTCATTTGTATAGATCATGACCAATGATAACATATCGGGAGGCATTGCAGTTAAGGTATCTCTTTTCATGGTGGTTAAAGGTATTAGGAATGATTTGGTCTTTGAGATAGGAGAATAGGTTTTATATCAGGATGAATCATGACCTACAGAAATGCAAATCATGCGGGTATCAGGGGAGTCATATGCAAGATAAGATAGTGCTTCCACCAGGAACTCGTAGTGTAGCTCATGTTCAGGCTGCTACAATAAAGTAGATAGTGTTGCCATTGTATCGGCAGCCTTATTCTATGTTCTAGGTATTTTCTCAAATGTGATAGATATGAAGTATTTCTTTAGATCATCTACCATTCTCTTGTAGGGAATGAGCTTTTCATCTTTCATTTGGTACACATCATTGACTTGATGGATTACAAGTTGTGAGTCTCCATGAATGTGTAATTCTGTTACTCTCCACTCAATTGCTATTTTCATACAATTTAAAAGGGCTTCATATTCAGCAATATTATTCGTACAAGAAAATTTGATTCTAAATTCCTTAGGAATTGAGTATCCCTAAGGTGTGATAAAAAAAAATGCCTACTCCAGATCCATTCTATGTATAGGAGCCATCAAAGAACAATTGCCATTCTCTAGAAGAAAGATTCATGATAGAGGAATCTGGAAATTCCATTTGCATTGGTGTGTCATCGAACAAAGGTGCATCTGCTAACTGATCAACAATAACTTGGCCTTTAATAGATTTTCTTTCAACATATTCAATGTCAAATTCACTTAAGAGCATGACCCATTTGGCTAATCTACCCGTGAGGGTAGCTTTTCTTAGTAGGTACTTTAGTGGATCAATCTTAGCTACTAAATGCATGGTATGAGAAAACATATAATGTCTCAGTTTCTGTGATGCAAAGATCATAGCTAGACAAGCCTTTTCAATCATAAATTAGTTCTTTTCGTATGCCACCAATGTTCTACTGATATAGTATATAGCTCTTTCTTTCATGTTCTCATCATGTTGTGCAAGAAATGCCCCCAGTGATGTATCTATAACGGAGACATATAATATCAAAGGCTTCCCTTGAGTAGGAGGCATCAAGATAGGAGGATTTGATAGATATTTCTTGATATGATTAAAATTATTTTTACATTCCTCACTCCATGCAAAGGTCACACCTTTATGTAAGGTCTTTGTAAAAGGTTGTGATATGTCCTCTAGATGTGATATGAAGTGTCTGATAGATTGAACTCTCCCTTGTAATGTTCTCATTTGACTGATATTCTTGGGAGGTTGCATCTCCATGATAGCCTTTACTTTAGCTGGATGAAAATCAATTCCTTTCTTTGAAACTATGTATCCTAAGAGCTTTCCAGAAGTGACACCAAAAGCACACTTCTTAGGGTTCAGTCTAAGACTAAATTTTTCCATTATGTCTAGTATCTTGCTCAAGTCATTTAGATGTTCAGCTCTAATCATAGATTTTGCTAAAGTATCATCAACATAATCCTCCATAGTTTGATGCATCATGTCATGAAAAATAGATGTCATAGCTCTCTGATATGTAGCACCAGCATTTTTAAGCCCAAATGGCATGACATTCTAACAGAAGGTACCCCATGCACATGTAAAAGTAGTTTTCTCTTGATCCTCTGAAGCAATTTTTATTTGATTACATCTAGAAAAACCATCCATTAAAGAATACATCTCAAAGACCGCAGTCATGTCCACTATCATATCAATGTTAGGTAATGGAAAATCATCCTTAGGGCATGCTTTGTTCACATCTCTAAAGTCTATGGACACCCTGATTGATTTATCTAGTTTAGAAATAGGTACAATATTAGAGATCCATTCAACATAGTCAATAACATAGATGAATTCAGCTTTTAGTAGCTTCTCTAATTTGGCTTTTACCAAGAGTGCAACATGAGGATGCATCTTTCTCAACTTTTTCTTAATAGGTTTGACATTTGGAGCTATAGATAAATGGTGCATTATAAGATCAGGATCCAACCTTGGCATATCTAAATATTTCCTTGCAAAGTTGATCTTTTTCTCTATTAAGAATGTTGTAAATTTTTGCTTTTCTTCTTCTAATAAGGATTGTACTACATGGATCACCTGTGGTTCTTCTATTGTTCCCAAGCTGATAGATTGAGTGGGCTCAATTAGAACTATAGATCTATCCTATAAATCACTCGAAAGGACATCAAATATCTCATCTTTAGGTGAATTAGAGAGGTTTTCACCTTCGGATACATCTTTTATTTTTACTTTTGTAGGTTCTGAGACTGCCACAAAGTGGTTTTCACCCTCAAAACTCCTTTTCTTTTTATTTTTATTCTTATTTTTCTAAGATACTTGATATCTGACTCCTTCATGCTAACGCTTGGTTCACTAATGGAATTCTTCATAGGATCAACTGCATTTAGGTATCAAGCAAGGGCATAGTCATTTGGGAAGGTATAAATACCATAGCTTAGGTTTGTGGAAGTTTTGTCAACAAGGTCAGGGTGTTGGATAGTCAAAGCAGGGAAAGATTGGGAAATAGTTGTGTGTGTGAAAATTGTACCTGATCTGTAAACACAACACTCAGTAAAACATTAGAGGTTAGTGATAATCAAAATCGTGCAAAATTGAAAGCTATCTAACCAAGCGATTTACTGCCTTCTAATAGGTGCGAGATTAATGTTCTCAGATTATAATCGAGATCAGTGACCTAGACGACACCTAAATGAAGGATTTGAATGCAATTCTAGATATGGAATAAATGCAATTAATCTATATTTTTGATATTTTCTATGCAATAAGAATGATAAAAACTGATATGATATGAATGCTATTGAAAACTGATATGCTATGCTAATCTAATAATGATATGTAATATGAATGCAAAAATAAGATTGATCTCACAAAGATGTCGATTCGCAAGAGCTTTGATTCTTCAATTCCAATTCTCCAGCGTGATTGTGCAAAATATGAGATGATTTGTGAAGAGCTGAGCCTTTAATTTATAGAAATCCAGGGCTTTGGAGGTGCATGAATAAAAGCCATAAATCACTCAAATTAACTCATCTTGATTTTTGAGTTATCTGATCATAAAAGATAGTTAATTCTCAAAATCATGCAAAAACATGCAAAAATAGCTTTTTAACTCAAATTAGAGTTTAGATCAGCTTTTTGAACTCCAAAAGGATGTTGAGTTCCAAAAAGTCAATAACTTGCATTGATTTTCTGATTTGGAGTTTAACTGTTTCTTTTGAATATGCATAATAATTAAGAATTAAATAAATAAATAAAGTGATTTATCCTCAACTCAACTGATTTTTGAAAATAAATAATTAATTTATGGGTTAATTAACTATTTATTCAAACTATCTATTAAAAATTATATTATTAAATAATGACAACATGCTTTAATTAATTAAATAAGAATTTAATCAATTAAAGATAGGAATTTTGATTTATTGTCAAAATTAAATAATACAATTAATAATAGATAGAATTAAATTTAATTACATAATTAAGTGGAAAATATTAAATCTAATTAATTAAATATGAAAATATTCAATTAATCAAATTTTTAGGATAAATGTGATTTATCGCCAAATAATCATTAAATTAAAGATAATTAAGATAATTAGGAATATTACTAAGAATATTCCCTGATGCAAAATTTAAGATAATCAATTATGATTCGATGATGTTTAGATGTGCCTTAGGTTAGGACTTTGATGTCGATTTTGTTCGAATTGAAGATGTAGGAGATTAATGAACTTATAGCCCATTTTTGGGGTATTACATTTTGCCCCTCTTTGAATTACTGTGCGAAGCGCAGTGGTTCAAAGATAGTCTGTGTTTGATAAAGATATGAAACTGATTCAAAAGATAAACGGATCTCAAGATAGAAACCGATTGAAAGATATTGAGATAGGAGTTGATTGATATTGAATTAAGATGGAGATAATAAGTCTTGAATGACCAAAAATAATGTTCACTGTAGCAGCAAATGAACCTATGATTGCGAAAAAGTGTCAAAATGCCTGATTCTGAACCTTAGGATTGATAAGAAGTGAGTGACCCATTCTAGACTCGATTGTCTTAGCAGAACTAGCAGGTATCACATCCGAATCCTTCAGTTGCCGAAGAACCAAGGAAAGAACACTATGATCCGATGGTTGCAAAAATTGATACAGTTTACAAGATTAAGAAAATATCAGATTGATATGGATCTTGATGAATCTGATATGCCCCAAGTGATGATAGATTTTCCCCGAGCGATGAGGACTTTTGATGAATCAGTAACTAGACGTGATTGTTTGTCTTGATCACTGATGAAAGATATTGATAGACTTGATCGATAGAATTTGATTTACAGACTTTGAATGATGTGCAATAGCATGCCCCCTTCGGGATTAAAATTGAAATCTGACAAGAAAAGTCAGCGTTGATAGTTTAGAAGCATGTTAATTGATCTGAGAAGTGGTTATTTACATCGGAGAACGCATTCTGCATCTTTGGAAGGTCCCAAAAGACCAAGTTTGACTAGGTTTGACCATGAGTTGACCATGGTTGACCAAGTTGAAATTTTGATAGTTTGATGTAAGATAATCAGTTAAGTTGAATACTAGATTTCTGTGATGATTGAAGGTCGAATATGCAAGTAGTTAATAATATGAATGATCTCAGATTTGAATTTTGATCCCGAAAAAGGATTCTACTTGCTATTTCATTGGAGGAACCTTCGTGTGAGATTCAGCTCTTGTTAGACTTGAAGATGCGATTTGAAAAATCATTTAAGCATTGAAGTTCGTTTAATCATTGTGAGATCATGTAAACATGAAAAATGCAATGAGACATGCAAAATGAAATGCAACCTAAGACCTAGGACCTAGTCACTGATCATGTGTCGATTTGTTATCATCATTGAACTTTTAGGTAACCGGATAAATCAATACAATGCCCACTAGCCATGAAACCATAGACATATGAATATTGATTTGTATGTGCAAGAATCAATACAACACCCACTGGTCAAACAACCATGGACATATGAATATTGATTTTAGTTGTTGAATGTCGGATTAGATATAAGTATCAAGGCACAAACGCCAGGATGACCTGAATATCATGTCCATTTTGATATAGCAATTTGTACAAGCATCAAAACATAAACATTGTGATGACCTGAGTACGCCTTGCATTACAAACACATCAAACAGTCAAGAGATCATTCTAAATCCAATGTGAATTACCCGTAGTGACCCTTTATCGTTCACATCCTTAGGCAAGATTGCGTTCCACAGTAGGAGAAAGAACTTACTCAAAAAGATAATAGTGAGATCAAACTTCTTTGAATTTTTTGGGTATCAATGGTCGAGGTACGCATGGCCATCCAATTCGAGATAGAGGCTCTTACAGTCGGACACCATTTCAATCCAGAAGTTCTAAAGATGTTAGATTTTCACATACAAGCAGAAGACAAAGAAAAGATTATGCCCCCAGTCATCACTCTCTAAATCCTATAAAGGACATCATCGAAGAGCACGAAGGGACACAATATGCAAAAATCTCAATGCGAATCAGTAAGCCTACAAGGAGATAAAAGCATGAAAAGCACAGATTGTTTTCAGTTGAGTTTTGATGTTTGATTGTTGTTGATGCAAAATCCTTTCTAGAGACGAGACAGACTGACTGACTCAACTTGAAGCTTCAAAGGACTCTGAGTGGATATGAAACGTCTAAGATACATGCGAGACCATAGGATATGACATTGATTGCCCCCAAGTGTGAACATTGATAGGATGCAAACGCTTGAGCTGGTTGGTGTAGAGGCCGACTTATTGAAAACTGGAAATGCAGGAACAAACCGGGAGATATGTACAAACTAAAGCAAGACTGAAAGCTGGGAAAGACCAAGATTGTGCTGATAGATGGAGCATTTTGGAACAAGTGGTGCCTGTTTTCCGAGTTTTCACCATCTTGGTAGAGATTCTATTTTTGCTACCGAGGTGCCTGTTTCCAGGTTTTCACCAAGGCACTTTTTTTTCTTTTTTTTCTTTTTTTGTATTTTTCATTTTTTCAATTTTTTTTTTGTATTTTTTTTCATTTTTTCAATTTTTTTGTGAATCATCAAGGCGCCTATTGCTAGGTTTTCACCAAGATGTTCATTTTTTCAGGACTTTTTTCGATTTTTAAGATTTTTTTCAAGACATTTACCAAGCACTGAATGCCTTAGGCGTAGAATTTCTTCAGATGGAGAATGTTGATTGGTTCTCGGAGCTGTTCTCTTTCAGTCGTTGAGAGTTGATAGGCACCAGAGCTAAAAGTAGCAGTGATAACAAAGGGACCCAACCAATTGGGTTCGAACTTCCCCTTGCATTCTCGATGTGATTGATTTTTAGGATTTTCTCTCAACACTAGATCGCCAACCTGAAATTCTCTGTCTGACTTTCTTGTTGTAGCCTCTAGACATTCTTTTCTGATACACTCTGAGATGATCATACGCTGCTTGCCTGCACTCATCTAGTAATTCAAGTTCTTGTAACCTAGACACTCTGTAGTCTTCATCAGTGACAAGTCCATGCATTTTGATTCTGAGTGATGGGATTTCAACCTCAATAGGCAGTACCGCTTCAGACCCATAAACTAAAGTGAAAGGTGTAGCCCCAATAGGTGTTCTGATACTTGTTTTGTAGGCCCATTCTGATACTTGTTCTGATACTGGTTCTGATACTAGTTCTGATACTGATTCTGATACTAATTCTGATACTAATTCTGATAATTGTTCTGATACTTGGTATACTTGATAGCATCTTTTTCCATTTGCAAACTCCCAAGCAAGATCATATCGTGCAGTCCCAATGTCTAGCAAGGTGGAGAACAAGAGGGATTAGCAAGCTGGTGGAAGAGATGGAAGATAAGAGAATGAAGAAAAATGAAGGGAAGAAATCCTCAAGGGGAAACTCCTCAAGAATACCCAAGCTAGGGAAAAATTGTCATGTAAAGCGCATTTGGACAAGCAATGAAAGGCTAGCATAGGATAAGCACAAAATCATAATGCCAGAGCAGGATAGGATGTAGTCCAAAGGAGTAGACATGTCAAGAGGCTTCATAGCATTGTGTTTTACTCTTTCTTTCTTTCTTTATTAGATCAAGACCAAAGGGGAAAAGGATAGTGATAGGCAAAAATGAATGGAGGAAGATGGATATGAAGGCTAAACATGGAAGGAATGAAAGCAAGATCACCGTAAGATAGCTCACAAAATAGCCAAATATTCATGTATAGATCAACATTGTCAAGATCAAAGAGAGAAGATGGAATGGATGAAATATGTAGAAGAACTACGCATGATGCCTGATTGCCAGGTTTTCATCATGGTACTTATCCAAGGTGTCACAAGGAAGTGGTTTTCACCATAGGATGAATTTATTTCTCTTTACTTTTGCTACCAAAGCGCCTGTTTCCAGGTTTTCACCAAGGCACATTTTCAATTTTATTTTATTTTATTTTTTATTTCTTTTTTTGGAAGAAGGCAAGCTTTTTAGATAATGCTCCTTGAAAAGATAAACCATGATATGCCAAGGATTCAAAATGACACGCTCAAAGATGTTGATAGGGAAAGGGAGATGAAAGAGAAAAATAAGGTTTTATGTAAAGCGAGTGAGGTTGGAAGATAGGAGGAATAGGAAAATGAGGAAAAATGATAGAAGGTAGAAGGATAATGCATGGAAGGATTGTGAAAGGATAGGTGGAAAGGAAGGCAAGATCAACGTAAACACACACCTTGAAGGGTGGCGAGAGGGTGGAGGAAATGTGAATGAAGGAATATGGCGAATGGATAGCAGAGGTTGAGGTTTGGGCGCATGAAATGGAAGAATATTTTTGGAAGGAGATGTAGTGGAAGCCTTTGGAAGCTTGAATGTCAATTTCACTTTTTGTTCAACATGAGACTCTCTTATGAGAGACTTTGGAATCCATATAGTCGTAGGCTTTTTATTTCCTTTTGATGATTTAGAGATAATATCTTCAATGATAGATTTTGGAACCCATACTTGTCTTGTAATTTTTTTCTTAGATATCTCTTTTGACTTTATGTTTCCATGTCTATTAGAGGAGACATGGTGATCTTTTTTTGATGGATTCTTGTATTGCTTCTTTTTCTTGTATTGAACATTCAAGTTACTTCCAAAGGACTTGAGATTTGTGGAAGAGGGAGGATACGACTGGTCTAGATGGGTGGGTGGATGAAAAAGATTCAAGGGTATGCATCTATGTTGATCTTGAGGAAAGATAGGAGATGGAGGTATGTAAGAGCCCAAGATGGATGGTGAATTAGGAAAGTTAGGAGGGGAAAGTGAAGGGACATAAGGACCCAAGATGGAAGGAATGCGTGAAGATCTTTGTAGTGGTGGAAGAGGTCCAAGGATGGAAGTGGAAGATGCAAAAGGATAATCAATAAGTTCATCAGCATCTATATGACAACCAAAGATATCAACAACTTTAGAGTGAGCATTAGAATTTTCAATAGAATCATAGACATCTTGAATATGAGCACCTTCTTTGATAGGATTTTTCAAAGCTTGCAAAGACTTAGGAAGAGTAGAAAGTGGAAGTGAATATGGAGTGGTAGAATAAGAAGATGGAAGACTTTGATCTTGACAAGGATCTTTGGATAGCACCAGCACATAATTTGTCTCTTGATTTTCAATAGGCTTAACATTGGAAGTAACAACACTATTTTTACCAACCTTAATGGAAGTATCATCTTTGGAAAGCGCAAGTGTAGTAAGGTTATTTTGATTGTCAATAAGCTCAACAATGTAAGTAGTAGCTTGATCTTGCTTAGGCGAAGACTTAAGACATGGTGGAATGCATGAAAAAGGGGGTACAGGATCAAAAGAACCCTGAGGCAGATAAGAGACATTGGGAAAAGAAGTGGATGACATGGAGGGTTCTTGATCTTGATCTTTCTTTATGTTCTTCTCTTTATCATTTTTAGAGTCCTCTTGACATGGAGCCACTTCTAAGGACAAGGAAGCATGTTGGGATTGTATGGATGACTTTGGAAGAGATGGTGAAGGACTAGCTGAAGTAGGCATTATAGCATATGAAGGCTTAGGCTCTTTAGGTTTATCATTATTGAAAGTATTTGCAGCCAAGTGAAGGTTAGCTTGAGTTTCTTTAAGAGGTAGCCCTGGGGGATAACTATAGGGAACCACATGAAAAGTAGCAGGGCTTGTGTCAGATGAAGGTTCTGTGAAAGATTTGAAAGACTCGGAAGCTTTAAGAAATGTACGGGTATTGGAGGAAGTAGGGGATGGAAGGGAACCATCACAAGACAAAGGTCCAATATTAACATGATCTTCCTTGAGAGTGTAATCTTTATTTTCAGCTGGAGAGTTCTGAGAGGAGAGATCCTTATAGTATTGACGTTTCAAGCTAGCACGATGTATTTTATAGTCCTCAGCAGTAGTAGATGGATCATCATCAAGGTATTGTCCACAAAAGCCATCAAAATCTCTTTCAAAATTAGAATCATATGGATCACCATCACGATCTATCCAATGTGACGGCCCCTTTGTAGTAAGTAGGAATGAACGATGAGGAGGACTCTTAGGAACAGAGGTGTCATAGGTATCATTACATTGTCTGTCGTCATAGTCATCAGAGTCTTCAAAGCTAGATGTGTCACTCTCCGTGGAAGAGGTATCATATTGCTCAATTTTTTTTTGGGGGCATGGTGACATGTACAAATCTTTATCAAATGGAAAAGAGTATAAAGATTCCATGGAGAACTTTTTAGATTCCTTCTCTTTCTCAAGTTTGTCAAGCTGGACTTGCATAGCTTGTAGCTGCTTCATCATAGCGGTAATCAGAATTTCTTCCTCTTGTTTACTGATTCTTTGAGACATGTGTACGGATTCTCAATAGCTACTGATCTGTTCTTGACACAATGATATTTTTGACAGATTCTGGAACTAGGCTGGAAACATTGGATATCTTGCAATTTGACAATTTCTAACAACTTTCTCAAATTTTTCCAAACGACACTCTGCAGACTTGTACGACACTGGGTAGTCTATGAAATGACATTTGCTAAACTCATACAACAGTTGAGTAATACTGAAATGACACTTGACAAAACTCGTACGACTTTTGACTTCCTGAAATGACTTTTGACTCCAGAAAGATTTTACGTCAATTTTTTGCAAAATGTAAGGTCTTCAGTTTTGGATTGTTTGCAAATTGTATTGTCCAGATTTTGAAAGTTATACCAGATTTGATCATTTTTAAAAGCCAAGTAGATAAATAAGCATGCAGAACAGCAAGCAAGCGATTCCAAGCATGTCTGAAAATAATGAACAAGGGCAAAAGCAACCTTGCGCATGAACAATCAAGTGACCAAACTGTGCTAATCCCTGAGAGTACTAATTGTGTATGTTTTAAAAAGTTTTGCAATAACGCACATATACCTGAAAGTGAAAAATTGGCCTCTCTAGGGTTTTTAGTAATGGTTTGACTCTGCAACTTTTATGATTCAAAGGGGTGAACTCCAATCCCGGTGCACCAGGGTTTTGACACAGTCCGAGAACTTAATCTTCAAGAGCTGCTAGGGAGATCTGACAACCCAACAATGAACCATACCCATGGAGATTTCTTCCACAAGGACATTTATATAGCGGCTGTCACTACCATGGCAAAAATGGCTATTACCACTTGAGGTTCCATCAACGCAGTTTGCCCTGTGAAGGGATTGTCTACTACGGTTAACCCTCTCTAAAGATGACTCACAATAGTATACCACAAGGGGACTTGGCTCCAGATTCAAGGTTTTGACACCTCTTCACTTTTAACCCAAACAAAGCAAGCAGATTAATCCGACATGCTAAGACAAAGTTTTGTTCCACCAAGGTCTGTGATATCAACTCCACGTGATCTATCAACCTCTCCGGGGAGAGAATGTATCAATCAATAAGAGAAGATGCACTAACCAATTTTGATTCACCAAAGCTCGTGATATCAACCCCACGTGATCTATCAACCTCTCCGGAGAGAGAATGTGTCGATCAATAAGAGAAGACTCACTAACTAAGTTGAATGTGAAATGCACTAAGTATCCTCCCTACCTACAAGGATTCTATCGTCAAGAAGGATTTCGCTAGGAATCCAATCTCTCAAGAATCACAAATAGTGTTCATAGGGCCTAATTACTATGTGAGCACAGATGTATGTTCCGAAAGCAAATCTACCAAAAGCATCCAAAAAGTAGAAAAAGGAACACTTAACGTTTAAAGCGAATATGAGATGAGTCCACAAGGTGGAACACTTAACACCTCACACAAGCTAAAAATGAGTCCCCAACTTAGAAAACAAGTGAGTTCCTAAAAGCACAAAAAGGTTGCAAAGTGGAACATTTAACGCTTCTGTCCTGTTGACCCCTCCCCTTTATGGCGCTGAGATTGCAACCACGGGGCGGAAATGAGGAGCCGACGGATTAGCGAGTCCAATAATCCAAGATAGCAATCAAGATCAATCATAAGTATTCTAAGACTACTTAATGAATCTTTAAGGGTTCACAACCTAGTATCAATTATGCAAGTGTGTAGAAATAGATCAAAAGCATGAAAAGATGCACACAAGCTTGACACATAAGAGATTTATTTTAAGTTCCAAATCAAAATATTATTAGATGAAGGAGAATACCTGGGATCCTTGCAACGCGCTTAGTATATTTTACTTGATTTTTAGCAATTTTTGTTGAGCTTTTCCATGCAAGCAAGTGACGAACTCTCCAACAAGCAAACAAGCAAACAAGATATGCAAAATATATTCAACTTATGAAAACCATAGGGTTAGCTCTAAAAATCAATTATTATCAGTAATAATAACCAGAAATCAACCCAAATGACAACTCATATCATTCATTGAACCATGTAAAAAAAATAAGTGCATACCCATCACAAAACTTTATTTTTTTTTGCTGCATTTGACCTAGTCAACAAGATCTAATTTTTTTGATATGATTTTGGCCACAAAAATAGAAATTCAGAATAGAGACCCCTACTAAAAAATAGAGAGATTTTCAAAAATGCAAAAATTTTAGAAAATCCTCTTCATTTGTGCCCTAGAGACCCGTTTTATCAAAACAGACTAGTTTTTGTAAATTGACTATTTGAGCTATGATATTATGTCCAAATTTAAAACACAAAGAATGGACCCCCTGTAGAATTCAAAGAGCTTTCCGAAAATATAAAATTTTTTGAAAAATATGCTGATTTGCGTCAGATATTAATTTTTTCCGGAATTTCAAGAAAAAATTATTAAAAATTCAAAACAGCTCAGAAAATTCTAAATTTTTTACTGTAGCTTCCATGACATGTCACCAACTTGCAAAAAAAATTTTAGATCAAAATTCTAAGCCGTTTGGGAGATAAAATTAAATCTTTGAAACTTTGGGGTTTTAGCTCCCAAAAAAATCAAAACCAGCATGCAAAGGTGGGTTGCCCCACGGTGGGCGCCAGAAATGTGTGTGTGAAAATTGTACCTGATCTATAAACACAACACTCAGTAAAACATTAGAGGTTAGTGATAATCAAAATCGTGCAAAATTGAAAGCTATCTAACCAAGCGATTTACTGCCTTCTAATAGGTGCGAGATTAATGTTCTCAGATTATAATCGAGATCAGTGACCTAGACGACACCTAAATGAAAGATTTGAATGCAATTCTAGATATGGAATAAATGCAATTAATCTATATTTTTGATATTTTCTATGCAATAAGAATGATAAAAACTGATATGATATGAATGCTATTGAAAACTGATATGCTATGCTAATCTAATAATGATATGTAATATGAATGCAAAAATAAGATTGATCTCACAAAGATGTCGATTCGCAAGAGCTTTGATTCTTCAATTCCAATTCTCCAGCGTGATTGTGCAAAATATGAGATGATTTGTGAAGAGCTGAGCCTTTAATTTATAGAAATCCAGGGCTTTGGAGGTGCATGAATAAAAGCCATAAATCACTCAAATTAACTCATCTTGATTTTTGAGTTATCTGATCATAAAAGATAGTTAATTCTCAAAATCATGCAAAAACATGCAAAAATAGCTTTTTAACTCAAATTAGAGTTTAGATCAGCTTTTTGAACTCCAAAAGGATGTTGAGTTCCAAAAAGTCAATAACTTGCATTGATTTTCTGATTTGGAGTTTAACTGTTTCTTTTGAATATGCATAATAATTAAGAATTAAATAAATAAATAAAGTGATTTATCCTCAACTCAACTGATTTTTAAAAATAAATAATTAATTTATGGGTTAATTAACTATTTATTCAAACTATCTATTAAAAATTATATTATTAAATAATGACAACATGCTTTAATTAATTAAATAAGAATTTAATCAATTAAAGATAGGAATTTTGATTTATTGTCAAAATTAAATAATACAATTAATAATAGATAGAATTAAATTTAATTACATAATTAAGTGGCAAATATTAAATCTAATTAATTAAATATGAAAATATTCAATTAATCAAATTTTTAGGATAAATGTGATTTATCGCCAAATAATCATTAAATTAAAGATAATTAAGATAATTAGGAATATTACTAGGAATATTCCCTGATGCAAAATTTAAGATAATCAATTATGATTTGATGATGTTTAGATGTGCCTTAGGTTAGGACTTTGATGTCGATTTTGTTCGAATTGAAGATGTAGGAGATTAATGAACTTATAGCCCATTTTTGGGGTATTACAATAGTGTTTATGGATATGGATCTATCATCATTGGTCCTAACCCGATGCTTGAGTTTGAAGGTGATATTACAACTTAAGACATTCAATTCATGAATAAGCTCAAGGTCATTATGGAAGTCTACTTCAACCATCGGTGGATTAGACTCGATAAGTTCATCATTTCACTCTAGACTTATGTTGGGTTTAGGTGAATATTGGTGAATAACATCAACATGTTTCTTTGTAATAAGCTCATCTTCTTCTAGAATGACTCCCCATTCATAGTCATTAGATTCTTCATCTATGCCTCTAGGAAATCTAAGAACATGAGTAAAGTCAGGGTGAATACCCCAAGAAGGGTTACCCTTAGATTCTAATTTGAATTCATACTCATGGGAATCTGTCTCAGAATAACTATCACCTTCCTCTTTGTCTATTTGATTGTCTTTGAGATTAGCTCGTTCTTGTGTTGCAACTATCTCTTGATCTATAGTAGGTTCTTGTGTTTCTACTACATTAATTCTTTTATTGGGTCATCTTTAGCTTCAAGGAGGTCTTTTATTTCTTTAGGCAAACACTCATAGGGAATGAGATCTTTAGTGGTGTCTAAATCATCACTATCAGATTGTTCTATTATTTCTCCCTTTAGTTGATTTGTTGTGGATGGCTCAATCTATTCTAAGACATGTGGGGAGTTATTGCTAAGATAGAAAGGCTTCTTCTTATATCCTAGACCTATTGTATTCTTGTTTTCTTGGCTACGATGGTCAAGAGGTGATAGAGGACCTTTACCCTATAGTCCTAGAGGTCCTTTTCTAGTATATCCCATTTTTGTGATCAATTTTTCTCCTGGGCCATATGACTTAGAAGGGATATTCGATATTTTAGCATCACATTTTTTAAAAACTTGAGATTTAGGTTCATCTTTGTATAGCCATGTGAGCACAGCTTCATCTTCTTCAAACTCCTATTTAGATACTTGTTCCACAACAAAATTTCCTTTATATGCTTCAAGAGGTTCTTTAGACTCTAGTTTGGACTGTTTCAGAGTTTGTCCATAAGACTTAGGTGAGATAGGAAGAGATGTCAAAGATAAGACTAGCTCTATAGTGTATTCTCCCATACCATTTTCTTTGATCTTAACCTCTTTAGCAATGTCTTCCATCTTGGATGTTGAAGCAGCGTCTAGCTACTTAGTGGAAGATTCTCTATTATTAGGAACAAGTTTATCAACACTCTCTTTCAATGTATTGCAAGTTGTATATAGATCAGCTGGGATCATCACCTCTACTCCTTCATAATGAAATTTCAAACACTGATGATATGTAGAGGGAATAGCTTTCATTTCATGTATCCAAGGTCTCCCTAGAAGGATGTTGTAAGCCAAAGGTAGATCAAGAACTTGGCATATAGTATTTCTGATGATAGGGCCTGCTCTGATAGGTAAGACAATTGTTCCTTTGGAAGATCTTTCTTGCTCATCATATGCTTTGATAATTATCTTCTTTCTAGGATCAATGGCCATTTCTAAAAATCCCAATTGTGTAATCAAGCTGAAAGAACAAATGTTTAGACCAGCGCCCGCATCTATCAACACATGTTTGATGCAATGGTTTTGGATCAAGACTTCAATATGCAAGGACTGATTATGCGGATGACACAAGGAGTTATCATCTTCCTCTGAAAAGGAAATATACTGTGGAGACATAAGATGACCAACCATAGTCTAGAACCTATCTAAATCAAGGTTATCAGGAACATTGGATCCAAGAAAAGCTTTGTCTAGAATGGTTCTATGAGCTGGAGATATCTGAAGCAACTCAAACATGGAGATTTTTGCATTTGTGTGTTGGAGTTGTTGGACAATACTGTATGAAGTAGGCCTTGTGTCTTTAGGATTTGAAGATTTAGATGTAGCCTTATGTTTAGAAGTAGATGAAAGATTTAACACACCTTAGAGACATTGGATGAATCTGGTATTTGTCCTTGTAGGTGTGCCTAAGCTTGTGATCGAGTAACTACATTAGCTGATTGATTTTCTCTATCTTTTCTTACAATTGTGATGACATTGCAATGCTCAGATAGACATGGTTCAACCATATTGATGACAACATTGTTTCCAGAGTAGGCATAATTGACTTTAGCACCCATATTAGGCTGAGAAGAATAATCTTCTTTACCATGTTTAGGAAATGGTTCTGTGAATGTTGTATGATCATTATTGCTCTTATGATTGTCAACCGTGATGTCTCCATTATCAATTTTGTCTTGTATGATGTGCTTCAAGAGAATGTAGTTATTAGTCTTATGACCTTTATTGCAATGGAATTCACTGAAATTATTCTCTCTCCACCATTTCAGTTTAGGTTCAGGATCAAAGACTTTTATCTCAGGCAAGTAGATGATTTTTTTAGCCAATAGAGTTTTCATGGTAGATTCTAAGGACTCTCCAAGAGGAGTGAACTTGAGATTAGGATCTATAGGCCAAGGCCTATAGTTAGATGACTTTTTGTTAGATTCATATGTTATAGCTTTAGAGGTTTTGATGGCTTGGGTGCCAATAGTGAGATTGAAAGTAGGTGCCTTAGATGGGGCACAAATATTATCAATGGTGCCATCTATGAAAATGCCTTTATTCTTGTTCTAGTTTTTGTTCTTGTCCTTAGAACTAGATCTAGATTCATACTTGTCCTTTTGAAGGGATATGTCTCCTTTTTATACAAGTACTTTCTCAATTTTGATCGCATTATCTACCATCTTATCAAAAGATGTATTATTTTACATTTGTAAAGGGTAGTTGATTTCTGGAACAAGATTGTTGATGAAGATTTCCATCTTCTCAGTTTCTGGAATGGGTCTAGCATATAAAGAAAATTTCTTCCTCCATCTCTTGAGAAATGTCAGGAATGGTTCCCCTGGATATTATTTCAAATTACAGATGTCGATCATGGTGACCAGGTGCTAGATATTATAAGAGTATTGCTAATAGAATAGTTTGATTAACTCCTCAAAGGTTTTGATAGTTGGAGGCATTCTAGAGAACCAATGAATGGCTGCTCCTCCCAGAGATCAAGGGAAAAGATGCATTAAGTAGGTTGGTTCATGCATGGACTCCATAGATTGGGTACATATTTCTCTGACATGATCTTGAGGATCAGATTTTCCATCATACTTATCATATTTAGGCATCTCCACTCTTTTAGCGAATGGTGGCATGTACAAGTCTTTATCGAATGGAAAAGGGCATAAGGCTTCCATGGAGAACTCCTTAGGTTCCTTTTATTTTTCAAGTTTGTTAAGTTTGACTTGCATGGATTGCATCTATTTCATCATAGCCATGATAAGGGTTTCTTCCTCATGCATAATGATATCTTCAACATTAAAGTTTGGAGGAAGTTTAGCTCCTTGATGAGCTAACTCTAGAAAGTATGCCTCCCTATCTTCTTTCAATAAATGCCTCATCATTTTCTTGAAGTCATCATCATTTTGATATCTAGCAATTTCAGAAGGTGTAGGTTCTTGATCCACACCATGTTGAGAATGGGGTCCTTGAGACCCATGTTGTGTTCCTTTGTGAGACATGTTAGGAGTTTTAGGACTCCCTGGGATAGTGTGAGGAGGAGTTTTTTTATTACCTCTGTGAGTTGATGGAGGGGGTATATAACTAGTTTTCAATTGAAAGTTGCCAAGACCGTCATCTTCATAAAGACTAGAATTGTAGAATTGCTCAAGAGTTGGACCCTTGTGAGTAGTCAAAGGTGCATTTTTAAGTGCTTCTCCAGATTTCTTGTGTGAGGAAGCTCTAGTTCCCACCATTAACATTGGGTGAAGAAAAAAAGAAAGATAAAGACAACTGAAGAATGACCTGATTCAAGAAGATCAAATGACACAACCTTGTCAAGATTGAAGTGATTAAAGATTAGATCAGATGTAAGTGAAGGATATTGTGCCATAGTAGTGTGGGTAGACATCCAACAGATGGTGGGCACGAGCTCACAACACTTAGCCATTTAGTAAAAAGATTGAATTTGAAAATAATTTTGACAAGGTTTTGACACAAGATGAAAAAGACTCAAATCGATAAATCAGAATGCTAAATTAGACTCAAGAGACCACTTTAAGAAAATGAATGGATTCTTTATAGGCTCTGCTCTATTTTTGACACAATGATTTGTTTAACAAATTCTAGGATTTGGTTCTCAACTCTAGACATGCAGTTTCAGACAGTGTGCAACAGGAAAATAGGCATACAGACCCCAGACAAAAATTAGATCTGATGGAAAGTTGACCAACTGGAAGTAACAAGCTCTTTTTTTTGCAAATTTTAGGACGGGTTCACATGAGAGAATGCTATTTCACATGAGGAAGTACCAGGCTGCACGCAAGAATGTGTTGTCTCGTGTGAAATATTGCTTAGAAAGTGAAATCTCACACGATAAAATGACATAGTTTGACAGTTCTGGCATAGATTTTGAGGCACATATTTCAAGACATAGATTTTGAGACACAACATTGGCTTTTCTCTGATAGAATATTTAGTTCTCACTCTAGGAAAGGATTTTTGCTCAAATTTTGCAATTTTTTAGTGTTTCAGTATCAGATTGTTATGCAAATTTTGAGGATTCATGTAATAGTTTGTTTCAAGTAACCAAGAAGATATCAAGCATGCAAAACAACAAGGGAAGCAAGCAATCATCTGAAAACAATGAGCAAGGGAAAAAGCAACCTTGTGTATGAACAAGCAATAGTGACTTATTTTGCTAATCCCTAGAAATACTACTTGTGTATGTTCCAAAAAGTTTTTCAATAATGCACATATTCCTAGAAAATGAAGAAAAATAAATTTGGCCTCACGAGGGTTTTTAGTAATGGTCTGACTCTGCAAATTTTGTGATCTCAAGAGGGCGAACTCTAATCCAGGCATACTAGGGTTTTGACACAGTCTGAGAAATTAATCAATCAGGAGCTACTAGGGAGATCTAACAGCCCAACAAGAGACCACACCTATGAATATTTCCTCCACAAGGACATTTATATAATGACTACTGCTACCACAATGAAAATGACTATTACCGCTTGAGGTTCCATCCATGTGGTTGACCCAATTAAGGGAATGTTCACTACGGTTAACCCTCTCTAAAGGTGACTCACAAAAGATAACACATGGGGACTACTTCCAGATTCAAGGATCTGAGTTTTTGATACTACCCAAAAAGGGAGTAGAGCATAGTCCTCTAGCCTTTTCACTTTTAACCAAAACAAAGTAGACACATTAATCTAACATGCTAAGACCAAGATTATCTCACAAAGATCTATGATGCCAACTGCTTATAATCTATCAACCTCTTTGAAGAGAGAATGTATCAATCAAAAGTTGAAGACACACAAATCTAGTAGAACATGAGATGCTCTTAGTACCTTCCCTACCTACAAGGGGATCCTTCATCAAGAGGAGCTTCACATGAATAAACAAGTGAAAGAAGCTCAATCTCTCAAGATCATCTATAAATAGTGTACATAGGGCCTATTTACTATGTGTAACAGATATGTAGAAAGAAAATCTAGATTTGTTTTATAGCCCAAAATGAAGTCTGTGATATGAAAGCAAGAAAAGTCACACAAGCTTGACACGTGAGAGTTTATTTTAACCCAAAGTAAAAAATCAAAACAAATCAACAACAAACCATAAGAGTTAGAAATCAATAATCTAATAGTGCAAATCTACAAATCCTATGTCTTTGAAGCAAAATCTCGTGCGAGTCAGGATGTGGTCCTGCACAAGGTTAGCAAAAACCAAAATCTGCAAGTAATTGAAACTATGCTAACCACGTGATTTACTGCCTTCTAGTAGGTGCAAGTATGATGTTCTTAGATTGGAGCTGAGATCAGTGACAATGCAACACCTAAACGAAGGATTTGAATGCAGATTTAATCTAAATTTTTGTATTTTCTATGCAATAAGAATGAGGAACTATATGAATCTAAGCTAGAATGTATGAAATTGAGTTTGAATGTAGATTTAATCTAAGAAATGCTATAATGAGTATAAAAATCTATGATATAAAACTATGAATGCTCAAAACAATAAATGAAAATCTCACAATAGCCTTGATTCGCAAAAGATTGATTCTTCAATCACAAATTTGCTAGAGTGAGGATGCAATTTTGAGGGTGTTGATTATGAAGATCCAAGCCTTGGTTTTATAGAAATCCAAGGCTTTGAGGATGTAGGAGAAAAGCCATAAATCACTCTTGATAAACTCAGGTTGATTTTTGAGTTATCAAAAAATCAGAGATAATTAACTCACAAAAATTATGCAAAAGTAGTGTTTAACTCAACATAGAGTTTAGATCAGATTTCAACTCATCATCAAATGTTGATTTTCAATTTTAAAATTGATTGTTAATTTCTAGTTGCCTGCTTTTCTAATTGTGCATGATTTAATTATAAATTCATTTTAAAAATAAAGTGATTTATTCTCAACTTAACTAATTTTTGAAATAAAATAATTGATTTATGGGTTAATCAATTATTAAATCAAACTTTTATTCAAAAACTATATTATTAAAAATTGACAATTGACTTTAATTAATTAAATAAGAATTTAATCAATTAGTCATGATATTTTAGATTTATTGTCAAAATTAAATAATACAATTTAGGAATAATTTAATTAAACTTAATAAAACAATTAAGTGGCAGTATTAAATCTAATTAATTAATTATTCAGAATATTCAATTAATAAAATTTTAGGATAAATACAATTTATCGCCAAATAATTATGAAATTAAAGATAATTAGGATAAATAGGAATATTGCTAGGAATGTTCCCCGATGCAGAATTTAAGATAAAATCAATTAGGATTTCATAATGTGCAGATGTGCCTTAGGTTAGGACTTTGATGTCGATTTCATTCGAATTGAAGATGTAGGAGATTAATGAACCTATAGCCCATTTTTGGGGTATTATAGAGGGTAATAGATTGAGGAATAGTGCTGAGTGATTTTGAATTGAAGACACAACTCATCTATGTCTTTGTTTTTGAATTGACCCCCATTTTTAGTCACAATCGATGAGGGTATGCCATAATGACAAATGAAATAATTCAAGATAAACATGGAAACTTTCTTTCCAATTTCATTAGACAGTGGGACAGCCTCCACCCATTTTGTGAAATACTCAGTTGCATTGATGATGTATCTATGTATTCTTGATGAGTTAGGGTAAATCTGACCAACCAAATCAAAGGCTCACTACTGAAATGGCCAATGTGTTATGAAGGGAAACAACTCTCTAGCTGGTGCATGTATCAGGTTGCCATGGATCTGGCATTTCTTACAAGTTTTTCCAAAGTGGATGGCATCTTTCTCCATAGTGGGCCAATAATACCCAACTCTTAGAAGTTTCTTAGCTAATGAAAAACCATTTGAGTATGATCCACATACACCTTCATGGACTTCTTTTAATATATGATTAGACTCTTCATGTTCTAAACACCCAAGAAGCGTACCATCTAGACTGCATCTTAACAAGTCATTAGCGATGATTATATAGTTCAATGCTACTCTTATGAGGGATCTCTTTTTATTTCTCGAATAGCCTTCAGGAATTGTTTGGTCTTTAAGATAGGAGTATATATGGGCATATCTGGATAATACTTGGGTTTCAAGGGCACAAAAAATTTGGGATTCATGTGAGTCATAAGTGGGAAATGGGAGTTCTTGCACTAGGAAGTCATAGAAAAATTGATGTTCCTCCAGTTGTAACATGGATGCTAAAGTAGCCATCACATTAGCTACTCTATTTTCTGATCTTGGAATTTGCTGAAATGTGATGAAGACAAATTATTTCTTCAAGTCATCCACCATTCTTTTATAAGGCATGAGCTTGTCATCTTTAGTCTGATAGTCCCCATTCACTTGATTGATGATAAGTTGTGAATCTCCATAGATGTGTAATTCAATGATTTTCCACTCTATTGCAAGCTTGATCCCATTCACAAGAGCTTCATATTCTTCTATGTTGTTGGTGCATGGAAAGATCATCTTATAAGCTTTTGGGATCTTATACCCTTGAGGTGTAATGAATAAGCATCCAGCTCCTGATCCTTGCTGTGTGAAGGAGCCATCAAAATACATTTTCTAGGGATGTTTTGTCAAGTGCATGATGGATTCATCTATGAATTCCACAAGTAGCAGCTTGTCATCAGTTAATGGTGTCTCTAAAAGTTGATCAACAATCACTTTTCCTTTTATGGCCTTTCTATCCACATAGTCAATATCAAATTCACTTAGGATTATGACCCATTTAGCTAGTCTTCTTGTCAGTATTTCTTTGTTCAACAAGTATTTAAGTGGATCAATTTTAGCCATTCACTTCACCTAGTGTTCCAACATGTAGTGTCTCAACTTTTGGGATGCAAACACCACTACCTCAATTCCTTTTGTAGAGACTATGAATCCTACTAGTTTTCCAGATGATACGCCAAATGTGCACTTCTTAGGATTAAGTCTTAATTGAAATTGCTCCATCCTATCAAAGATTTTCCTTAGATCTTCTATATGTGTAGTCATTATCTTTGACTTTGCCAAGGTGTTATCTACATATTCTTCCATGTTCTTATGCATCATGTCTTGGAATATTGTGGTCATCTCTCTTTGATAGGTGGTACCTGCATTTTTGAGACCAAATGGCATGACATTCCAATAGTATGTTCCCCATGTGCATGTGAATGTGGTCTTATCTTGATCTTCAGGGGAAATTTTGATTTGATTATAGCCAAAAAATCCATCCATTAATGAGTACATCTCATAGCATGTTGTTAAATCCACAATCATGTCTATGTTTGGAAGTGGAAAGTCATCTTTAGGACAAGCCTTGTTTAGATCTCTAAAGTCTATGTAGACTCTAATGGATTTATCCACCTTAGAAACATTAACTATGTTTGAGATCCATTCTGCATAATCAATAGCTCTAATGAGTCCAACTTTCAATAGCTTTTCCAATTCTGCTTTTACTAGCAATGCCACATGTGGATTCATCTTTCTAATTTTTTGCTTTGTTAGTTTTATATCAAGTGAAATAGACAAGTGATGCATGATCAAATCTATATCAAATCTAGGCATATCTGAGTAAGACCAAGTGAAGTTGATCTTCTTTTCTTTGAAGAAATTAGTGAATTGGATCTTTTAATCTTCTATTAGTGATTGAGCAATGTGAACTAGCTAAGGAGCTTCTGTTGTTCCCAAATTAATGGGTTGTGTAGGTTCAATAAAAACTAATGATCTTTCTTGAAAGTGTTCTGGGAGGATATCAAGAATCTCATCCTTTGGTGCCTCTGAAAGGTTTTCACCATCGGTATGTCTTTTTCTTTTTCTCTTTTAAGATCTGATACTGCCACTAGGTGGTTTTCACCATCAGATCTCTTGTTCTTTTTTTTTTTTTCATTTTGAGACTGAGAAACTTGATATCCTCCTTAGTCATAGTTTCACTCTTTACACTAGTGGAAGAAAGGAAGGGTTCACAAGCATTTAGATAATAGGCTATGGAATAGTCATTGTCAAAAGATAATAGGTTTGTGTTTGTAGGCTCATCCTAGTCTATCAGTTCAGGGTATTTTAAGGACAAAAATTTAGTAGGTTCAAGAGACAGCACCACATTATTATCAATGTTATTAACTTGCAAGATGTCATTTATTAATTTTTCTTCTTAATAGATGTTAGGATTATTAGATTCATGTTCGTTATTATTAGAGTTCATGTTAGTGTTATGCAAATCTAACTCTAGAGGTCTAGCATTATAGCTCTCTCCTTCTTCAATCAAGACTCTAGCAACAAATTTGTGTATCACATCTATCTCTATGTCCATTGTAGCATCAAAAAGGACATCCCATTCATATTCATGTGAGTCTACCTAACTATAATTTGAAACCCCTAAGAAGTGGGCAATAGTCATGGGTACTTCATTTTCTTCAATAGCACGGTTCTCTTCTTCTTGCAATGGTTCTTGTGGAGTTTTCATTTCTAGTTCCTCATCAAAATGAAGTGTGTCCAAAATATAAATCCCTTGTTCTTGTTCTTCATTAGGTTCTTATGTTTGTTCTTCATTTGTTCCTTGTCTAATATTGGTACCAATTTCTTATAATGGGTCTCCTTGTAAGAGAAGAAACCTTTCATAGGCAATAGGTTGTCCTTCTACCTCCTCTTCATCATCTAAGTCTCCTGATCTATCAAATATAGGACCCATTTCTGCTATGGGATGAAATATTGCTTCCCTAAAGCCTAATCTAATCTCGTCTTTAGGATTTATGAAATCCATGTGTAGAGGTTCCACAAGTCCTTGTTTATTTTGTCCCAAGGGTCCTTTTCCTTTGTATCCCATTTGTTTTATGATTTCATATCCTTTTCCATATTTTTTGGAGCTATCTCAACATGTTTGACAATCCCATCCTCTTCAGGTTCTTTGTAAATCCATTGTAAGACAACCTTTTCTTCATTTTCTTCTTCAAGGGATACTTTTTCTTTGACCATTTTGGTTCCCTTATGTATAGTTAGAGCACTACCATTGGATGGTGTAAATGTTGATGAAGGTCTTCCTTGCATTCTAGGAAATATGGGGAGATCTTTCAAAGATATAGCGGGATTTATCTTGTACTCCCCCATGCTTATTTCTTGGATGTTGATCTTTTTAGCGAAGCTTTTAAAGACCATCTCTTTGGATGTCTCCACCTTATTAGAGCTTTCTTTATTGTGAGGAACCATACTTTCTATTTGTTTGAGATTATTGCAAGTGTATGTTGTATCTTCTGGAATAGTAACCTCCACTCCATTATGAGGAAATTTTATGCATTGGTGGTAAGTAGAAGGCACAACTTGCATTGAGTGTATCCATGGCTTTCCAAGAAGAATATTGTATGTGAGTGTGAGATCAAGAACTTGACATAGGAAATCTTGCTCCACTGGTCCCACTCTGATGGTTAAGACAACCAATCCCTTAGAGGATCTCTCTTCTTCATCATAGGCCTTGGTTGTAATCTTTCTTCTAGGATCAATTGCATGTTCTAAGAAGCCCAACTATTTTATCAAGTTGTATGTGCAAATGTTCAAACCAGTGCCTCCATCTATCAAGACATGTTTGAATCTGTGTTTCTGAATGAGGACTTCTAAATGTAGAGGTTGGTTATGTGGTTGGTTCAATGATTTATTATCTATTGGAAAAAATATCAGTGCTCCCCTTAGGATTCGTGACATGGCTTAGCCACCTCCTATGTCTTCTATAAGTGTAGCGGTTGTATCGGGCATTCACAAGTCAATCTTTTGGTGCAATGACAACTACTAATTGTAACAAGTGGTATCAAAGCTTGGTCATAGGTTTGAATCCCCTCGGGTAATGCTGAGGGGGAGATTGTTGGAAAAACTTTCAGCACTCCCCTCAGGATTTGTGACATGGCTTAGCCACCTCCTATGTCTTCTATAAGTCTAGTGGTTGTATTAGGCATTAACAGATCGATCTTTTGGTGCAACGACAACTACTACTTGTAATATCATCCTCTTAAAAAAAGGATAGGTAGTGTGAGGACCTCATGTGACCAACCATAGCTTGGAATATATCCACATCTAGATCTTCTGGTACATTAGTGCTAAGTAGGGCTTGATCAAGAATTTCCCTATGACTAGGGGAGACTTTCAACAATTCTAGAATAGATATTTGAGTGGGTGTCTTTTGTAATTCATCCACAAGATTAAACTTCGGAGGTAATACCACTTGCTTATATATTGTTGTAGTCATAGCTGGTGTGTTAGATGTAGAAGCTCCTTTGAGAGTGAGCTTAGCTTGACTTCATGTTATGACATTGGAAGATTCAGTTTTGTTTTTGACTCCTTTTAGAGTGATCATATTGATGGAGTGTTCACATTATTCCACCATATGGATTACATTGTCATTATCAGAATATATGTAGTTAATTTTGTTACTCTTGGAAGACTCTCCCTTTTCATAGCTTGGTAAGGGAGTTTGAAATGCTTTATGGTCATTATTTGTGTGATCTCCATCCACCTTGACTTTGCCTTCTTAAATTAGGTCTTGAATAACATGTCTCAACTAATCACAATAACCGTTATCATTCCACCACTTGGATTTTACTTCTGGATCCCAAGGTTTGGAATTAGAAATCGTGATGATTTTGTTATCCAGGAGTGACTTTAATACCACTTCCAAGGTATCTCCTAATGGTGTAAATGTCCTTTTAGGCCTCACTGCCCAAGGTTCTGTTCAAATAGGAGGTTTATTAAAGGTTTTGCTTGCCATTGGCGTCACAGTAGGATTCAAATTCTTGTTTATTTGGAGACTTGTTCTAAGATGAAAATATCTAGTTTACATTTTGGATTAGGAGTATCAACAACTCCATCATTAACCACATGTTTTTTCTTGTTTCCATATTTGTACTTATCCTTGGTGGGGTAGTACTTATTTTCTTTGTTGATGGTAATGTCTCCTTTCTTGATTAGGACTTCCTCAATTTTGGTAGCACTATCTATCATTTTGTCAAAGCTTGGTGATCCTTGCAATTGTATTAGAAAATTAATTTTAGGAACCAAGTTGTTAATAAAGATGTCCATATTTTTGTTTTCAGGTATCTGCCTAGCATATCATGCAAATATCCATCTCCATTGTTGTAGGTAACTCAAGAATGATTCTCCTATTTTCTGTTTGGTGTTGCATAGGTCCAACATTGTGATTGTGTGTTGGATATTGTAGGATTATTGTTGTATGAATTGTTAGAAATAGGGAATACTAAGAGGGGGGGTGAATCAGTATTCTACAAACTTTAACTTTTGCCCAATTATGGATATAACAGATTATCTTAACACATGCATAACATAAGAAGCTAAACAACATGCATAGCTATAAAACTAAAGAACTCATAACCCATTATTTGTTCTTGAGGAAACCCTGGCCAAGGAAAACCCCAGTGGGGATGGTACCCACAAAGATCCACTAATCAAAAGTATCATGTTAAGGATGTCAACCATGTTAGGAGTCTATTACATGCATATAGTGTCTCAGTCCTGATTAAGGGACTATAGGCCTTGTTAGAAGCCTCAACCCTGTTAGGAGTTGGCAGTACAAAATGTGATTACTAGATGAGCCCACTACCCAAACAAGTAATATATGATATTTACTGATTACAAAAATAGTTCAAGGTACATAAACTTATACTTCTTGCATCAATATCTCTTCGCTACTCTTCACTTTCACTATTACATTCACATATACATTATACCCATTGCTCTATTTTGCAATTACAATCTTTACATATCTTTACACAAGTTATTTAGAATAATAAATTTCCAGTCGGCTATCATATTAAAAAATATCTTTATCCAAGGGTTAACATCTAGGATGTCATCCCTTTATATTTTTAAGTCATTATTTTGATAAACAAATAAATCCCTTAACTCTTTATCAATTCTGTCTTCATATTCTCTCCTGTCGGCTTAACACTGTCTTTAGTAAAACTGTCATAACTTCTTTCGTACAATCCATACTGACTTGCGCTCTAAGGTGAGTCTTCAATAGTCACCATAGAGTCTATGTTCAAGTGTGCAAGCACTGAACTTACTCCAATACACATTGAAAACCAAAACTATCATCAGGTTCACTGGTAAAAACACACTGTCTGATACTTAGACAATTTCGCATTGCTCTCTGACATACTAGCTCTCTGACCTATGTGAACTTCATGTAGATCATATGTTGTCATAATGAAAACATCTATGGAACCAATTTAGACAAATTTCCAACAATCTCCCCCTTTGTCATTGGTGGCAACATATGAGGAAACTGGCTAAGTATTATAACTTCAAAATCTCAAAATTTTGGTCATAATACAAAACATATATATATTGTCCTTATGACTTTATTAATCCTCTCTATATACTGTTCTCCCCCTAAGATTATGTATACTTAAAAATTTTATGCTATATATCTCTCCCCCTTTGACAACAATGACAAAAAAAAGATAAGGAGGGTAACAAAACTGTGTTCACAAAAAGTTATAACTTAATTAAATATTGCAAAGTTGATAGGCTTGCAACACAATCTGCAAAATTGATCTTCATAGCCTCTAACTCTTTCTCCCATGATTTCTTAATTGAATCTACCACACTGAGTAGTGTGCACAATCCATAAGATGCAATCTCACATGCTTGGAGATTCTCATAACTAAACTTCTGAAAAGATGTCTTTGCTAAAAGACATTCTTCCAGTTGCCCTTCAATAGTGCTCAAGTTTATAGAAATGTGTTCTCTCAAAAAAGTGAATGTCTTCAGCTTCCTATCCTCGTCATCTTGCATAATTCTTATTTCATCATAGATCTTTCAAATTTTTTGGTCAATATCAAATATCTTCACATTGGGGCTTGAAAGAAGGTTCAATATATTCTGAATTTTTGCTTCCTTCACCTTCATCTTCTGATCTTCCTCTGCTACCAAGTTCTCTGATTTTGTACACTGAATGTACAAGGATTTTCCTCTTTCCAAGTTCTTCCTCAATTCCTTTATACAGATATCAAGGTTATTGATATCATTCCTTATATTCTAACTGATGTTCAAAAGTGTTTTGGCCTCATAAGCTTCTTGAGCTTTCATCTTTGCTATATCAGATAGATTTGTAAACTCATTATCAAAAGTATTCATTACTTTCTTTTCTCTTACCAGAGGGTCATCTTCTACAATCTTTGTAGTAATAATACCTTGTAATTTCTTAGGAAGATCCTTCAGGCATCCTTCAAGAACCTTTACTTTCTTATTCTTTCCAATGATCTTGTTTAAAGATGTGATCAATTCCATCTAATCATAATCATCTACTTCCTTTCCCAAATTCTCAATCATAGAACCAATCTGATTTTTCTTTCCAGTGTTAGGTGTAAGACTGATTTCTTCTTGAGTGGGAACGTGTACTTGTTTTTCTATCACTTTAGGTTCTACAATTGTGGTCTCTATTTTCTCTTCTCCTTTGGTACTCTCTTTGTCTTCAAAAGCCGAATTGTCAATAATGTTTTCAAGATTCTTGAATAAGTTATCATCACTATCCAAGGTGATCTTAGTTCCTTCTACATTCATGACTTCATCCTCAATGTTTATGGCTGGTGGAGAGGGAAATTCCTCTTGTTCTACTTCTTCTGCTACTTGACCTTTAGATTCTGCTACAACTGATGATTCTCCAGCATTCTCTGACATTACCTTAATGATTGATTGCTCTATTTCTATGGCAACTTCTATTGGAAATATAGATGCAGTAACTGAGAGGGGGGGTGAATCAGTTAACCACAAAAATATTACCACTGATCCCTTAAATATCTTAACAAATTATTTACTGTGCCACTCGGTAAATATACAAAGAAATGCTAAAAACTTGATCCTTGAAGTGTGTAATAATTAAACTATTCTTAAGCATTCATCACTGATTAATTTACATGAATAAAGAAAATAACATGAACACAAGAGACACCAGATTTATCGTGGAAACCCAATATGGGAAAAACCACCAATGTAACTAGTTACTATTTTTCACTCTTCTGAAGTGATGCTTGGTTAGAAGCCAACCCGGTAAAAGGTTACAAAACACACTGTTAGGTGTGACTTTGTTAGAGGATTTAATCACCCTGCTAGGAGTGGCCTTGTAAGAGGTCTTGAAACAATTCAATAGAACTGTTACCTTGTTAGAGGATTTACAAAATGGTTGTTAAACCAACTCGGTTAAGAGATTTTGATATCACTGCTACAATTGCTAGAGAGTAACAATAAAATGACCTGCAACTGAATTGCCGAATATAGATCTCTGTTCTCTTTCACTAGATCCTTACTCATCAATTAAGTCTTTGCTGCTCCTCAAGGATATTTGACCATCCTTCAAAATTCACACACACCTTTCTTCAAAATGATTTCTAAATGCTGTATATCTTTTATTCACCACTTGACCTTCTATATATATATGCCATTTCATAATCATTTATATTGTCAAGTTGACACTAATAATTATTATAATAGTCGGCTGGGATAAACGAACTATAATAAAAAAATTCTTTGAAAGGGCCGACCTTTCTCGGTAAACATTAATCCAGAAAAGATTTCCTTCGGTGACTGAGAGAACTTGGTAACCACAATGAATTCTGCAACATCCTTTGGAGACCGAGAGAGCTCGGTAACCACTATTTTTCCTTTGATAATCGAGGAGGCTCGGTTAACACTGTTACCCTATCATGTTTCCTTTAGACACCCGAGGGAACTCGGTAGACACTAAAAACCACCTAGTTGACTGACTGAGCTCGGTAGATACTGAGAACTGCTTAACTGACCGACTGAACTTGGTGGATACTGAGAATGATAATTGATATGACATTTGTGTGACATCAAAGACAACACATAGCTAATCCAACAATGTCCTTCAGACAATTGTATCCAACAATCTCCCTCTTTGGCATTGATGGCAACACAACATGTCATAGCACAATGAAATTTCATAGAGAAACCAAGAGTAAGAAACATATCCTTAGCTTCATTCTGATTCCCATCATCTTCAAACTTCTTTCTTTGACTAAGAACTCTCCCTCTTAACTTCTCAAATTATTCTTCTTAGAAATTTCTTGAAATGACAGAAAACTCTCCCTCTTTGACAACACATGCCAAAGACAACACATGCCAAAGACAACTTACACAGTTTCAGTAAATATCAATGTACCTTATGTACTGATTCATATGCAATGATTCCCTGACTATGCTGCATCAACTGATTGATCTTCAACATGTTCTGGTCGATGCATCACTAAAACTTTATTTAGTGATCCTTGGACAGGGGAGTGACCCCTAACTTGCCTCTTAGATAAAAGAATGCATCCTTAGGTAGTGGCTTGGTGAAGATATCTGCAATTTGTTCTTTTGTATGAATATATTCCAATCTGATTTCCTTGTCCTGAACCAATTCTCTGACAAAGTGATATTTAATTGCAATGTGCTTGGTTTTGGAATGCATTACTGGATTCTTTGAAATATTTATTGCACTTGTATTATCACAAAACATAACAACTGGTTCTTTGATCTCAACCTTCATGCCTTCCAAAAGCTATTTAAACCATATAATATTAGAGCACTTTACTGCTACAGCAACATATTCTACTTCTACTGTGGATTGGGATGTGCGGTTTTGCTTTTTACTAGTCCAAGATACTAACCTCTTGCTAAGAAAGAATGCTCCACCACTTGTACTCTTTCTATCATCAATGTTTCCTGCCCAATCAGCATCAGTAAACACTTTTAAATCTAGATTGCCTCCAAATTTATACCACAAGCCATAATTTTCAGTTCCCCTTAAATACCTCAAGATTCTTTTGATTGCCATCATATGATTTTCTCTAGGTTTAGCCGAGAATCTTGCCACTATTCCAACTGCTAAGGCAATATCAGGCCTTGTGTGTACTACATACTATAATTTTCCAATCATTGATCTATATAAGGTCTGATCTACTTCTTTTGAATCATCATCTTTGGTAAGCTTTAGTCCAGTACACATGGGTGTACCAACTGGTTTTAAATCTTCCATACCAAATTTCTTAAGTATTTCCCTGATATATTTAGACTGAGTAATGTAGATACCCTTTTTGTTCTGCTGAATCTAAAGTCCAACAAAGAATTTTATCTAACCAAACATAGACATTTCAAATTCTTTGTTCATAAGCTCTGAAAATTCTTTCCATTGATCATCATTTCCTATAAACATAGTATCATCCACAAATATTTCTGCCAAAACAATTTTGTTATTTGATCCTTCTTTGATGTATAAATTGTTGTTGTCATTAGCCCTTTTGAAATCAATCTGAGTAAGATAGTTATGTAATCTTTCATACCATGCTCTAGGAGCTTGTTTCAGACCATACAATGATTTGTGTAATTTGCAGACCATATCCCTTTTGTCTAGATCAATAAAACCTTTAGGTTGCTCAATGTAGACTTCTTCCTCAAGAATACCATTGAGAAAAGTAGATTTGATATCCATCTGATATACCTTAAATCTTTTATGTTCTGCATATGCAAGTAAATTCCTCACACCTTCTAATCTTGCAATAGGAGCAAAAGTCTCTCCATAATCTATTCCTTCTTCTTGAGAATATCCTTTACATACCAATCTTGCTTTGTTTCTTGATACTTGACCATCTTCATTCAACTTATTTCTGAATACCCATTTTGTCCCAATTACATTTTTATCTTTACGCCTAGGTACAAGAGTCCATGTCTTATTTTTCTCTATTTTCTCTATTTCTTCATTCATAGCCTCAATCCAACTTTCATTTTCTAATGCATCTTTGACATTTTTAGGTTCAAAATCAGCAAATAAACATGTAACTTTTAGTTTACTTCTTGTCATAGTACCATCTAATTTGTTTCCAATAATCTAATCTGGTTTATGATGCTTTCTGACGTACTTGGCTAATACAGGTTCCTTGCTTCTTGAATGAGTTACATTGTCATCTTCTTCATCTTTAGGTTTAGATTGCTCGGGCTCGGTAGATACTTGCTCGGTAGCTTCAGACTGAGACTCGATACTTTGTGACTTGGTTACTATACTGGGCTCGATAGATGTAGTCTCCTTACATGTGTCTGGCAATGTATTAGGTTCAATGTAAACAAATTTTCTATAGTCCTCTGGTTCCTTTTTTCTTTCTTCTTCAATCTTTTCTGCAAACTCATCAATTCTCACATGTGCACTTTCTATGATTTTGTGAGTAGACAAATTTAGACATCTATATGCCTTACTTTTGTAAGAATATCGCAAAAATATTCCTTCATCACTTTTTACATCAAATTTTCCTTTTCTAGATTCTTTTAAGATGTAACATTTACTACCAAATACTTTTAGGTAACTTACATTTGGTTTGTAGCCATACCATATCTTATATGGAGTCTTGAATGTGTCTTTTCTCAGCTGTACTCATTTCAAGGTATGAACTACAGTGCTGATAGCTTCCTTCTAGTATTTCATAGCAATGTTCTTTTCAATCATTAGAGTCCTTGCACAGTCCATGATAGATCTATTCCTTCTTTCGGCTATTCCATTCTGCTCAGGAGTTCTCGGGGCTGATACCTGTCTTTTGATTCCTCTTTCAATGCAGAAATTATTGAATTCATGGGAGATGAATTCACCACCTCTATCTGATCTCAAGCATTTTATTCTTTTTCTTGTTTCCTTTTCTACTCTTGCTAAATACCATTTGAACTTCTCAAATGCTTCAGACTTTTCTCTTAAATACATAACAGTCATCATTCTAGAATAATCATCAACAAAGAGAATAAACAATTTTTCTCCGGTATAGCTCTCAATTCCAATAGGTCCACATAAATCAGTATGCACAATTTCCAAAATATCTTCAGACTGATAGTTTTTACTTTTGAAACTAGACTTTCCCATTTTACCAATTTGATAATTCTTGCATAGACCAACATCAGGTTTCTTCAAAGTAGGAATACCTCTTACTTTCTTGAATTTTCTTATTTTCATCATGTTGTCAAAATTTACATGACATAACCTTTTGTGCCATAACCAACTTTCTTCAATTTGAGCAATAAAACATGAGTAATCACCAAGATCAAGATAAAATAGGTTACCTTTGGTTTGTTTTCCTGATCTTATCAATTTTCCTTTGTCATCCAGTAGTCTTGCTTTTCCATTCATGAATTCAACCTTGAATCCAATGTTGATTAGCTGTGCTACACTTAGAAGATTATGCTTTAGTCCTTCAACCCAATATGCATTATCACATATAAGTTCTTTGGTTAATGAAATTCATCCCTTTCCTTTTATACAACAGGGTTCATTGTTTCCAAACCTTACATTACCACCATCAAAGTTTTCAAAGTGTTCAAACTCGGTCCTGTCACCAGTCATATGATGTGAACATCCACTATCTATAATCCATGTATCATTCTTGCTTATATGAGAGATAAGTGCCATCTCATCTTCATCATTATCAGATTCATCTTTTACAGCAATGAAAATAATTTCTTCTGCACTATCATTCGAATCTTTAGCTAAAAAACATGTTTTCTTACCTTTATCCTTGAATGATTTGAAATTTTTCTTGCCATTGTACTTGTAATTTTTCTTCTCATCTTTGCTTTCTTGAATAGCATAAACTCTTATTGCATAAATAGGGAGTAATGTTCTAAGAACCTTACTTATAACCATTTCATCATCAATTTTTCCTCCAGAAGCTCTGATTGCACTAACACTTGTCTCTATCCTTTCAACATATTTTGCAATGTTTTCTTCTTCTCTCATTTTCATTTGATCAAACTGTCCTCTTAGGCTCTCTGCTTTGGCTCTCTTCACATTGTCATCACCGCCATAGATTTTCTTCAGCTTGTTACACATTTCATGAGCAGTTGTGCAGTCTTTGATTTCATCAAATTCTTCATAGCTAAGAGCTGATGCAATGTCTATCATCATAGTGTTATGGTTCTTCTTCTCTGCAATGTCTTCAACAGTTAATGTGCCAGTAGGAATTGTATATTCTTGATCAATATATTTGCATCCTGAATCACCAATGGAAGCCAGATGTAGTCTCATGAGACCTTGCCATGCTAAAAAATTATTTCTGTTAAGCCTTGGAATTTCTCTTTTGTAACACATCCTGATCTTTAGCTTAGGTCCTTGAAACCCTTCCTGCAAGCACCAAAAGCTCTGATAACAATTGTTGGAAATATAGATGCAGTAACTGAGAGGGGGGGTGAATCAGTTAACCACAAAAATATTACCACTGATCCCTTAAATATCTTAACAAATTATTTACTGTGCCACTCGGTAAATATATAGAGAAATGCTGAAAACTTCATCCTTGAAGTGTGTAATAATTAAACTATTCTTAAGCATTCATCACTGATTAATTTACATGAATAAAGAAAATAACATGAACACAAGAGACACCAGGTTTACCGTGGAAACCCAATATGGGAAAAACCACCAATGTAACTAGTTACTATTTTTCACTCTTCTGAAGTGATGCCCGGTTAGAAGCCAACCCGGTAAAAGGTTACAAAACACACTGTTAGGTGTGACCTTGTTAGAGGATTTAATCACCTTGCTAGGAGTGGCCTTGTAAGAGGTCTTGAAACAATTCAATAGAACTATTACCTTGTTAGAGGATTTACAAAATGGTTGTTAAACCAACTCGGTTAAGAGATTTTGATATCACTGCTACAATTGCTAGAGAGTAACAATGAAATGGCCTGCAACTGAATTGCTGAATATAGATCTCTGTTCTCTTTCAATAGATCCTTACTAATCAATTAAGTCTTTGCTGCTCCTCAAGGATATCTGACCATCCTTCAAAATTTGCACACACCTTTCTTCAAAATGATTTCTAAATGCTGTATATCTTTTATTCACCACTTGACCTTCTATATATATATGCCATTTCATAATCATTTATATTGTCAAGTCGGCACTAATAATTATTATAATAGTCGGCTGGGATAAACAACTGTAATAACAAACTTCTTTGAAAGGGCCAACCTTGCTCGGTAAACATTAATCCAGAAAAGATTTCCTTCGGTGACCGAGAGAATTCGGTAACCACAGTGAATTTTGCAACATCCTTTGGAGACTGAGAGAGCTCGGTAACCACTAATTTTCCTTTGATAACCGAGGAGGCTTGGTTAACACTGTTACCCTGTCATGTTTCCTTTAGACACCCGAGGGAACTCAGTAGACACTAAATACTGCCTAGCTGATCGACTGAGCTCGGTAGATACTAAGAACCACTTAGCTGACTGACTGAATTCAGTGGATACTGAGAATGATAATTGATATGACATTTGTGTGACATCAAAGAAAACAAATAGCTAATCCAACAATGTCCTTTAGATAATTTTATCCAACAACTTCTTCATATCTACCTCCCATAATGTGAATGGTTCTCTTCTTGGTTCTCAGATGGGTGCTTATAGCTTTCATAATCTGATTGAAGTGTACTTCATCTCTCACAACATAAATTTTTCTTACAAGCTCTTCTCTAATAGCTATGTCCTCTTTTGATGCTCTATTCTCCCTATTTACAAGTTTATTGTACAAATCATTAGGTATCTTACCCTGAATTGTATCAAATTTCTTATCAGATAAAATCATTTTCTTTACCACTGCATTTTCTAGATTTAATCTCTCTACATAATCATAGATATCATAATACTTGTTCATTTTTGTAAAGTCTCCATCTTGAATGATCTATTCATTAACCTTCTCAACTCTAGGTTTCCAAGTTTTCTTCTTAACAGGAGTGCTTTCATCATCTTTGATTTCTACAATTTTCCTTTGAACTGGTGGTACCAATGTCTTCTGCCTCTTACCTGATCCATTAGCACTCTCTTTTACTCTTTTTCTAGGTGTAGAGGAGGTGTATCTAGTGGATATCATTGCTTCTTGATTCTTCTCTATTTCTTCCACTTTTACCTTGACTAGTGTTCCTTCTTGTTGTACTATAATTGATGATAGAGGTGGAACAGAAAAAACTTCTTTTTGTCCAATATCTCTAATTGTTGCTGTTGTTTTCTTGGCTACCAAGAATTCATGTTCAGTCACCCCTGTATCTTTTAGAATTTTCTCGATAGTACTCTCAACTCTTTTCTTTGACTGTTTCTCTTCAAGGATGATCTTTGCAGAGTTGAAGTTCTCCTCAAAGGTTTGAAACTTGTTACAGTGAGTATCCAACTTGCACTTAAGTAATCTGCTCACATATTCTTCTGTCTCAACCTTAGATATATCATAGCCAAGAGGGTCTATGAACTTTCTTCTAGGTTCTACTACTTCAATGTAAGTAAAGTCAGTATCAACCATGAAACATATCTCATTTTTATACTTCTCCACAAGAGACTAAGGGATCCTTGATCTGCTAGACATCAAATTCTGAAAAGACTTAATTACCAATACTGCAGTTTCATTTACTTTATCAATAACATGCCTCCTATAAACTTGGTTAATCCTTTCCATTGTAGTTTGGCCATCATTCCAATCATTTCCAATGGTGAATGGAAATCTTCTCAATAGATGAAAAAACATATAAGTGATTAAAGATGAAAATCTTAACTGTGAATACTTTGTCTTCTTTCTCTTTTCCAAATTTTCAAACAACTGTATCCTCAAAATCTCACACATATCAACTTGTACTTTATCCACACACATAAAATAAGTTGCATGTATCATTCTAGTTTCCATGTCATCCTCTCTTGAGTTAGCACAAAACTTAGTTGTTAGGATCTTACATAAGTATCTGACATCATCTTGTTGTATCTTGCTAATTACAATTCCTCTACCATTGTAGGATGAATTTGTGATGTCTATGACTATTTTCCTCATGTTTTTCTCATTTAAAGGAATGGCTCTAGTTTTAGATAGTCCAGTTACTTCATGAATTAAGTCAACTGTGATATCTATCACTTTGTCATCTAACCAAAACTTTCCATTGTGAATTCTGCTTAGGATTATCTTGGTACATTCTTCATTATCAAATTCATATTGCAAAATATGATTAATAATATCATTATCTTTCAAATTCTCAAACCCTACTTTCAATGACATGTTATAATTATAGATTTTCTGATATTCCTCTATGAAGTCATTGTCACTAATAGTCTCTAGTTTACATCCTAGATAACTTCTGACATTCTCTAGATGTAAAACTCTATCTAGTACGGATGATAAAGCTAACTTAGGATCAACTTCCAAGGGTTCTACTAGTTCCCTTTTCATTTTAGGTCTATTCTTATCTCTAACATTGTGAATCAATGAAATATCCATGACTTCCTCTAATTCCTTAACTGATTTAAAGATATGCCAAGTAAAATACCTTGATTTCATGATTTAGGGCTTGCGTAGATTCGACACAAAATTCTTCACCAAATCCTTGCAAAACACTTCCAATCACTGCTCTTTGATCTCCTTGATACTTTTATTCACTTTTATGATCAAATAACATCGATCGTGACCTTTTATTAATTCAATCTTACTTAGATCTGACATCACATTCAATTCTTTTGCTGCTTCTTTCCAAAAAGCTAATTCTATTAACCTACAAAACTTAAAACTTCTTGCGATCTCACAAAATATAATATTTTTCTTTGTGCTCTTAACCATAGCATTAGAACATCATATAATATCTTGCATTAACTGCACAAGACTCAATTCATCATATATCAAATTCTACACTAATCTAAGTTCCTATTCTACTGTAATTTTTTATGAATTAAGTACTTTGAGATGGGTCAGGTAAAGATTCATTCTTACCATTTAATAATTCACCTTTCTGACTACCTTCAATGCTAAATATGTCTCCTTGATCTGTGCTTTTAACAAATTTCACTTCATCTAAATTACTACAGCATCCTTTCTGACTATTGCTTGCATCTTCATTTCTTCTTACATAACTTCTAGAGTTAGGATTGGTATGAAAAACTCTATTGTTCATTCTACAAAACCTTTCTATATGTCCAATCTTGTTACATATCTGACAAACTATTCCATTGTTTCCATATCTTGGTCCAAGCTAATTGATCTGTGATCTACAATTTCTAGCAATGTGTCCAACCTTGTTGCATCTATAACAGACTAGTCCATTTCTTCTGTTCATATCTTCAGTAGGTTTCTTATTTGCATGGTTAGTATTTATAAACATTCTACTACTATTATTATTCTCAACAAATTTAGGTTTTTTTCATTCAATAGCTCTATGTCCAAAACCATGACAATTATAAAAATAACCATTAAGAGGTTTAAATTTCTTACCTGTGCAATCTCTCTTCATGTGACCAATAGTATTACAAGAAAAACATCTACCTTTGAATTCTCTTTGCATACCTTTAGGTGATTCCTCTTGCTTAGGTGATTCTTCTTCCTTAGGTGTATCTTTAGATTTGTTAATCTCATTAGACTTCTTCTCATCTATGCTTTCAAATATTTTTAGATCTGGTTCCTTGCTTTCTTCATTTCCTTTAAAAGTCTTGAATCCAAGACTAGTCTTATCATAGAATGGTTTTTTATAAGATATTTGTTCATCAATCTTCTCACTAGTTGAATATAGTCTTTCAAGTTGCTGCTTAGATTGAGTCAGTTCTCCTTTCACAATTGTATTGTATTTCTCAAGTTTAGCATCCTACAAATTGACTTTCTCAAGTTCAGATGTTACTTTACCAAGTTTAGATTTTAACCCTTCATTTTCAAGCTTAAGATTTTCATTCTCTAATTTCAGATTTTCTTCATTCTTGCCACTTCCATCTTTCAGACTTAGCTTCAGATTTTCTATCTTTAGTTCATGTTTAAGGATCTCATTTTCTTTTTCTAAGTTGTCATCACAATCTTCAATGTGAATTTCAGATTCCTTTTCAGATTTTAGATCTTCCAATTTGTTTTTCAGTTTCTCAATGAGGTTCTTTGCATCATCATATTTTACTTTCAGAATATCTCTTTTTTCAGTAAGCATATCAATCTGTTCAAGAGCTTCTTCAAAATTCTTCTGTAGATGATCCATGTCCATATAGATCTTACTCAAGTTGCTAGGCTTTCCTTGAATGATTCTTTTTCGAGTAACTAAGCTCTGATACTAATTGTTAGAAATAGGGAATACTGAGAGGGGGAGTGAATCAATATCCTACAAACTTTAACTTTTTCCCAATTATGGATATAATAGATTATATTAACACATTCATAACATAGGAAGCTAAACAACATGCATAGCAATAAAACTAAAGAACTCATAACACATTATTTGTTCTCGAGGAAACCCTGGCTAAGGGAAAACCCCAGTGGGGATGGTACCCACAAAGATCCACTAATCAAAAGTATCATGTTAAGGATGTTGACCCTGTTAGGAGTCTATTACATGCATATAGTGTCTCAGTCCTAATTAAGGGACTATAGGCCTTGTTAGAAGCCTCAACCCTGTTAGTAGTTGGTAGTACAAAATGTGATTACCAGATGAGCCCACTACCCAAACAAATAATATATAATATTTATTGGTTAAAAAAATAGGTCAAGGTACATAACCTTATATTGTTTGCATCAATATCTCTTCTCTTCTCTTCTCTTTCGCTATTACATTCACATATACATTATACCACGTTGCTCTATTTTGCAATTACAATCTTTACATATCTTTATACAAGTTATTAAGAATAATAACTTTCTAGTCCGCTATCATATTACAAAATATCTTTATCCAAGGGTTAAAATCTAGGATGTCATCCCTTTATATTTTTAAGTCATTATTTTGATAAACAAATTAATCCCTTAACTCTTTATCAATTTTGTCTTCATATTCTCTCCTGTCAGCTTAACATTGTCTTTAGTAAAACTTTCATAACTTCTTCCATACATGTCGTACTAACTTTCACTTTGAGGTGAGTCTTCAATAGTCACCATAGAGTCTATGTTAAAGTGCACAAGCATTAAAATTACTCCAATCAACATCGCAAACCAAAACTATCATCAGGTTCACTGGTAAAAACACACTGACTCATACTTAGACAATTTTGCATTGCACTCTGACATACTAGCTCTCTAACCTGTGTGATCTTCATGTAGATCATATGGTTCCATAATGAAAACATCTATGTAACCAACTCATCCAAATTACCAACATGAATTTTTGCACTAGTTCATCAAATGTCTTGATTCCTATAGGTAACTTTGAGAACCAATCCATAGCTTGTCCACCTAAGCTTCATGGAAATAATCTCATTAGATATGTTTTCTCATGCATGAACTCCATACTAGTGGTGCAAAATTCCCTCACATGCTCTTGAGGGTCAGAATCTCCCATGTATTTGTCATATTTTAGAATTGTGATATTCTCTAGAGAGTATTTTTTTGCTAGTAGGTCCTTCTCTTTCTTGAGCTCTGTGATCTCATTTTGCATGGCAAGTAATTGTCTTGTTAAAATAGATATGGGGCTAAGATCTTCCTTTTGTTTAACTTGATTCACATCATAGTCTTTTGGTAATTTCACTCCTTGAGAGGCAAGTTCTAAGAAGTATTTCTTTTTGTTTTCTTCCAAGGTTCTTTCAAGGATCTTTTGGAATCATTTACTATTTATAGCTCTTTGGTATTGTTGTTCAGTAGGGTCTTCATCATTATCATAATCATAAGGTACTTCTTTTTCTTGAGCTTCTTCTTGATTGTCTTGGTACTCTTGTTCATCTTGTCTACCTAGTCTTTCATCCCAATGAAATTCTTCTTGGTTGTTCATGTTTGTAGGTTCAGGTGTTATTGTATATGTGGTACTTGGTGTTGTTCCAAATAATGGATTAAGCCTTGAAGTCTCTCCTGTTTCAAGTGTGAGAAAAGGTACTTCATCTGTAAATGGATTTGTTCCAAAATGGTAAGATTTGTGTCTTGTGTTAACCATGAAAATGTGATTGAGGAATTAACAAAAGTCTCATGTTCAAGTGGATCTGAATGTCTGCAATGTCTGATTGTGAATCCAAGGATGCAAGAGTGTGTTTGAAATCATTTTATGGATCCAACGTCAAAGAGTGTCAAAGTGCCATGTTTGTGAGTTGGCAGCCAAAGTGTAAGTGGGTTTGATAATGTGAAAGTTTCAGTGTCAAAGGGTGTCAAGGTGCCCTATTTCTGAGTTGAGAACTTAATTGTATCTGATTGGATAAAATGACTCCACAATTGGACAATGTATATTTGGACCATGCAAGGTAAAAAGACTTTCAAAAATGACTCTTTTAGGTTATCAAATGGATATGTTTTAACAATAGAATCTTAGTAATGGGCCAAATGGGTATCTAAAAGTGCAACAAAATTTAGTTCTAGAAGGTACGGATGTGCTCACTGTCCCAAATGCGATCCTCTATAGGTGACTAGCAAAGTTTTTGGTCCCGGGTGCAATCCAAGAAATATGGGTTGTGACTCAGGAAATGAAGTGGTTACCAAATGTGATCCAAGAATGGTATAACTACTAGATATGATCCAGGTTTGAACATATGCAATCTGGGATACATGATGTGATCTGGGAACCCATGATGCAATCTTATGATGTCGAGAAATTGTTTGTTTCAGTGAATTTTGGAAAGTGCATCATATCTATCGGATTCCAGTGTTTGTCAGGTATTTGTAAATGCTTGTAAATGCTTTTTGCTTGTTCATTTGGGGGTGATTATCTAAATTTTTATTTAGGACACAGCAAGCAATCATTTTAATCAGACACACCTAACCTACCTTATACTAAGTAGAGATTGAAACCACTTGTTCACTAACTTAGGAACACACCCAAAGACTCCTTAGAATATCATAGTCCAATAACACGCAATGGATATTGGAGGCCATATTAGCCAAGTGTTAATGTCGATGGGGGCTCGATATGGTGAATTTCTTGGGGCAATTACTATTTTCCTCGCAAAAGTGATAAAAACCTTTCAGGGGTGATCCTAGTAGCATCCAACATAAAGCTTTTAATGAAGGCATCCATTCACAACCATCTCCCATAGTCCCACAAGAAAGATTTAGACCATAAGCCCTATAGGAACTTGAAAGTGTGTAGTCTCACAAGAAAGATTTAAGCGGCTCCGCTCTACACAAAATCCAAGTCTGTCAGTGGGATTGATAATCAATCTTCCAAGACAAGATAGATCATGTCTTCTGAGGCTTTAGCCTCAAGGAGGCGTCAAATTTTATAGTGGATTGGAAGAGTCAGCGTAAGACTTGTCCCCACTTGGGTCATTCCTGGGTGATGTTTTCCTCAACTGGCAGGACCTCTAAATGTGTACAATAAAGCAAATGGATAAATGATAGTGATATTTGGAATTCTAGTTCTCCGTAAAGGAGAAGAACATAATATCCTAGCTCACATCAAAGATCCCAAACACATCATGCAAATTAACATTCAATTACTCCAATTTGATTCCAAATCACAAACTAACATTTGAGTTTCTAATTCTCCATCAAGGGGAAAAGAGCATAGTCCTCTAATTAGTTTTCAAGTTAACCTCAAATTGTGTTAAGGTTCCTATAAAAAACCAAGCATGAAGTTTTTAGAATTCTTTGGAGGTAACCTGGAAGACAAGCATTAGTAGTATTTTTTTTGATATTGTCTTGGACAAACAACCTGCAAACCACCGTTAAGATTTTCAAGATCAAACAAAAACATCAAATTCACCCATTAGCTTGTTAGAAACTCCATATTCATGAATTCTCAAAAGATAATGCTTTGAAGGAAAGTGAATATGCAATTGTAAGTTCTGGATTTCTAATTCTCCTTGAAGGAGAAGAGCATAATCTCCTAGCTTAAATTTTAAATCCAAAACATATGCAAGTGTTAGAATTCATTTCCCAATTCAACTTCAAAGTGTAAGCCAATTTTTGAGTTTCTAATTTTTCCTCAAGGGGAAAAGAGCATATTCCTTTGATTGATTTACAAAGTGAAATTAAATTACATTTAAGTGCTCAAAAACAAAAGCATTAAGTTCATTTCATCCTTTTAAAGAAAGTTATAAATAATGGTTAGTAGTTTTATCATTTGGGTCTTTGTCATATGTCCTGCAAACCACAGTTAAGCTGTCAAAAACTAGAGAAATAAACAAGCCAAATTGTTAGGGGTCAAAAAACTCAAGAATGCAGCTAAAACTCCCAGATGCAATCCTAAAATTCCCTAGATACGATCCTATTTCCTAAAAGCAATCCCATTATCCATATGTGATCCAGATCACTGGATATGAACTTGAAATTTACCAGATGCGATAGTTCTTCTAGATGCGATCTAGGAAATCTGGTATGCAACTATGTTTACCAGATGCGATCCTCTAATAAACAAAACAAGGCAAAAATAAGTTTTAAAATCTTGAAAAATTAGGAAATCTGGGGCATGGCCCCATGGTGGGCACCAGAAATGTGTGTGTGAGTTTGTGGACCTACAACACAACACTTCAATAAGACATTATATCATTTGTTAGCAAGAAATTTAAATCAAATTAGAGAAACCAACAAGTGAAATCATCCTATTTCACTCTAGTTAGTGCAAGTATGAAATAGGGGTTAGTAGCTCTCAGATTTAACCCTTAAACAGTGATAATGTGACACTAAAATGAGAGATTCAAAGCAATAACAAGGAATGAACTAGAAACTAGAAATTACATCACAATTAGCCATTTAAGGCATGAATTCTTTACTATAGACCCAAATTGAGATGTTTTTCCTAATTAACTAGAACATAAAATGAAAGGATGAAAGCATGGAAACCATTATCAAAACCAAAGCATTAGAAAGTGCAAATTCAAACATCAAGAGAGAGAGAAAGAAGCCTTTTAAAATTATCTTTACATACTACCACCTTACATACTTTCCATACTATCACCTTAGATACTAACCCCTATAGAGTATCTTGGTTAAATAAGGAACAAAAAGCTATGGTCAATGAACAGGTATATGTGGAGTTCCAAATAGGAGACTACCAAGACAACATCTTATGTGATGTTACAAAGATAGATGCATGTCATATACTACTAGGGAGGCCTTAATAGTATGATGTGAACTCCAAGGATGATGGCAAGAATAATTTCTACAAGATCACCAAGGGTGGAAGGGAGTATACCATGAGGCCTTTGCCTGATGATGAGAAGGAGACACATCAAGTGACCATTGTACTGGTTGTTTGGGAGAAATATTTCATGAAGACTATCAAGGAGAAGAGCACTCCATGCTTTTCCATAGTAGTGAAGCCTAGAAAGGAAGTGGAAGTGGAAGAAAGGAAGGTAAGGGACAAAGAACCATTGAGAAGTGTAGGACCCAAGGAGGTACATGACTTGTTAAGAAAGTATGAAGATGTGATTGTAGATGTGATTGTAGACAGTAGGAGTGAGACTCTACCACCATTTAGGGATGTGATTCATTGCATTGATTTCATACCAGGATCTACATTTCTAAATAAAGTGACATACAATTTGACTCCAAATTAGAATCAAGAGTTGGATAGACAAGTTGAAGAGTTTCTAGAGAAGGGGTTTATAAGGAGAAGTATTAGCCCTTGTGTAGTGCCAACACTGTTAGCTCCAAAGAAGCAAGGTACATGTAGTTATGTACTAACTCCATAGCCATAAATAAGATCACCATAAGGTATAGGTTCCCCATGCCTAGAATGGAAGACTTAATGGATTGCCTAGGAGGGGCAAGGTACTACACCAAGATGGACTTGAAGAGTGGGTGCCACTAGATAAGGATCAAAAGAGGAGACAAATGGAAAATTTCATTCAATACCAATGAGGGGTTATTTGAGTGGGTGGTGATGCCCTTTGGCCTCTCAAATGATCCAAGGACATTCATGATACTCATGAATGAAGTTATCAACCCTTTTATAAATGATTTTTTAGTTTCTTATCTAGATGACATTCTCATTTTTTAGTAGAAGTAGAGATGAGCATCTAACACATGTTGAACAAGTCTTAAATAGGATACAAGAGGATAAGTTGAGAATCAACTTGGATAAGTTTGTTTTCTTGCAAGAGGAATTCATATTCCTAGGATTTGTGATCTCAAAAGGGAAACTAAAGATGGATCCATCCATGGTGGAGGCAATACTAAACTGGCCAACCACAAGGAATGCAAGTGAGGTAAAAAGCTTCCATGTGTAATCACCTAAAATCGGGCTAATAGAACCTAAGGTCCTATTTTCCCTAGTTCAAAATAATACCTTAATTATGTTAATTCGATCTTTGATTATTGACATAATTCTCACAATTCAATAAAATCAATTCAATTTTAAAATCAAGCATTTATCACCAAGGTTTCAAGCTAAATCAAATTGATTAACTCTAGGCCCAATTGATTAATTCAATCCGACCAAATTCATAGCTAGAGTAATTAATTAAAAGGAAATATTAAATACCTCTTAATTCAACAAACACACTTCAATCATTAAGAGGGAATGACATGGATCAAGGATCAAGCCAAGATGCATCTCAACGACTCCTCACAGATGCATCTCAACCGTTCAATTCCTCCTACAATCTATAAAAGATAATTTTCAAAGGCTTCTTTCTCTCTCTTGATGTTTGAATTTGCACTTTCTAATGCTTTGGTTTTGATAATGGTTTCCATGCTTTCATGCTTTCATTTTATGTTCTAGTTAATTAGGAAAAACATCTCAATTTGGGTCTATAGTAAAGAATTCATGCCTTAAATGGCTAATTATGATGTAATTTCTAGTTTCTAGTTCATTCCTTGTTATTGCTTTGAATCTCTCATTTTAGTGTTATTGCTTTGAATCTCTCATTTTAGTGTCACATTATCACCATTTAAGGGTTAAATCTGAGAGCTACTAACCCCTATTTCATACTTGCACTAACTAGAGAGATAGGATGATTTCACTTGTTGGTTTCTCTAATTTGATTTAAATTTCTTGCTAACAAATGATATAATGTCTTATTGAAGTGTTCTGTTGTAGGTCCACAAACTCACACACACATTTTTGGCACCCACCATGGGGCCATGCCCCAGATTTCCTAATTTTTCAAGATTTTAAAACTTATTTTTTCTGAGTTCTATTTATCAAAGGATCACATCTAGTAAACATAGTCACATAATAGACTTCCTAGATCGCATCCGGGATTCGCGGATCACATCTGGAAGAACTGTCACATCTAGGATTCCCAGATCGCATCTCTTCTACCTCTTCTTCTTCCTCTAATTCTTTATCCAAATTCCTCTTTCCTCCTTGGAGATTCTTCAATCTCTCTAGTTCATCTTCCATCTTCTTTCTTCTTGTCATGTTCTCTCTAAACATCTTAGCCAACTCCTTGTTGGTCACGTTCGTAGGGAATCCACCCCCCTCATTACCTTCTATGTCATACATCTTTCCTTACTCATGTCTTCCAATCAAGACCTCAGTGGCTTTGATACCACTCGATGTAGAGTCTATAGCCACTAATCCAATTTAGTGTCTAACTTACCTATTAGACACCTATAACCAACCTTTATGGTTATCAATGCTCATTTTCCTCTTATAAGGAAACAATCCTTAAATGAGCCCAAAATAGGGAAACCACCCTATACCACTAGAAAATTCAATGAAAGGGTGGAGACAATCTCTATGGTCTCAACACACTAAGTCACAACTCCTAATTGAGTCCTCCCATACCCACAACTCACTTTCCTCAATACCGGTCACGATCTCTACTAGCCCTAATTGACTGGTTTTTGGTGACTTACTCATAAAATCCTTGAAGAACCCTATCAATACCCTACATATTTGGATACCCTTTTTGAAACTCCAAAGGATTTGAAAGTACCTTGGTCAAGTTCAACTCCAGCACCCCTAAACACCTACTAGGTTCACAGGCCTAATTGGCCAGACTAGGCATGGATAACAAAGAAAGTGTAAATGGATGGCTTCCTAGAAACCTCCTAAGGATTTATAACTCTTCTATAATATAAAATTAACAAAATATCTCATTCATCAAGTCTATTCAATCCTAAGATCTGACTGTCTCCATTTCTTCTTCATTTCCTAGCTAAATACATAGAGATGTTTAGCCTAGGGTCGACTTGAAAACATGGTCAACCAACCCTCCTTTCCTTGAGTCTCTGATATCCTTGAGAACACTCCCCTAGCTTTCATCTCCCATAGTTCCATGAGAATCCTATGGTGGAGATGCAAGTTAGAGGTCCATTTCAACGAAACCCTCAAATTTAGGGTTTCACTAGACTGTCACCACTAAAATGAGTATATATTACACCAAAGTGATCCAAATCAATTCAAATAAAAATAATTAGACCAATAAAAACCAAAAATGTTCAAAACTTATAACTTTAGATCATCTCATGTTTGTACTAGACCGTACCATGCATAAACATAGAGAAATCTTTAGAAAATTAGGGTTTAAAATTTGTTTTCTTCATGCCTCTAAACAATCTGGCATCCCCCTTGGATGTAATACTATCTTATGCTTAAATAGGCTCAAACCAATAGCTATAACCAATATTCAAATGGTTATAAACCATTTTACAACTTTGGAGAAACTTTCTAAAAGTTCTCGAGCAAATTTTAAATGATGCATAGAAAATTTTCAATGTTGCATGACAACATTTGAGTTTTGATGGCAATGCTCCTAAGAGACCCATAAAAAGATAAAATGGATCAAATCTATCCATTTTAAGACCAAATCCACCTAATTTCTTCCTAAATCATGTATTCTTCCTATCTAGGACCTTTGGTTCAATTTGGTATCTAGGTTCATAAAATCACCTTAGATCCAATTGACCTTACAAGTGTTCTTTATTACAATGCTTGATTGAAATGGATCCAAATCCTATACTATCCTTGTATTGGTTCCATGGAGGTGTCTTGTGCCCTGCACTATGCTATCATTGTGATTTTACCATGTTTGCTTCTCTTATACCAACTATAGCTTTTACCATATATTTATCACGGTGTGCTTTCCATTGTAAGATCTCCACAAACTTTTTCACTTCTCTTATCACGCATCTCTTAAAACCCTAATTGCCATTTTCTTCTTTGGTCTTCATCTCATTGTTGGAGATTTTCTAGCAGGCCAGTATTGACTGTATGTTTTTCATTGATGACAACATATGGAAAGTAGCATGTGTGGAAGTCTTATATAGTAAGCTTTTTGTATATGTAGCATGCACATGATATCAACATGATATCATGGACGCAGAGGTTAACTATTAGTATAGATAGTTATATTGCAGTTGGTGTCAGCAGTGTTCCTCACAGAGTTACAGACATTGTTTTGTGTATGGTTGTCTGTAAAGTTATCATGGAGCCTTACACGCTTGGATATATGTTGAAGACATGTTAGTGATGTTTTATTTATAGAAACATAGTCTGTTAATGAATGCACGTAAAGTTATGCAGTCATTATTCGCTAGCAGCAGTTTCCTGTGCTTTTTCAAAAGAGCCGACAGAGATTTTATTGGTTCTTGAGTTGCACCTATCTTGAGGGTATGTGCCCTTGGAATTATGCTTGGAGAAGTGTTATTGATGTTTGGTTAAGATTACATGAGTTAATTCAGCTTGAGGAGAAAGATCTAGTTGTTTTGGTAGAGTCGACAGTGTGTAGTGTGCGTATACAATTATTTTATTAGACAGGTCCCAGAATGTGTTGCGTGCATAGTAGAACCGAAAGAATGTTTATTGGAGTTTTTTATGGTTTCTCTAATATGATTTCAAGGTGGTTCTAATAGGCCGACTTGATTATATCATTTGGAGGAAAGATATTTATAGGCAGTCATTTGTGATTGCTGAAGTGTGGTTCATAGTTGATAAAGTAGAGCAGAGCAGAGTGTGCGAAGTGTTGAACCATCAGAAGAAGGTCTATGTGACCAATTAAAGTACTTGTGCTATTCATTGGAACTAATCTAGATAGAAAGTCAAAGCATAGTTCACCAAGATCCAGATATAGTGTGTATCTATTATTCAGAAGGTTGTAGCCTTCGCCCATTTGAGTAGTGAGCTCTCAAATAGTGCATCCTCTCCCCTAACAGGGACAATTGTAAAAGACTCCTAACAAGGTTTGACCTTTGACCAGGTCTAATGTACTTAATATATTGTAAAGCTATTCCTAATAGGGTAAAGGATCTTCTAACAAGGATCATTATACACTAATATAGAATATTATTGGGTATCAAGTCCCGCCGAGGTTTTAACCTATTTGGGTTTCCCCGTAACCAAAATATTGGTGTTGTGTTCATATGTTCTCTCATTATGTTTATGCTTTATGTTTAAGTATACGTAATTGGATAAAGAATTGAATCTTATAGATAAATTATTCACACCCCCCCACCTCTCAGTTATCTATTGGGACTATTCCTAACAATTGGTATCAAAGCCAAGTGCCTCAGAGGGAAAGTTTAATAGCTTGAGGTTGATCAGATGGTGTACTTTAGGAAATAAATTCCTAAGTTTGATGGAGAGAATTATCTTGATTGGAAGAAAAATATGGTGACTCATTTGCAGTGCATTTCTTTTGAAGTTTTTGATGTGACTATCAAAGCAGCTAAGATACCTACCCTTGAAGACCTTGCACAAGAAGATGCTACTGATAGGAAAAAGGAATTTTTTCATCATAATGCTATTGCTAAAGAAGCCCTTATTAGTGCCCTATCTGATGGAGATTTTTCATAAATAAAAAAGGTGGATACAACCCATAAAATATGGAAGCACCTAGAAGACATATTTGAAGGAGACAAACAAGAAAAGGATGCGCGCAGAAAGACATAGAAGAAAAGGTACAATGCATTAGACATGCTACCTAAAGAAAACATCAGAGCTTAAAATCAAAGGAGAAGCAGTTGTTGGAATCAAAAACAATGGTGGAGAGATTTCAGAGGAGGACATTATGGACAAGTTGAGGAATACTCTCACTCCTGAATATGAAAGCAATATCAACATCCTTGATGAGACCATGTAGCTTACATCTAGTTTCAAGAGAGAGAGACTTTGATCAAAAAACCCTCTACTTTTGAGATATCAAGATTGAAGTCAGAACCAAAGAGTGAAACAACCTCCAAAGCAACAGTTCATGGTAAGAAATCTACAAAAACTTCTAGTAATTTTGATGATGATGATGAAGAGAAAACTCTAGAGGATTTCATTTCTATGATTGCTAAAAGAGAAAAGAAAGGAAAATGAAAATATGAAGGTCAATTACCATTTAAGGGCTTTTCAAGTAATAAGATCAGTTACTTTGTATCTAAGTGTCCTACTAGAGCTAGAAAGTTCAAAAAGGATTACAAACCTAAGTATTCTAAGGAATGATACTATGCTAGAGATGGAGTATCAGATGATGAATAAATGAATAATAAGATAGCTCATGAAGAGAAGAAAGGAAATCAATAGCTTGCATTGATTTCACAAGCAGACATAAGGACATACTGGATTATAGATAGTGGTTGTTCACATCACATGACATGTGATAAAGGAAGATTTGTTCATTTAGACAAATACAATGGAGGTATGGTAATATTTTGAGGCAACACTCCTAAACCAATAGTTGGTAGAGCAGCCATCACCTTGGATGGAAAGAATAGTACTGATGATGTTCTTTATGTTGATGGTTTGAAACATAACCTTCTCAGTGTTGGACAACTACTTGGAAAAGGTTATCAGTTGGAGTTCAAAGATGACAAATGCATCATTAACAACAAGGATGGTGTTATGATTGCATTAGCATAAAAGACAAGAGGTAATGTTTTTCAACTCAATTCAGAAGCAAGTTGTTTTGTTGCTAAAGTTGATAAAAGTTGGTTGTGGCATAAGAGACTATGTCATATCAATTTTGATAACATAGTGAAGATAAGAAATGTTAAGGTAGTAAGAGATCTATCTAGCATAGAAAAGCTAGTTGATACTATATGCAGGGAATGTGTGATGGGAAAGCATGTGAGAAATTCATTCAGGAGCAAGTAGAATTCAGTAGAGAACAAGTTGGATCTGATTCATACAGACCTATGTGGTCCAGCTCAAACAAGATCATACTATGGATAAAGGTATTTCATTTTGTTTGTTGATGATTATACTAGGATGATGTGGGTTGCATTCTTGAAAGATAAGTCAAAAGAATTTGAGAAGTTCAAAATATTCAAAGCTAAGGTTGAGAATGAATCTGGACTAAAGATAAAATGTTTGAGATCGGATAGAGGAAGAGAATTCACCTCTGATAGATTCTATGAGTACTGTGAAGAACATGGCATAAAGAGATAGTTAAGTGCACCTAGAACCCCTCAGCAGAATGGAATTGTTGATAGAAGGAATAGGATCATTCTTGATACAATGTGCACCATTATGATAGAAGGAAAAGTTGCACACACCTATTAGAGAGATGTGGTCGATACAACAGTCTATACTATCAATAGAATTCAATTGAGGCCATGCACTGACAAAACACCATATGAGCTATGGTTTGGTAATGTTCTCACAGTAAAATACTTCAAAATCTTTGGAAAAAAGTGCTACATCAAGAGGGATGAAGCAGTAGGCAAGTTTGATGCAAGAAGTGATGAAGGTATTTTTCTTGGTTACTCTACTAATAGTAAAGCTTATAGATGTTTCAATTTAAGGTTGAAGAAGATCATTGAAAGTTCTTATGTAAAGATTGATGAAAATTTTATGATTCAAAAAAGATACCATGATTACTCACCCATGATTAAGGAAGAACCTAGACCCTCTACTAGTGAGACAGTTATTGAAGAAATGTTTGATAGTATTGATGTGTTATTCAATGACCCTGAGATAAGTGAAGAAGAAACTCCCAAGGCTTATAAGTCAGCATCACCTAAAGTTCAAAAGTTTACATCAAGAAATCATTCCAAGACAGACATCATTGGAGATCAGAGCACAAAAGTCTTAACAAGGTCCTAAGCAAAGAACTCAGTTAGCAATGAAGTGATATGTTTACAATCTCAGATTGAACCTTTAAGTGTTGAAGATGCATGTAATGATTCAGATTGGCATGATGCTATGAAAGAAGAACTTGATCAGATTGTTAAGAATGACACTTGGGAACTGGTCCCAAGACCTAGTGATAAGAATGTGATTGGAATAAAATGGATATTTAGAAACAAGATGAATGAAGATGGTATAGTAGTAAGAAAAAAAGAAAGATTAGTATGTAAAGGATATGCACAAAGAGAAGGCATTGATTATTTAGACACATTTTTACCTGTGAGTAGATTAGAAGCTAATAAGTTGTTTCTAGCCTATGCTATAGTCAAAAAATTCAAAGTTTATCAGATGGATGTCAAGTCAGCATTCCTAAATGGATACTTAAAAGAAGAAGTATACATCAAGTAGCTAGAAGGATTCACCTTATCAGACATACCTGATATGGTATACAGATTGAAGAAAGCTCTCTATGGACTTAAGCAAGCCCCTAGAGCATGGTATGAGAGACTAGATGGATACTTAACAAAGATTGGATTCAAGAAAGGAGAAACAGATTGTAATCTATTTATTAGAGAGACATCTGAAGGTTTACTACTTGTAGCTATATTTTTTGATGACATTATATTTGGAGGTAATGACAAACTAAGTGTTGAATTTGCCAAAGAAATGCAGAATGAGTTTGAGATGAGTATGATTGGTCCTATCAAATACTTTTTGGGACTAAATGTGCAGCAGACAAAAAAATGAATTTTTATAAATCAGTCAAAATATGTGAAAGAGATAGTGAAGAAATTCAAGATGGATGATTGCAAGCCATTAGGAACTCCTATGATCACTAGATGCAAGATTACAAAAGAAGATAACTCACAAGTAGTAGATATAACATTGTATAAGTCTATGATTGGTAAACTCATATATCTTACTCAAACTAGACTTGATATTTCCAATGCAGTTGGCATAGTTGGAAGATTTGCAGCAAAACCTAAACAAAGTCACCTCATGCTAGGAAAAATAATATTTAGATACTTGTACGACACTATAGATTATGGTCTATGGTATCCTAATTTAGAAAATGTTGAGCTTCATGTATACACTGATGCAGATTGGGCAAGATGTGTTGATGACAGAAAGAGTACTTCAGGAGGAATAGTGTTTCTTGGTGACAGACTTGTCACTTGGACAAGCAAGAAACAAAATTGTATTTCTCAGTCAATAGCAGAAGCAGAGTATGTTGCAGCCTTGAATTGTTCTACAATTGTTTGGATCAAGCAGATGATAAAGGATTTTGGAATTCAGATTGATTATCCTATTGTTATTCACTATGATAACACTAGCACTATCAATATGTCAAAGAACCCTGTGATGCATGCAAAGACAAAGCACATTGAGATTAAGTATCACTTCCTAAGAGAGAAAGTGGCAGAGAAAGAAGTCAAGTTGGACTATGTGAGTACTAAAGATTAGTTGGTAGATATATTCACAAATCCCTTGCCTAAGGATACTTTTGAGTATCTCAGGGAGAAGTTGGGAGTCATTCCCTTCCCTAATTCTACTTAGAAGAAAGGAAGAAAGGCATCAATCCTTTGGGACTAGTGGAAGGTTGATTACTCTACCTCAGGAGTAGTACCAGTGCTTAAAATGAATGGCGCCCTTTTCCATTGATGTCAAAGGGGGAGTATATATAGAGTCATGAAAAATAGAAGTAAAAAGAGGAGTATTATACTAAGGGGGAGCAACATTTAGATATGATAGCAGTTCAGTTGAGGAAATGGAGAATATTAAAAATATTGCAACAGATAGAGGATTGATCTTTGGGGGAGTTTTGAAGAAGAAATGGAGAATGTTATAAAAGAAATGTTCATTTGGGTTGATGGTGGTTTTTCATTCCACATGCTGCCATCAATGCCAAAGGGGGAGATTGTTGGAGATTTGCTAGCAGGCCAGTACTGACTATATATTTTTCATTGATGATAACATATGGAAAGTAGTGTGCGTGGAAGTCTTATATAGTAAGCTTTCTATATATGTAGCATGGACATGATATCGGTATGATATCATGGGCGCAGAGGTTAACTATTAGTACAAAAAGTTATATTGCAGTTGGTGTTAGTAGTGTTCTGTGTGTGGTTATCCATACAGTTATCATGGAGCCTTGCCCACTTGGATATATGTTGAAGACATGTTAGTGATGTTTTAGTTATGGACGCATAGTCTGTTAATGAATGCAAGTAAATTTATGCAGTTGTTATTCGCCAGCAGTAGTTTCCTGTGTTTGTTCAGAAGAGCCGACAGAGATTTTATTGGTTCTTGAGTTGCACCTATATTGAGGGTATGCACCCTTGGAATTATGCTTGGAGAAGTGTTATTGATGTTTGGTTAAGAGTGTATGATTTAATTCAGCTCGAGGAGAAAGATCCAATTGTTTTGGTAGAGTCGACAGTGTGTAGCGTGTGTATATAATTATTTTATTAGACAGGTCCCAGAATGTGTTGCGTGCATAGTAGAGCCAACAAAATGTTTATTGGATTTTTTTATGGTTTCTCTAATATGATTTCAAGGTGGTTCTAACAAGCTAACTTGATTATATCATTTGGAGGAAAGATATTTATAGGCAGTCATTTGTGATTGTTGAAGTGTGGTTCATAGTTGATAAAGCAGAGTAGAGAAGAGTGTGTGAAGTGTTGAACCATCAGAAGAAGTTCTATGTGACCAAAAAAAGTACTTTTTATATTCATTGGAACTGATCCAAAAAGTAGGTCAAAGCACAGCTCACCAAGATCCAGATATAGTCTGTATCTATTATTTAGAAGGTTGTAGGCTTTGCCCATTTGAGTAGTGAGCCCTCGAATAGTGCGTCCTCTCCCCTAATAGGGACAATTGTAAAAGACTCCTAACAAGGTTCAACCTTTGACCAGGTCTACTATACTTAAAATATTGTAAAGCTACTCCTAACAGGTTAAAGGATCTTCTAACAAGGATCATTATACACTAGTACAGAATATTGGTGGGTATCAAGTCCCACCGGGGTTTTTACCTATTTGGGTTTCCCCATAACCAAAATATTGGTGTTGTGTTCATGTGTTCTCTCATTTTGTTTATGCTTTATGTTTAAGTATACTTAATTGGATAAATAATTGAATCTTTTAGATAAATGATTCACCCCCCCCCTCTCAGTTATCTCTTGGGACTATTCCTAACACTCATTACTATTTGATGACCATGTTAGTGCTTATTGTCACATTGTCTTCATGATAATACTCAATGGATTCTCTAAGGATAATTACTTTCACTATTCTTTTTGTCCTTTATATTTTCATTATCTTCAATCATTTCAATCATTCCTTGATATACATGGTTGTCTTTTGAAATTTTTACTCTCCCTATTCAAAAGGTATGTTGTTGCTCTTTGAAACTGTAAGATATAAAAATATATGTTGATATATTTTTATATCTATGTTTGTGTGGGGTATGTAAGGTGTGTGGAAAATATTGTGGACATACAAAAATTAATAAAACATAAATACTTATCTTGAAAAGTGGAAAATTCAAAAATCACTATTTTTCGGTGTTTGTACTCATTTTTGGGAAATTCTGCAACCGGATATAGATTGGAAACATAGAAATAGAGAAAACCCAAAAACCTTCTGTTGTTCTGAGAAAGGTCGACCTTGACCCAACACAAGGGTAATATCTTACCGTAGGGCACAATCTTACCCCTTTATGTCAACCTTAACCTACAATATTCTAACAGAAATTCTGTTCACAGATCCTAAAAGTTTGCCGAAAAGGGTACTCAGATCCGCACTATAATTTGTTGTTCCACACCTGTACCTATAAGAAAAAGAGTTTTTTTTGTTGGATGATGGGTTTTCCTTGGTCAAACCCAAGTTTGGAATCAACCTTTAAAATAGAATTGAAATAGAGAATGTTAGAAAGTAGTAGAAGTAGATCTAACAGCAAAGCTATGATATTCAATAGATATGGAATTATATTTGGAATGTAAACAAGTATTGTTATATGAAAAATTGGACTCAAGACTAATAAATTTAAATCAAAACCTCCATGATTATATGCTTGGAATCCACCTTGAAGAGAGAATGAATAGATCTTGAAGATGAACAAAGGATCTTGAAGGAAGATCACACCACCAATATGGATAGATCTAGGGTTTGAATGATGAATCCTGAATTCTTGAACCAAATCCCTCCAAAGGCTTGAATGCCTGAATCCTTGATCTTCAATGGAGAGCTTGAATGCTTCAATGTAGATGGTGGCTTGAATGCTTCCTTGATTGAGAATTCTTTCTTGAAAGATGGTGACAAAGGATCAATTGATACTTGATGGAGATATCAAAAAGAGATGGTAGATGAAAGATGAATTGAAATGAGAGAGGAAGGCTTCCTTTTATACAAGTCTAGGGCACAAAATTATAGAGAGGCCTACATAGGAGAATTAAATTCCCATTTAAAACTTAACCCATAGAAATGGACCTAGATTAAATATAATTTAAGATTTTATCATTCTGAAATCCAAAACAGCCGACCCAAAAGCGGGAAATAAAACTTTCTGAAACCCGACGTCTGAAAACTTCTATATTTTGAAATTTGGACCCAAGGTCAGGGTCGAGGTTGACTCTGACCTAGGTTAGAGTTGAGATCAACCTTGATCCAGAAGGTTGACCTTGAACCCGAGGTCAAGAATCTCATGGTTTTAGGTCAAGATGCCAGAAACAGGCTGGAAAGAGGTGGAAAGAGGGGCATAAGAGGGGAAAGCAAGATCCAAGCTAGAGATACCATTAAAGCATCTAACATAACCCCAAACCACCTACTTAGAGGGCTAAACCAGTCCTAAATGGAAATCCTTCCATTTTTTGACGATACATTTAGCCCCCACTTTAGCAAGAGTATGGATTCAATACAAACTCTTGATAAAGGAGAAGAAAGATCCAAGTGGATTCACAACGAGATAGAATAAAACTTAGTTAAGGAAATGAGTCCCCAAACTAAGGATTCTAACTCAACATACATGCATGAGGGTGTGAAAAAAAATAAAAATAAAGACAAAGCTAAAAGACACAAAAAGGAGAGGGTTAGTACAAAAATAAACCCAAATCAACTAGCAAAGGAAACCTTGCTAAGAAATGCTTCCTGTACTAATATCATATTTGGAAAGCTATCATATAAGCATAAATTATTACATAAGAAAGACAAGAGAAACACTATAAATACCATAGCTTCATGATCTAATCCTATAAGCATGAAAGTGAAAAGAGAGAAAAGAGAATGTGATTACCTCACCCAGTAAGATGCCCACCTTACTGTAAATCACCAAGGAGGGAGAGCCCAATAGGTAGCAAAACCTAATAGTTCACCCAAAAAATTATGCTTTGTAATTGTAATGTGTCTTCTGATGGCTTTTGAAATACCCATAGATCCACATTCTTGCATCACTATGAATATAAAATATGTCTCTTCAGGATTTAACAACTTATGTGCATTACCTTCCAAGGATTGAGCATATTTGAAAATTTTGAAAAATGTGTGTCTCTTCAGGATTTACCAACTTATGTGTGTTACCTTTCGAGGATTTAGCATATTGAAAATTGAAAAATATGTGTCTCTTTAGGATTTAACAACTTATGTGTGTTACCTTCTAAGGATTTAGCATATTGAAAATTGAAAAATGTGTGTCTCTTCAGGATTTAGCAACTTATGTACATTACCTCTTGAGGATTTAGCATATTGAAAATTGAAAAATGTGGCATAAGGGAGACCATTTATATGCCCCTCTTCTTATCGTGGATGTCTACTAGACATGATAAGGAAGAGAAGTAGGATACCTACTTTACAAAGTAAGGAGATATCCTATTTAACAACAATGTACACTATATTCTTAGCGAAGGGTATTGACCCTTACATCCAAGAGTGTAGATAATTGTGAAAAGGATATGTCACTTATGGAAAAAGGATCCTCAAAGAAAGAGATCTTATCAACAAGACCCCCACCATAGAGGAGTGCTTTAGATAAAATATCATCTTTCAAAGAGAAACAAAGATTCAATCATCTAGTCCCCTATAATCAAGAGGAAGAGGAATCTTTGAACAAAGGAATCAAACCCTAACCCTAGAGCTAGGGAAAGAATTTATAAAGAACATAATTTTCAAAATAAAGAAGAGGTGATGACCTAGGACAAAAACCTCTCACATAGAAGGATATCCATAGCCAAAACCTTAGTCAGTATAATGAAATAATGTTGCAAAATAAACAAATGCAACTAAGCTAAGGAGAGAATATCCCCAGACAAAGGAAGAAGAAGGAAGAATCTTTCCCCCCAAGGATGAAAGAAAGGGATACCATAGGGAGGAAAGATAGAAAGAATACCAATTAAGCTCAAAACAAAATATATACCAAGAGCATAATGGATCCTAGAGGACTGGATGAAATACCTCTTGCCCCCTAGTCATGAGACAAGAGGATAAAATATGTATATTATGGAAGAGTCAAGGGGATGCCCCTTATCAAAGTTATGAAGGAATTGTAAAATCAGACGAGAGTGGGATATAATTCCTAAAGCAGCTCTTTCTCTAACATACAACTTGAAATGCACATAGTCAGCAAGTAAATGTGTATTACTATAATGAACAGGACATTTTTACTTGGATAAAGCATCTTTCAGCATAGTTTTAAAGATTTCTTTCTTGGAATTCATTAACTAAACATACACGTTCTTAGCCACATCTTGAGGAGTATCAGTGTAATCTAAGGTAGGTGTTGGAAGAAGATGAGGAGGAGGATTGTGAACAACTAAGACCACACATATCTTATTTAGGGGATATATTAATTGGGTACTTAATACCATGCTCATTAACACCAAGCCCTAAACCCTTATAACCTTGTTTAGCCATCATATTATATCATGTAGTGTACATATCAAGTAAAGCTTCTGCAGGAGGTGATCTTTTATTATGTTCATGACTAAAGGTTGTATACGATGGAATAATAGGTTTAGAAGAAGTTCCTTTTCTCTTCCCTTTAATATCATCTTTGGTCAGATAAGAAGGGGAAGGTAAATCCAATAATTCTTGCACATTTGCATCATGAACCATAGTTTGAGCCTCCTCATAAGTATGGGAAGAACTAGGAATAGTAGATGGAAAATTAGGCATATTAGGAATGTTAGGAATCGAATTAGGAAGGATAGGATTAGGATTAGGAAGATTAGGAGATGGTGTATCATCTACTAAATTCTTCACATAATCCAAAAGAGTAAGAAGTCCGCCACATAAATCTTTAATGAAAGTTTTGAAAGTAGGAAGACTAGTATCGGTCAATCTCACAATAGCATAGGCAAGTTAAACATGAAGAGTGACAAACATAATGAAGTGGATGATAATCTCATAAACATCATAAGTATGATAAAGAGATTCTAAGAGGAGAATAATAAAGAAAATAACCACACACCGAAGCATCTTAAAGATCTTCATAGTAAATGAAATGCAAGAAATATTTTTGTATTTTGTAGAATATATAGATTTTTTTGTTTTTTGAATTTTAAAATGCAAGAGCATAAAAGAAATCTAATTGTAAGGAAAGAAAGAAAAGCATCTAACACCAAAAATAAATATTTGTCTATCACGGGCTCACCAAAATGTAAGATATAAAAATATATGTTTTTGATAAAGAAAAAAATAGGTTTTGAATGGAGCCTAAAACCATTTACAATAAATATCTTAAAATTTTCAAATTAGCCCATACAAAATTTGAACGCTTGCTTTACAACTAACAACAGGACCTTAACCCACCCAAAAAGATAAAAAAAAAAGAAACAACAAGAAGCGAACAAAAAGACAAAATCTGGCATGAAAACCAATGAGCACCTAGCAACCAACCAACAAAACCTACTTAATCTTTTTCATTTCCTTCTCCACCTGTTTCTGCAGATCCTCCATCTTCTGAATGGAGTCTTTGAGACCTTTCAACTCCTTAGGGATATCAGACAGTTTTCTTCTGATGTCACTTCTGGTTCTAGTTCCTAGCCTAGAGCTCCTAGCATCAACATCCAACATATGGTAGTGTTCTCCAACATATTATTCTCCAGATAGTTGTACAAGGCCTTAAGATTCCTCACAAAGGCATTAAAACCCTCATTGTTATGCTTAAGAACTTCATTGAAAATATGCTCATTGTGGTTGATTTTCTCTATTAGGTCCTTCAACTTGTTATCTACCATAGCTTTAATTTATGCTATATTTTCCTCATTCTCTTTATTACTTTTTACCTTCATCAAAAACTCTATTTCCAGCTTTTCTAGCTTAGCTATAAGGGGTTCCATATAAAAATATATGTTGATATATTTTTATATCTATGTTTGTGTGGGGTATGTGATGTGTTTGGAAAATGTTGTGGACATACAAAACTTAATAAAACATAAATACTTATCTTGAAAAGTGGAAGATTCAGAAATCACTATTTTCTGGTGTTTGTACTCAGTTTCAAAAAATTTTGCAATGGGATAAAGCCTAGAAACATAGAAATAAAGAAAACCCAAAAACCTTCTGTTGTTCTAAGAAAGGTTGACCTTGACCCAACACAAGGGTAAGATCTTACTTCGGGGCACAATCTTACCCCTTTATGTTAACCTTGAATTGCACTGTTCTGACAGAAATTTTGTTCACGAATCCCAGAAGTTTTCCGAAAAGGGTACTCAGATCCGCATTGTAATTCATTGTTCCACACCTGTACTTGCAAGAAAAAGGGTTTTGTTTGTTGGATGAGGGGTTTTCCTTGATCAAACCCCAGGTTGGAATCAACCTTTAAAATAGAATTAAAATAGAGAATGCTAGCAAGTAGTATAAGTAGATCTAACAATGAAGCTATGATATTCAATAGATATGAAATTGTATTTGGGATGTAAACAAGTATGTTGATATGAAAGCTTGGACTCAACACTAACAAATTTAAATCAAAACCTCCATGATTGTATGCTTGGAATCCACCTTGAAGAGAGAATGAATAGATCTTGAAGATGAATAAAGGCTCTTGAAGCAAGATCACACCACCATGATGGATAGATCTAGGGTTTGAATGATGAATCTTGAATGCTTGAATCCTTGATCTTCAGTGGAGAACTTGATTGCTTGAATGTAGATGATGGCTTGAATTCTTCCTTGATTGAGAATGATTTCTTGAAAGATGGAAAAAAAGGATCACTTGATACTTGATGGAGATATCAAAAAGAGATGGTAAATGAAAGATGGATTGAAATGAGAGAGGGAGGCTTCCTTTTAAAAAGTCTAGGGGAAAAAATTCTAGAGAGGCCTACATAGGAGAATTAAATTCCCATTTAAACCTTAACCCCTAGAAATGGACCTAGATTAAATATAATTTAAGATTTTATCATTCTGAAATCTGAATAGACAACCCGGAAGTGAGAAATAAAACTTTCTAAAACTTGATATCCATAAACTTCTAGATTTTTAAATCTAGACCTAGGGGTAGGGTTTAGGTCGACTCTGACCTAGGTAGGGTTGAGGTCAACCTTGACCCAGAAGGTCGACCTTGACCTTGAGGTCAAGAATCTCATGATTTCAAGTCAGGATGCCAGAAACAGGCTAGAAAGAGGTAGAAAGAGGGGCAGAACAAGGGGAAAACAAGATCCAAGCTAGAGATCCCATCAAAGTGTCTGACATGACCCCAAACCACCTACTCAGAAGGATAAACCAATCCTAAATGGAAGTGCTTCCATTTTTGGATGATAAAGAAACTAGAATAAATCTCTTGATACCAAAATGATCTTGGAATCATTATCATGTTTTTAGAGTGAATGATCTAAATGTCATTTTCTTTGGCATATATCCACTACTATATCTATGGCTGACTATCCATTCATGTTTTTATAGTCATTGCTTCATTGTAGATCTTGAAACTTGATTGTTAATCATATCTCAATACATTTGATGGTATGTATGATTGATATGATAGTATCTTGATATCTTGTAACATATTTATAATTTATCTTGATAATGAAAATGTACCCTTATAAGAGAGAACTCATGATATTCATTATTTTTTGTGCTTTGATTTTTAAATGGTTATCCCATATATATTTCCACTCTTCTATGGTGTTCAATTCCATACTTAAATAACAAAGATAGAGATTTGATTTGCTTTTGATTGTTGTCTTCTCCCTTGTATATCATTAATGTCATGGCACTTACTTCTATGTTTTATGGTCATGTTATCATATAGCACATTTCAATAGTAGATATGGCATTTATTACTATACATTTGGTTGCTCCTAGTTTATTAGATAGCCTTCCCATTATTATTAATTTATTCAAAACTTTGTCATAGCTCTTCAATATATCCCTTTGTACTTTATTTTGACTGATAATGTGTTCCTTGCATAGAATGATGTAATATTTTAGCTATGTATATTTTTCCTTGAGTTGTTACTTGTATTGTCTTATACAACACAAACTTGAAAACCTAAAAACTATCCTTTCATTGTATCTTTTAGATTCATAACATTGCATATTACTTCCTTATTGTTTTGAACCATCTATCACATTTTTGACTTTGCATTCCTCAAGACCACTTCTCCCTTTCGAGAATCATGTTAACTATGACAAGATTATTATGTCATCCATATCATTATGATTTGATTTGGGATATGCATATTATTTGTAACAATGAATCAAGATGATTCATTTTAATGAATGATGTGTACCTCCTAAATTGAACCTATATGATAATTTTGACACATGAATGAAACACCCTTCCATGATCAACCTTGTTCTAAAAGAAACATGATGGGCTCAACCCTTGTGCGAGCCCATTTTAACCCACATTCTAAAATATGATGAATGTGTATCTGTTCCTACACATGGAGCAATCTTGTTAGATAAAAATAATGATTTAGATTTGTTCCTTTGATTTATACCTAATTTTCTCTGATTATATGCATTATGCAAGTGATATTTGTATGATTTATTGATGTATAGGTCAAGGATTGTGATCACTTTCTCTAACACAATTTACTATCACCCTTTCAGTGCTCCAAAGATATGAGGCAACCTAACTGAAGAAGTTGATCTAGATTCAACCATGGTCTATCATTCTTTAGGCAATGACAAATCCTTCATCTTAATCTTGATAGTATTACAAGGTCCTAGATTACTAAGTGAGGATGGGTTGAATCAGTAATCTACCAATTCAAAATTCTTTGTTAACCATTCAACAACATTCATCTACTTATAACTTGTGAAGAAATAAACAATGAAATAAGTGAATCCATACAAACATGCAACACAAGTACAACAATATTTTCTCATGGAAACCCTTGGTTAGAGGGAAAAAACATGGTCAAAATTAGTACCCAAAAATATTTTTACTCTTCTGAAGTATTCCCTATTAAATGCTTGTCCCTATTAGGATCTTTACAAATGCCCTATTAGGAGCAATACCATGTTGGGAGTCATCTGATAATGGGATTTACCTCTATCCCTGTTAGGAGCTTTAACCTGTTAGGAGTAACCTAGTTAAGGGATTTAAAACTCTAATTAAAGAGTCACTTGGTTAGAGGATTTCAATTCAAGACATGTTAGGATCTACCCAGTTAAGGTATTTTATTGGAGAACCTTTTAGGATTCAACAAGTATAATGATCTAAGAGCAACAATCCTCCTTTTCTAGTATAGATGCAATTAAGCTCAAACTTCTACTTCTTTTAGGATATCTTTACCCTTCTCTCAACCGCACCATGACATCCATGATCTACACTTTCACAATTTATCAATCTGAATATAAATATCATTTTCACTCACTAGGTTGACCACTGCCTTGAACAAAATGTATTACATTTTAATTTCACCATTTGAATCTTCTGTGCTTCACCCTAGTTGGCCAAAACATTTTAACAAACAATAAAACATATCTGTGTTGGCCTCCAAATGCATCCACACATCAATTTGATCAAGAATAGTCAAACTCCTTGACTTTTCCAATACACTTAAAAAAGATTCATAAATTTGATCACCTTGAACAATGTGAGATCATCTCATCATTAGAAACCAAATCTATCACATCATCATGACACTTGGAACACAAAAATATTTACCACAACCAACCGCATCATCACTGGTTGAGGATCTAACACCAATTGTTGCAAAAACTTTTGCACCTATACAGAGAAATTTTCTAGTGAATAAAACTATGCCTTGTGGTACTCCAATCATCTTACATTTGTGATATCAATCTCATAGCTTAGTTAAGATAATTCTGAGTGAACCATGACACCTGAATCCACACCGATTTGATAGGACAATCAAATCATTCATCATATGTCATTGTTTGTTCTTTTGGCTTCTCTATCTACCTTCAATCGATTATAAATATCTCCATTCATGTTTCTAACCTCTTCAATCCATCATATAGCATCTAGAGATAGCCCTAAGTCTCCCATAAGATCCACACACTCTAATTCCTTTTGTAATACTAGATACTTAGCAGCATATCAAGAACATTGTCAACCAACACAACACTAAGTTGACATCAATGACAATATAATAACTAATCTTCTTGTCATCAAACTTGTACTACACAAAACTCAAAAATATTTTCATTAGTTATGCCAAAAATTTCCCCCTTTGGCATTCATGAAAACACCATAATATAATCATGGAAACATCCAAAAATTCTTGATGAAAATTACTCCCCCTTAGCTAATGCTTTTCTCCTGATTACTCTTCTTCTTCTCTCCCTTTGAAAAAAACTCCAAAGGAACCACACAACATAGGTCACCCTTTTCTGCAACAATCTTATTCTCCTCTAAGTGCTCCCCCTAAGGAATAGTCCCCTTAACATGAAACCAAAGTAAAAAAATATTCAATGAGCCCATGGGATTGATGTTGAAACAACATATTAATTTTGTTTAGGTAGGGGTATAACCCCTATCTTACCTATTAGATACTCAAAAGTATCCTTGGGTAGAGGCTTAGTAAATATGTATTCTATTTGTTCCTTGGTTGGTACATATTCCAACTTAACTTCTTTCTCCTGCACTTTCTCTCTTAGAAAATGATACTCGGTTGCAATGGTTTTTTTTCTTAGAATGCATCACTCGATTCTTTTAAATTTTAATTGCACTTGTATTATTGCAATAAATAGTTACTGGTTCAGTTACCTTCTCTTTGATTCCTTCTAGGATCTACTTCATCCATGCAATATTTGTAGAGTTGTAGCAACTTCTACATACTCAACTTCTGTAGTAGATTGGGAAATTCAATTTTCCTCTTTTCTTGTCCATGATACAAGTCTCCCTCCTAGGAAGAATGCTCCTCCACTTGTATTTTTTTTTTCATCAATGTTTCCTGCGTAATCTACATCAATAAACATATTCAAGGAGAAATCATATTTATGTGCATACCATAAACCATAGTCTTTAGTCACTTTCAACTATCTAAATATTATCTTCACTACCACCATGTGAGATTCCTTAGGATTTTATTGATATCTAGCCACTATTCCAACTTCTTAAGCAATGTCTAGTCTACTATTAAAAACATATTGCAACTTTCCTATCATATACCTATGTAGGGTTTCATCCACTGTACTTGACTCATCATCCTTAGACATCTTGAATTCGGTCACCATGGGGGTTCCAATTGGCTTGGAGTCTTCCATTCCAAAGGTTTTGAGAACTTACTTTATATACTTAGACTGACTGGCATAAATACCATCCTTTAGCTATTAAATCTGCAATCCAATGAAGAACTTAATTTCTCCAATCATTGACATTTAAAATTATTTCTTCATCTCTTCTGTAAATGCCAAAATTATTTAATCATTTCTACCGAAGATTATGTCATCCGCAAATACTTCATCTAGCAGTAAATTTTCACATTCAACCTTCAAGTATACATTGTTATCTTCATTTGTTCTTTTGAAACCAATGTTAACAAGATAAGAGTGTAGCCTTTCATACCATGCTCTAGGTGCTTGTTTTAGTCCATAAAGTTCCTTTTGTAGCTTGCACACCATGTCCTTGTTCTTTTTCAATGCAAATCCATCTGGTTGTTCTATGTATACCTCTTTTCCAAGATATCCATTTAGAAAAGTAGATTTAACATCCATTTGGAATACTTTAAACCTTTTGTAAGATGCATAAGAAAGTAATATTATTACCCCTTCAAGTCTTGTGACTAGAGAAAAGTTCTCTCCATAGTCTAATCCTTCATCTTTTTTATAGCCCTTACATACAATTCTTTCCTTGTTGCGGATCACTTCCCCATCTTCATTTAGTTTGTTTCTGAAGACCCATTTTGTACCAATCAAGTTTTTCTTTTTTGGTCTAGGAACAAGTTTCCATGTTTCATTCTTTTCAATTCAATCAAGTTCATCTTCCATGGCTTTTATCCATTCATAATTCTTCAAAACTTCATTCACGATCCTAGGCTCAAACTTTGAAATCAAACATGTACTTTCCTTGATTTTTCTTCTTGTTTTCACACCTACATCTTTATCGCCTATGATTTTATTAATATAATGATTCAAATTTATATACCTTGGAATAACTGGTATCACTACTACATTTGACCTCATTTTTCTACCAAAAGTTTTGACAATCACTTAAAAATTTTTAGGTTGGTCAGATTATAGATTCCTTTTTTTTAATCCATGCCTGTGTTAGTCAAAATTTTGACCAATACAATGTAGGTCAAAATTTCGACCAACACGGGCATAACTTTAAAAAGAAAAAAAAATTGTATCTCATTTCATTTGGAGTGTGGGAAGGAGTTGGAGCGTGCTCCAAATGAAATGAGATACGAAATATTTTTTCTTTTAATTTGGAGCATGCGAAGGAGTTGGAGCTTGCGATTGTTTGAACTGTAATTTGGTGAGAGTAAAAGGAGGACCACCTATAAGAATTTCCTTACTCTGTATTTGTATGGCATTGTTTTATTGGTTACCTACTTAGGGCCCGTGAGCAATGTGCTAGAGCATCATGTATTTGGTATTTGCTGGCATGGTTTTTTATCATTGTTTATATACATTTGATTCAGAAATGAACTTGCAAAACCCTAAATTTCTGAATCACTGCATCATGTTACACTGTAAATGTACTAGTGTTAGGTTTATGATTGTAAGGTTGGAAGAGGAAATAGTGTAAACAAGATTGAGAAAGCTATTTTTTTAACATTTTTTTTTACTGGTATTTGTTTTCTGTCGACTTTGTGTAGATTGGAATGTCAAATCTAACTCCATAGGAAGTCTCTTGGAGTCATAGCTTTCAATTGTGATTGGTTTGAGATCATTTGGTGGAGAAATCTGAAAGAAATCATGTGAAAGTCATCTATAGACTATTTTTAACATAAAACTAGGGTAGTTGGCTTTCTACAGTCAGCTTTCTATGGACTCTTTTAGACCAGGTGTGACTATCTACACACTATGGCTTTAGAAGTGCTTAAAAAGACCCCAAATAACAAAGAAACCATAGACTCCCTGCACTCCCAGAATCCAAACCTTCATCAGTCTTTAATTATGTCTAAAAATGAACAAACCTCAAAGGAATAGGACTCAGTCCACCGAGAACCCCAAAATCCCCAAATTTAGCACTTCTAAACCCTTAATCCAAGGGTTTCTTAATCTCCTATCTCCGATCACTTCTAGGTCCAATAGGTAGTTGTTTCACCATTAGATGATCATTATAAGATGATCCAAATCATAATCTATGTTCCTCCTTCAGACCTAATGGCTATTTATGTAGCATACAAAGCAAATTCATTAAGTTTCCTCTATAAATTATGGTGATCACCCAAACATTCTTCCTTCTCATTACATTAATGGATTAGGGAACTATAGTACATGTTAATAATCAGTCATTCCATGTATTTTTAGTGGTTAGAGGTCATGGAATGACCATATTCAATTGGAAACTCACAAAACTATCAAAGGAATGGTTGAAACTACTCTTCAAGTCAGAATTAATTGAGTAAAAATACAAATACAGACCTCACAAACACATAGATGTGGTCTAGGATCAATATCTAACTATTCCAAATGCATTAAAATGTAAGACAATGACAAAATGAATCCAAAATCACTCTAAGAACTCAAGGAAATTGCATTTGAAAGAAGTTTATTTATAAAAAAACTCAGTATAAATATATAACCATACTACACCAATCCATCTCTATTCATACCATTCATGAAAGAAGAAATAAATCAATAAGGATTCTGACTGTACCCTCATGGGCAGTGACAGGGTCTGTTGGAGAATAATTTACATTTCATTAAAAACCTGAGTATGTTACATTGTTTCTTTGGCATTTATTGATTCTTCTATCTTCCCTTACTCCCCTGTGTCTCAAACATACACATCCATGCTCTAATAAGCCTCTTCAACCGGTTTACAACCTCCATGTAACCGGTAAGAGTTAGTTATTAATTGTTTGTCTTAGTTTGGCATACACAAATATAGACCTCACAAATGCATAGATGTGGTCTAGGATCAATATCTAACTATTCCAAATGCATTGAAATGTAATACAATGACAAAATGAATCCTAAATCACTCTAAGATCTCAAGGAAATTTCATTTGAAAGAAGTTTATTTATCAAAAACTTAGTACAGTCCGTACACCAGGCCTCTTATGCCGTACAATGAAACTTTGGCATATTTGATGGAGTCCTAGAAACTACCCCAACCAATCCCAATGGGTTGGATGGATTAGTTTGCACTAAAACATAACAAAATCCAATTCCCTCCATTTTCTAATAACTGTTGCATTTCAAATTTTTGAATTTGCAACATTACAAATTTGGAGTTTTTGAAGCTTTTAAAGATAATGAAGCCTTAAGACTTTGAAATGTGACCCAAATGAACTTATTAAGAATTCTTAAAATCAAATCTAAACTATTATAAACTTGTAACACCAAATACCATCCTAGGCTCTTATTTTGGTCCTAAGGCCTATTAGGCCTTTTAAAACTTATTACATATTTTCCATTTGCATTGCATGGAATGACCTTATAGGCCATTATAGGTGCCAATACATTCCAATTGATGTCTTTAGATTTCATTAGGTGCATAGTTGTTATTATGGACTCCTGGTAGTTGTTGGATGTTCTAGGTGCCCTTGCACCATGTTTACCACCTTTGAAAGGATTCTTCTCCCAAGAATCAGTCTTGGCATTAGATGTCTAAGTCTGAACCTGTACTTTAGGAATATGGTGCCTTGACAGTTGGTTCTTTTTTCCCACTAGACATCCACATCTGAACATGGTTGTTTACTGGCTGCCCTTCAATAGGACACTTGACTGTACCTATTTGAACATAGTTCAAATCCAAAAAATTCTGCAAATCTAGGATTGTGCAGCATTGTCCTATTCAATCCTTTGTCCTTTTCTTCCCAAACTTGATTTGTCCTTCCTCCTCTTCCCCTCATTGAAGAACCTCCTCTATTGTTGTTATTTTTTCCAAAAAATCTTCTTCTTTCAAACTTCCATCATACATAGGGATATCTCCCCTCACCTTATGCTGCTCATTCTTCATAGCCTTGAATATCCTGAATGTCCTTTTCTCTTTAGGATCTATTTGGGAGAAGACAATCTAAGATTTTGAAGACCTAGAATCTCTTGTTGAACCCTTAAAGTTGAATTATCCTTTAAAGAGCATTCCAAGGTGGTGGTTTGAAGTTGAATGAATCCTAGATTATAGATGAAGTGTGGAGAAAATTTTTGCTGACATCAGAGGGATATAAAAAAGATGGTGATCAGCAATGCATATTTGGATAAAAGGTACATTGTGGAGCCATGCATATTCAAGACACATTGTAAGTGTAAAAACAAAGTTTGTAAAGTTATAGTTTCAAATGGTGTGTTTTCAAATTTTGTTTCCATGGAGATGGTTCAGAAGTTGAATTTTCCAAGGATACTACATGAGAGGCCATATAGGGCACATGTGATTAATGTGGAAGACCAAGTTGAGGTGATAGAGAAAGAACAAGTGCACTTTAGCATTGGGCCATATGAGGAAAGCCTATGGTGTGACATCATTCCCATAGAGGATTTTCATTTGATCCTTGGGAGAGCATGGCAGATAAGTAAACATACCCTCCATGATGGAGCACCTTCTTGGATAGAGGAAGGAGAGTTGTGTTGCAGCCCTTGCAAGATGAAGAAGTGTCATGGACATTGACAAGGAGTGTTGGTATTTTGGATTGGAATGGACTATTGGGGAGTGAAGGGAATACAATAGACAAAATGATAGAAGAGAAGATTGGTGAGAATGCTAATGACAACATTCAACAATCAGTAGAAAACCATATAAAGTGTTTTGAAATAGAGATGCATGTGAAGATGAACAAAGAGAAATCAGAGTATGAGGATACTCATGAAGATGAGAGGATTGAGAAGACAATGAGGATGTGTGGGCCACAAAAGGAAAATGCTCAAGAAGTTGAGATAACAGAGATAGAGAAGGGAATTGTAGAGGTTGCTTATGAACTGGATGAGTACATGGATGAAGGAATCTAAGTTGGGATAGTCAAGTGTCCATTAAAAGTTACTATTGAAAATATAGAAGACGGGGTTGTGAAGAAAGCCATAGATGACATGTTTGCATACCAAGGAGGATGGCATTGGAATGAGAAGTTTAAAGAGGTCTCAGAGGTGATAGGGACCTAAGAGAGTGAAGAGTCAAAGCTCTTGAAGATATTGTTGCAGAAAGAAGCCACAAGTTGGCATAAGAAGATGAGTAAGAGGGTTGTGTGGCCTACTAAAAGGCTTATGGAAGAGAAGAAACTACTGAATGGAGGACTCGCTGAGAGAGTTCAAGGAGTTTCTAATGAGGAGAGTGTACAAGTTTCTGAGAGTTGTATAGAAACCAGTGGTTAGGAAAACCTTGTTTATTTTTGTTTCTAACACTTTTATGACAAGTTTGTTGGAGTTTGATAGTGTTCACCATGCAAGTGTTGTTTTTGCACACATCTATGGGAATATAAACATGAAGGCTGACAGATTTAATGCTTGGCATGAGCACATAATAGTCAAACTTCTTTAGCAAAGTGTTCCTCTATCCCTCTAAGGCACCATTTGTTTTAGATAATTTAATTTTAACTTTGGTTGTGTTAATAGAACTATGTTGACTTTATTTTGTAGTTGTTTAACATGAGAATTTGTACATTAATAGGAGTTTACAGATACTAGTGTTCCATATTTTCCCATCTATAACTAGTGATATGCACATAACTCATGTACCTCATGCTAGTGTGCTTGGATACCTTGTATACACTATTTTTCATTAGACTAGACATTATCCAAATAGTGAGTATTTATATAAAGTGTTATAACACACAGGCGGTCCTCCTTTTACACCAATTAATAATAGTGACAACCCTCACATGCGATTAGATAATGTCTAGTCTAATCCAAGCACACTAGCATGAGGTACATGAGTTATGTTCATCTCACTAGATATAGATGGGCATTATTGCTCAATTGAATGATACGTTCCCATAAAAATGTGAACTCTTATTAATCTACAAAATCTCATGTTAAACAACTACAAAATAAAGTCAACGTAACACTTAGTACATATAATTGAAGGCTATCATTTGGGCCCTACAATCTTCCCTTAAAGGAACAACTATATGCCTGGAAATGTTCCTACGTTACCACCAAGCAAAGATCACATTCTAAACTTTCAAATCAATACGCTGGTGTTTCGACTATACCTACAGGACAGTGTACTCCAAAATTGCACAAAAATTAAGTGTACTCCAAATAGACTGCCCTCTACAAAGAATCAATTGGAATCTATTAACCAACCTTCTAACTGTCAAATCATTATGCTTTCAAATCAATTACCTATCAGTGTATCCCTTGCGAGGGAGAGAAGCCAAACACATAAAGAACATGCACATAAACATGATAGCTAAAAAACTTAAATGGAATACACCAAGAAGTACCAAATGATGAATGCTCAATTGTTGTAATGGAAAAGCAATATCAGAACCGTCCATTTCTAGAACTTGATTTTTCTATAGTCCTAATGATTTTTCTTATTTCTTGAACATTGTTGACATACTTAAATGCAATACACAATACCAACTAATGAATGCTCAATTTTTGTAATGGAAAAGCATCAGAACCATCCATTTCTAGAACTTGATTTTCTAGTCTAAATGATTTTTCTATAGTCGTAATGATTTTTCTAGAACTTAATTTTCTAGTCTTAATGATTTTTCTATAGCATTAATGATTTTTCTTTCATCCTAATGTTTGTTGCTCTCTATAAATTAGGCCTTGAATTTGAACTTTTGTTCGCTATTTTATTTCAGCTTGACATTTCATTCATTTTTCATATACACAAAGACTACACATGCTGATAAAAAAATGAGCTATTTGATTAAGGTTAACTATTCATGATTGTAAATAGTCAATATTTATGATGGTACTCCTTGGTATATTCCATTTTAAAATAATCATGTTTTTATGGCTATGATAAATGTCCCTTTGTGTTGAGAAAATTAGATTTGAAAAAATGGTTGCAAACAAATCATCCTTCTTCCAGCAACATTCTAGTCAATGTACAAGTAATGAGTCATTCCATTTAAGAAAGACCATGTCTAAAAATATCAACCCAGAACAATATCAACTTGTGCATATACCTTCTATGATCAAATCTTATATGCATAGGTGATGAACATTCAGATTTGCCTAAGCAGTACTTTGAGTAGTCCTCCAACACATGTACTATTGTGAAAATCATCACAAGTCCATTTGTTGGAGGAAATCTCATAGTACACATGTTTGCAGGTCTGAAGGAAACAATAGAATTTGAAGAGTCACGAGTCTTAAGATTGTACTTAATATAGCCAAGCTTCATTCAATGGTACATTTAAACATGAAACAAACCATTCTTAAACCAAATTAAACTAGTAAACCAAAGGACATACTGATTATAAGTAAACCAGTAAACCAAAGGACATGCTTTTACTACTAAGTCTTTGTTTGTTGGACATACCGATTATAAGTACTTGACATATATCACAAATGTTTCTAATTACAATTGGCGGGATGATTATGCCTATCTTGAAAAAAGACTATCAAATCATTATGCTTTCAAATCAATTACCTATCGGTGTGTCCCTTGTGAGGGAGAGAAGCCAAACACATAAAGAACATGCACATAAACATGATAGCTGAAAAACTTAAATGGAATACGCCAAGAAGTACCAAATGATGAATGCTCAATTGTTGTAATGGAAAAGCACCAAAACTGTCTATTTCTAGAACTTGATTTTCTAGTCTAAATGATTTTTCTATAGTCGTAATGATTTTCCTAGAACTTGATTTTCTAATCTTAATAATTTTTCTATAGTAACGATGGTGTGGTGCATTATTGATATAGGCTCGATGGCTCTTGTCAATGTGGTGGTGGGCAGTGTGTGTTGAAGACTTCATAGACACAAAGAAACCTTGGACAACAATTTTGGTGCTGCCCAAAAAGAAAAAAAGGTTGCTAATGTGTATATATTTAATGTTTCTAATGTAAATACTATTCATTATATTATAAGAACTAATGTAGATTGGGAATCACAGGGAAATAATGGTTGTGGATACTTTAGTTGGGTCGATGACATCTCATTTTCATCTATCTGCCCATCTCCACTTATCTGTGATGAAGGATTTGAGTGCAAAACCTATCAGGCTAGGGAAAATTATGAAATTATATTTTTACAATGCCTTCTCTATATTGTAATCACATATCTTTGTTGGACCATATGCAAGGATGAACTTAAGAATTAGTTAGTTTAGTATTTTCATATTGTAACTACTATTTTAATATGGATATGATGTAACTTCTCTTTGCCTCAAGTGTGCATATATATGGTTTATATCTTTTTTTAGAATAATTATTCATGTTTATGGCTCACATGAGCCCCAATCTGCTATCAAGCACATGATTTTAAATTTTCACTTTAATCTGAATACTGAATTATAAATGCTTAAGTACTGAATTAAACATTCACATAAACATGAAACATGAAATCAACACATGACACCAATATGGTTACAGGGAAACTCAAATAGGTAAAAACCCCGGTGGGACTTGATACCCACTAATAATCTACACTAGTGTTTTGTCATCCTTGTTAGAAGATCCTTTACCCTGTTAGGATTAGCTTTGCAATGCTTTTAGTACATTAGACCTTGTTAAGGGTCAGACCCTATTAGGAGTCTTTTAAAATGATCCATATTAGGGGAGTGGACTCACTGTCCTAGAGCTCACTGCTCAAATGATGAAGGCTACAACCTTCTGAATCAGATACACACTATATCTACAAGTGAACTGTTACTGTGACACTACTTGTCAGATCAGTTCCTTTGGTGCGCTGATTCTTTGACCTCTTGCAAAGCTTTAATACATCATATGCTCTCTTCATAAACCTCTGCTCTACTTCTCACAACTCTATTTTCACTTCCATATCGATTACAATGGGCGCATCTTATATTTATGTGTTCATACCAATTATACAATTAGGTCGGCCCTATAACTAATTACAAATAATGCTTCCAAATGAATTGGCTTAAGCATTCTTACAATTATACATATACATATGTCAACAACCTAAATACAATGGGTGCATAGCCTCTACAACATTAATTTACAATCGCAAACCAAAATAGTCACTATCGGCTCTATGCTCTATTCTCTGTTCTCTGCTAGCACACACTGGCTGTGCAACTTCAACTAACTGTAACTTTCACATCTTTGCATATCTACTTATGTGCTCTTAGAATAAGCATGAGTATAGTCTAACAACCTTAAATTCTAGGTAACATACCATAATTCATCCATATGCATGGGTGTAGGTGCTCTGAGCTATAGGAACTCTGTATGTTGTCCAGTCTTCAACACTTAACTAATTTTTTATCTTTACACTTAGTGCGCTGACTCCAAACTACTATATGACTTTTTTTCCATAATGAAAACACTATATCTAGTCATATAATTCAATATAGACAACTTTCCAACAATCTCCCCCTTTTTCATTGATGGCAACAAAGGAATATGGCCAAGTCTCTAACTGTTCCTTTACACAAATTTTTTTTATCTTCTATACATTTTATACAAACTCTTATATCTCCCTATACATATATGTACTCCATATTCTATACAACCCCCCCTTTGATATTAATGACAAAGATGCATAAAAAAAATTTATCTACATACACTCACTGAGGGAAAACATATGGATATGCAATCTTGAGTTTGTGTGCTATAATTGTGTCACACTTCTATGGATCATTACATGCAAGGAAACTCAAGAATGAGCCCTCACAAATCAATCCATAGCTCCCTAGGCATGGAGTGCAAGGGTTTTTAAGAGTGCTCTCAGCTAGAGCTATTAAGCCAATAACCTTGCTAGTAAACCATGCAATGGGAGATTCAATGAAGACAAGGGCAAGAATGCCAATATCTCCAATGAAGCCAAATGTATGCAATGCAAAGCAAATCTATATGACAATGCAAGTTAATCTATTGCATAAAAGGAAATCTAAGCTAAGAATGCTATGAAAATGAAACTACTATGCAAGAAATGAAATCTAACTATGAAGCAAGAAAGCAATGATGCAAGAATGAAGACAAGAAGATAGAGTGTTGATGAAGATCCAAGATGAATGCCAACAATGCTCCAAATCTTCAAACCCTAGATGCAAGAATATCTCCAAAAGCTCCAAGATGACGTAGAAAACCTGTAGCATAATATTAGCATAAAAAGTTGGGGATCCAGAATGAAGAAGAGAGCTCTTCTTTTATAGGAAATGAGGAGAAATGGAGCATGGAGATTAAGAGGCAAAAGATTTAATCAATGGTGGAGCTTGAAAGAGGAGCAATCCATGTGCACAAGTATCCTCCAATAGGAAAATAAGAGTTGACTTTTGTGTCCATATGAGACAAAAAGTGCTTTTCTCCTTTTTATAAAATAAGAATAATGCTTTATTTGTGAAACTTAGGATAAGAGGAAAAGTGGGGGCTTTTTATTTATTAAAAGGGGAGGAAATATTCCTTTTAATAAATAAAGACTTAGGATAAGATGGTTAGCCCATAGAAAATAATCGAATAAATGATAGAGATAGGATTTGATCAAGAACAAGCAATTTATGATTTAGCAAAAGGGGCTAATAGTCTAGGTGACCATTTTTAGGTGTATACATTTGCCCCTCTTTGACTAATGTGTGATCGATCTGGGAACACATTACGTCAAAGAATAGATCAGCCAAGAAGGCAAGCAAATAGCGATCTGACTTCAAAGAATGAAGTGCAGAGAGATAACAAATCCTGCATGGTTAGCCTGGTAGCAACAGTACTGAACACTTAAGAAAGAGATAGCCAATAATATATGATGTGTCTGCCCCCTCAGGATCAAAAGTGAAATCCAGGTAGAGGGAAAGCAGAAGCAAGAGAAACATGATCAAATCACTAGAAATCATAATCAAAGAGAGAGAATAGAACAACCATCAAGTAGTGAAGATATGCCCACACACATGGGATCCGGGGCACGAACCAAGCGGTCCCTCAACCCGAAAACACCATGGAGGGGAAGAATTGGAACTTCAGATTGAAAGTGAATGAAAGATGGGAAGTTTGAAAGAGATGGAGATGAAGAGGTGAAGAATGCCCCAGCGAAGATGGAAGGATCAGGCCTCAAAAGGTCAGCCAACTGCGTGAAAGAGGGGGAAAAGGTGATTTGGATGATCAAGGTGAACTTGGATTTCGGTTTCGATCCCGAAATGAAAGGAAAATGATGTGATATGAAAGACAAGAAGTGAAAGATATGATCAGGAAGAAGTGAAAGGTGAGTGCAGTTGATTAACAAGTCCATGAAAAATGAAAGGAGAGCTCTCTCCATATGCAAGATGCAAAACTAAACTAACATGAACCTAAGAAATGAAAGCTACATGAAAAGTGGTTTACTTGTAAGGTTACAAAGCCAATAGACATCTAATATTCATCATCGAGCATTATTGGTAGCGTCACAAGATCATACAATACACACTAGCATAACTATGTGGATCTGAATATGATCTATATCAGATAGAAATGTGGAAATCCCACCTAGACATCAGAGACATGTAGGTCAAGATGACTAGCACAGTGAGATTACCTAAGTTTAATATAGCAAGATTATACTCGCATCGAGACACAAGGAAAGTCAAGATGGCTACAAGTATGCACTTGCACAAAAATAGTCAAGGATAATACCCTGTCAATCCATAGTGTCAAGTAAGACCAGCATAAATGCTCATGATAGTTAGGATCAACAAAATATACCCACAAGCAGAAAAAGCAATAAAACATGTTCTCATACCCTCAGTCTTCTAGCTATGCATCATCGAAAACTTCTCAGGGAGAGACCACTCAGCAAAGAAATCATCATAGACAGCATGCAAAGAAATAAATTCAAACAAATCTCAGCAAGTCAAGTGCGTGTGTGTAGGTCATAGAGTCAAACTTTGAGTATTGCATCTGCAAATGAGAAATATCGCATCATACTAGACTGCAGGTAGGACATCTGATAAGTGTTGAGAAACACTCAATGCAAGGGTAGTGTTGAAAAACACCATTGGGGTGGTGTTGAAAAACACCATTGGAACCAAGTTGCCAAAGAAACCTAGATGCACAAAGAGACCCAAGATAAGCTTAAAGCAACATATGCCCTCTAGACTAAGACAAGAATCAATTCCAGGCTAGGAGAGGCAAAGCAAGAAGTGGAGTGAAAGAGCGCCACGCAAGACTGATAGACATAGGTGCAGAGGGTCTCAAGCAGTGCCTGTTTCAAGGTTTTCACCACTTGATAGATTTTTTAAGGACTTTTTAATAATTTTTTTGTATTTTTGCTACCAAGGCGCCTGTTTCCAGGTTTTCACCAAGGCACTTTTTCTATTTTTTTTTGAATTTTTTGAATTTTTTGATTTTTTTGGTGAGACATCAAAGTGCCTATTGCTAGGTTTTCACTAGGATGCTCATTTTTTCAGTACTTTATATGCTTTTTAGGTTTTTTTTCAGCATCATATATGATTTTTTTTGGAATTTTTTCAGGATCATAAAGTATATACAAGGAATGCGCCAGACAGAAATGGGCATCAAGAATCTGCTTCCTCTGATGTAGAGAACTGATAGGCCCCAGGCCCAAATGCTGCAACTGTGACAATAGGAGGTCTCAACCAGTTCGACCAATAATAACCAGCCCTAAACAATGTCTGAGCTAGCGGAGGATCGTTAGAATGTGATCCACATATGTCATTGTGGATTTCAGCTAGCACTGTTTCTGACTCCTCTATTTCTAGACACTTAAGGAGAGTTCCATCTAGACCCTTCCTATACAAGTCACCAGAGACAAAGGCAAAGTGTAAGGGATGGTGGAAGGAATGGCGTGGTGGATTTGCAAGAGGAATATGAGGTGGAAGATATGAAAAGATGGTAGGATTGTAAGATTTGTGAGTAGGATAGCGTAATTCATCCACCAGGAACTTGAAGGGAAATTTATGCTTTTTCATTTGTAAGATGGATGTCGAAGCAACCAAGGCATTAGCAACTTTGTTCTCAGCTCTAGGAATGGGCTGAAGTATAACAGATATGAGATCATGCTTGAAGTAGTGCACCATTTTTCTGTAGAGAATCAGCTTGTCATCTTTTATTTGAGACTCATTATTTTTGAGCAAATTTTTATCTTTACTTTTCTTAGGTTCAGATACCGCCACAATGTGGTTTTCGCCATCTGACCATTGCTCTTTTATTTTGACTTGATGACCGTGATGCTTGATTGTTGATTCAATCTTTTTTGTTGCTAGTTCACTGGTGGAAGAAGTAACAGGTGTTGATGCAAGATGAAATGAAGTGATTGGTTCAATAGCATTTATGCGAGGGGTGTCATCTCTGGTAACAAGAGAGGTTGAGCCTATAGAGTAAGCTCCAAAAGTAGCTAGATCTAGACTTGTCATAGAAGAACCAGCGTGGTCCACTAAGGCAATACGAGGAACAAACTCATCAGACCCCATACAAGACCCATCAACCACGTCGGGATGGTTACTACAAGAATGAACCATATCAACATCCATATCATCAGTAGATATACATTTTTCTCCCCAAAGAAGTGAAGTAGAAGGAAGATCATCTCCCATTTGAACCATAGTGTGTAGCGGTGACTCATTTGTATCTGTGTCTGAATTACTGAGCATGGGAGTATTTCTAGAATCCTCTCTATAGATCCACTCTTGAATAGCTTGTTCTTCTCTTTCTGCTTCTAAAGGAATGGATGAAGGAACAAAAGTATCAAAGATCACCATAGCAGAAGTGGAAGGCTTCATGTGATCAGAAGGTCTCCCATATGACCTAGGAGAAACAGGTATAGAAGCAAAGGAACCCAGTTTATATTCACCCATACCAAGGCTCATCATCTTAAGTGATTTCTCAGTAGCAGCTAGAGACATACTAGGATCAATAGAAGGTTCATTGTGAGGAACAAATTTTTCAGTAGCAGCAAGAGCATTGATAGCAATAGTATGGTCTCCAGGAATCACAACCTCAGTGCCATTGTACAGAAATTTGACGCACTGATGATAAGTGGAAGGAATAGCCTACATGTCATGGATCCAAGGACGACCCAAAAGAATGTTATATGCAAGTGGGATGTCCAATACTTGGAAGCTAATATCTTTTGTGATAGGGCCCACTCGGACAGGCAACGTGACAAGACCTTTGGAAGATCTTTCCACTTCATCATAAGCTTTTATAGTAATCTTCTTCTTGGAATCCACAGCCAATTCTGACAAACCCAATTGTTGTATGACATTAGAAGAAACAATATTTAACCCTGCACCATTGTCTATCAGGACTCGGCGGACTTGGGTATTGTAGACTAGAACTTCAATGTGTAAAGCTAGATTATGTGGGTGAGCAATAGATATGTCATCTTCTACAGAAAAGGAGAGAGATAGCGGAGATGAAATGTGGTTGACCATAGCCTGAAATTGATCTGGATCAATGTCATTGGGAACATGTGTTGTACGTAGGGCCTCATCAAGAATCTCTCTATGCGAAGAGGATAACCGAAGCAACTCAAGGATAGATATCTGTGCTGGTGTCTTTTGCAAATGTTGGACAAGATCATAGCTAGGGGTGGCTAAAGGAGCCACTTGTTTGGAAGGCAAAGCTTGCTTGGGATCTTGCACAGTTTTAAGGACAATCTTGGCTTGCCCCCTAGTAACAGCATTCAGTGTCTCACTTTGGGAAGATGAACTACCACGTGTTTGCAAGACTAACTTTGGCTTACCATGATTGGTGTTATTATCATCTTGAGACCTCATCATTAGAACGCTCTCAACAGGCTCTACCATGTTGATCACAGGGGTATTAGAAGGATACGTGTAATTGATCTTAGCATCATGATTCTTCTTATGTGTTTGAGAGGTTTCCCCCTTATCATGCTTAGGTAGAGGATCTTTGAAAGCTGTGTGATCAGAATTTTTAGTTAAGCCATCAGTGGAGATTGTGCCATTCTCAATAAGATCCTGAATATCATCCTTAAGCCTAAAACAATTATCTGTTGGATGTCCCTTGTTTCTGTGATAATGGCAGTAATGATCCTCTCTCCACCAATCAGGCTTATTTATCAGATCCCAGTTACCAGGTTTATCAGGAAGCGTAAGATATCCATTGTCAACCAAAGTCTTAAGGATCACATCGTAAGGTTCTGCCAACTTGGTATAGACTCACTTTCGAAAGGACTTCTTAGGCTTATCTACATATTGAGGTTTAGGAGCATTGTGAGTGTTGCTAGCTTCTTGTTGTTTTGCTGCATAGATAGCATTGGAGAGATTGAAAGTGGGCTCTTTAACTTTAGGAGCATCAACAACCCCATCATTAACAACATACTTGTTCTTATTCCAAGGTTTGTTCTTGTCTTTACCATTGCCTTTAGCATCTTTATTAATAACAATATCCCCTTTTCTTATAGCTACATCCTCAATCCGATATGCACTTTCAACCATGTCATTGAAAGAAGGGAATAGTTGTTTCCTTAGATCATAATATAGCTCAGGCACCAGAGTGTTGACAAAAATGTCATTCTTTTCTCTCTCGGGTAGCTGACGAGGATATCGAGAATAAAATGACCTCAAACGTTGTAAGTAAGTTGCAAATGGCTCACCTTGATGTTGTCTTAGATTACCAAGATCTATCACAGTGACAGGTTGTTGGATGTTGTATGAATAGTGTTGTGTGAAGCGCATAGCTAACTCATCAAAAGTCTTCAAAGGAGGTGTCAACTTTGCAAACCATTCTAAAGCTTGTCCTCTTAAGCTTCGAGGGAATAATCATAGAAGATATGTGTCTTCATGAAGAAAGTCCATACTAAGAGCATAAAAGTGACGTACATGATCATGGGGATCACCATTTCCATCATACTTGTCATATTTGGGAACCTCAATATCCCTAGGAAACGGGACCATGTATAGATCTTTATCAAAAGGAAGAGCATAAATTGATTCTACAAAAGAGATCTTTGGAGGTTCTCTTTCTAATGCCATTTGGGTAAGGCGTTGATTTGTCCGACGCAATTCTTCCTGAAGGACTTCCAATTCAGTTGGTACTCTTTATTGGACAATTTGTCTAACATCATAGCCGGGAGGAAGCTTGTATCCTCTGGAAGTCATATATTGAGAATATTGATCGCCATTACACTCTAAAAGCTTATGCATCATTCGTTGGAAATCCACATCTTGTTCACATCTCATAAGATCCTCACTAGAAATCTCATCATTAGCCTCTGCCTCATGTTGAGAGGGAGGAGGTCTAGGTGGTGAAGAAGGCATAGCAAAAGTTGGCCTTGGAGGAGATCTTGGTGGCGTGTTGTTGTCATTGTTGCCATTGTTAAAAAGAGGTCTATGCTCATGATTACTAGTCTCAGGTTGCTCATGAAATATCCCTCTATAAGCCATGCGCCTAGTAGCATCCATCCTTTGTTGATTGTGTTCTCTGTCTAAGTGCGCTTGATTTTCCTTACGCTCAAAGTGTTCTTGCAAGCGTTGAAACTTTTCTTGTTCAGTCAAAGTGAGTGAGACACTGTCTGCATTTTTGGGGGTCTTGAATGCGGAAAAGAGGAAACCTCCTTTATACCACGGTGTAGCCTTAGAATTCTCAGATTGGTTAGAACTAGAACTGTTGTTGCTAATGGGTTCTTTTGAACGTCTAGTTGGAGAAGGTAACTGTGTATAATTGAACGGAGGATGACTCTCCTACTCAAATTGAGACCGAGTTGTAACCGGCATGAAAAGAGATGTTGGTTGACTAATAGAATGAGACAAAGTTTCTTAGATTTGAGATAAGAAAAGCTAATAAAGATCACTTGTCAAAGTAGAACAATAGAGAGATGGCTCATCAAAAGTGCTCAAGCACTTACAGCAATCAATTGACTAAAGCCGAGCAGCGAGCAAGAAGCTCAATAAGCAAGTAGCTAGAGAGGTAACCGTGATGCGACAAGTGATCAAGAGTAGCATTCGTTAAACTCAAACCCAATAGTTTTAGCTCATTTGTTTCAGTCTAGAAAAAATCTAAGCATGTAGGTAACAAACCAGTTTCAGGTAAGAACAGAAAAAGACACTCTACGACAGGTTAAAGTGCAAGTTTAGCCACTCTGAATTGCAGCAATGACAGGATAGTAGAAATGACTCAGGATTCTTGGTTGAGGGTATGCAAGGATACTTCAATATCATATGACTCTTGACCAGTGAACGTGAAAAACTCAATTTTGAAGCGCTTGGACCAAATTTATAGATTGAACAGTGCAATTTCTCAGTTTGACAGGCAGTAGCAATAGATAAAAGATAGGTTTGCAAACAGTATGGGATCAAACATGTCATAGAACACTTGAAACAAGGGCAAAAGCAACCTTGCCAAGACAAGCACTTGTGATATCAAAATAGAGAACCTTATGAATGCTACCATTTGTTTGAATGTTGAGAATGTTTACACTGACATAGCACAATCGAAGACAGTTCAAGCAATTACTACCTAGAAGGAAAAGGCTCATTACTTAGCAACGTGGCCCACAACTTGATGCTCCCTTGCCTCACACCAAGTGGTTTCCCACAAGAGATATTGGCATTGTCATGGAAGTGTCAAAAACACAACCAAAGGAACACATATGGTGAGTGTCTTGGGGTGATCCGGGTAAGTCCACTTGGATCAATCCTTGCACCAAGAAGCTAAGCGGCTAAAATAGGGTGGCCTCTATCTAATGGTTCATAGTAAGGATTTCCTTTCATAGCACCCCTCTTGCTCCTCATAAAGGACTAGGACCTCGCGGCCTCAAGAGTACCTTAAGCATTCTTGCTTAATGCTTTCCTCATGGTCACAATCCCACAAGTTACTCACATCAAGTGAAGATAAGTACTATGTCTACCAAGGTTTTGTGTCCTCGATAGCCTTGAGATTATAGTGAGTTGGAATCACTCGCCACCAAGAAAAATGATGACAAGGTTGTCCCCACTTGGCTCGTTCCTCTTGATTGCTCAAGAGCAGGCCCGCTAAAGGATTCTAAGCTAAACAAAGAGTGGATTAATTCTTGAGGTTCAAGATTTTTGATTCACCACAAGGGTGAAGAGCATACTCCCCTATCTCAAAAACTTCTCCCAAACACACCAAACAAGATCCAATTACCCCTTTGCTTCCAAAACCTCAAGATGGGTCAAGATTTTCTGATTCACCTAAAGGTGAAGAGCATACTTCTCCTACCACCCCAAGATTCCTTTCACAAAGTATTAAGTGCCTAATGAAACAACTAGTATATGCCGCACTTAATAAAGAAAGAAATTAAACAAGCACTTGATTTGGTTTTTATGCTTAGGGTAGCCCTGCAAAAACCATTAGTAGCCCTCTTTGACATGTGATTTTAGCAAATTTCAAGCAAGAAGCACCTACAACCACAACTTGTTAGACCAACAAGAGTTAGGAGAATCAAAATCCAAAATCTAACAATGATTAGTACATGAAAAAAATTAGATAATGTGCAAAAATAACTGATCAAATGATAGAATCTGAAAATGAAACCATCATGGTTGGATTGGGCTCAGAAAGACCTTTCCAACGATATATCACACTTAAACTTTCAAGATAGATAAAATAGCCTAAAAATAGCTCTCTGCCAGGTTCAGACATAGTATCGCGCGATACTTCACCTAACACCAGGCGATACTTTTAGTCTACATGATATTTCACCTTATACCAGGCGATACTTCACCTGAGACCAGGCGATATACTCTACTATAGCTAGGCGATACTTCTAACAGGCGAAGTATCACACGCGCATACAGAGGTATATCGCGCGATACTTCTTATGACAGAAAAAGTATCGCACACACATATAGAGGTATATCGCGTGATACTTCTAGAAAGTATCGCACGATAGTCTGAGACAAAAAACTAGAGACTAAAAATTAAGCTAAAAACTTGCCGAAAAATTGACAGAAATTGACGAAAATGCAAAATTTAAAAGACAAAGTCTATCTACTTTGCCCCACAGTGGGCACCAAAAATGTGTGCTATAATTGTGTCACACTTCTATGGATCATTACATGCAAGAAAACTCAAGAATGAGCCCTCACAAATCAATCCATAGCTCCCTAGGCATGGAGTGCAAGGGTTTTTAAGAGTGCTCTCAACTAGAGCTATTAAGCCAATAACCTTGCTAGTAAACCATGCAATGGGAGATTCAATGAAGACAAGGGCAAGAATGCCAATATCTCCAATGAAGCCAAATTTATGCAATGCAAAGCAAATCTATATGACAATGCAAGTTAATCTATTGCATAAAAGGAAATCTAAGCTAAGAATGCTATGAAAATGAAACTACTATGCAAGAAATGAAATCTAACTATGAAGCAAGAAAGCCATGATGCAAGAATGAAGACAAGAAGATAGAGTGTTGATGAAGATCCAAGATGAATGCCAACAATGCTCCAAATCATCAAACCCTAGATGCAAGAATATCTCCAAAAGCTCCAAGATGACGTAGAAAACCTGTAGCATAATATTAGCATAAAAAGTTGGGGATCCAGAATGAAGAAGAGAGCTCTTCTTTTATACGAAATGAGGAGAAATGGAGCATGGAGATTAAGAGGCAAAAGATTTAATCAACGGTGGAGCTTGAAAGAGGAGCAATCCATGTGCACAAGTATCCTCCGATAGGAAAATAAGAGTTGACTTTTGTGTCCATATGAGACAAAAAGTGCTTTTCTCCTTTTTATAAAATAAGAATAATGCTTTATTTGTGCAACTTAGGATAAGAGGAAAAGTGGGGGCTTTTTATTTATTAAAAGGGGAGGAAATATTCCTTTTAATAAATAAAGAATTAGGATAAGATGGTTAGCGCATAGAAAATAATCAAATAAATGATAGAGATAGGATTTGATCAAGAACAAGCAATTTATGATTTAGCAAAAGGGGCTAATAGTCTAGGTGACCATTTTTAGGTGTATACAGAGTTTATCGATCTCCTTCTTCAAAAAGGTTATTAGAGAATTGACTATCTATAGATGGGCGCATAATGCATATTGAAGCTTCTCCATCTTCTCCAATTCTATGCTCGGACCTTGATCATAGGTTATCATGGTCGCATCAATCTCATTTATGTTTTGACTGAGAATGTCTAGTGAGGGCACAAGAGCATTCCTCAATTGAGTCTGTCTAGACCTTATCTTCTCCATTTCTTTCTCTGCCTTCTCAATTATGTCCAACTGACCTTGATAGAAATTGTTGCACATGTTTGCATCAGTGGCTGTGTCTAGCACTAAAATATTCACCTTTTCAATCATTGCCTCTACATTTTTTATCTTCTTAAGATGGGCATCAATGAACTTATCCTGATCCATGGATTCTACAATGACTTTCCTTCCTTGATCTACAAACTCTTTTAATGATGCCTGACCAGACTTAAGAGAGTTCAAGTCTAGTGCAAATTTACTCATCAGATCATTGAGTCTCTTTTTTAAGTATTTCTCCTCTACCACTATGGCCGCAAATTCTTCTAGGCTTGAAAATTTTACTTTGAACTAAGAGATGACTATGCTCACATCATCAACTAAATGTACATTTACCATTTTCTTATCCTCTGGTAGCAAACTATTCAAAATATTTACTAATTCCACCAAGAGAGGATTCCTCATTACTTGCTTCTCCTTCGCCTTCTCCATAGCTAGGATGCTGAACTTAATCGAGTCTTCTTCCTTCCATGAGTCCAAACTGCTAGTGTCAGGTGTGAAACTTGACAACAATGCTGAGGAGGGAGTGATGGGAGTTCTATCCATCACCTCTTGCTTCACCTTGACCAAATCAATAGAAGATTCATCTTTCTTTTCTACCTCTACTCCTTCTTTTCTTCTTCTTTCTCATTAGATATATTGTCTATGATTACTTCTTCTTGCTAACTGGGAGGTGTATTGCTGCATAAAATTTCTTCTTCCTCAATATTAACAAATGCTTCCTCAAACTTATCCAACTCCTTATCAATAGCCGCCATGGCTATTCCACATTATCTATGATAATTGTGATGTCTTTGGGTGATTCTGTCATAGCCACGGACTAATCTAATTCTATTTGAGTTTTTGCTATGGGCGTTGATTCCTAAGGACTTTTCATTGGTACATTAGTGGGTTCTACCACTTTATCTTCCTTAATGGGTGCATGAGTGATGGGCGCAGTGGGTGGTTTGATCTATTGCTCCAATAACACCTTTTCAAAGGCTTTCTCTATTTCGTTCATAATCAACTCATAATCTTTATTCATGATGTGAAGAGTCCTCATTTTAGTTCTTAGGTGTAGCTTCACCAAATTCAATATCAGATCTATTTCTTCTTTAGAACATATAGGCAGAGTGTCTTCTAGCACTTTTTCCCTGATCCTTAGGTCTCCTTCATTTGCTTGTATTTTAAGGTTTTCTAGAATGTCCCATACATTATCTGGTATTTCTATTTTCAATTCAAGAACTATGTTTTTGAACTTTATCATATGTTTGATAATCATACCATGAATTTCAGACTTATCAATCTCACTGTATGATTCACAGAACTTCCCTATTTGATCAATCCTTCCTCATCAACAATTCTTGCATAAAGAACTTTGAGGCTAGGCCTGAATCCTGCCCGAGGAGGTGCTTGAGTGTTTTTCTTGCTCCTTAATGCTTGCAATGATGGATGACTAGTGCTTGCTTCTTTCTTCCTCTTGAATAAAGGCTTAGACTCTGGAGGAGTATCTTTGGGCGCAGAAGGAGTATTATCTTCCTTATCCTTATGACTGTCATCTTTCTCAATTTGTATCTTCTTTACCTTGGGATCTTCTTATTCTTCTATTGCACTCTTCAATTCTAGAGCAATCTTCTCATCCCTTGCTTTATCAAGGTCTTCTTGTGATACACCATGAATTCTTAGGATCTCTGATGTGACCTTTGCAACCTTTCTCTTTGTTGCAGCACTGTTCAGCTTAGCATCAACTTCTCTAGTCTTTTCTTCATAGGTTCCTCACCTAGGTTCATCGGCATCCTTTGAGGCTGATAGTAGTACCTATGCATATGCTTCAAGAACTTGTTCTTAAACCTCATACCCAAGTGGATGAATCCACTTAGTTCTAGGTTCCACAACTTACATACATGTAGTATCAATCTCCACCATGAAGCATATTGTATCTTTATACTGTTCTACAATACTCTTAGGAATCTTATACCTCATCTGCATCTTTTCTCTGAAGGTCTTCAATTCCAAAGTAATGTAATCTATAAGTGTGCTTTATGTGGTTTCCTTATTTGATATCTGAGGCATGGTAGGAATGGACTTTCCTAGATACAAGTCTGACACTTTACCAACTATATGAAGGTACATATAGATGATTAGGGACCCAAACTTGAATACCTTAGTCTTGTCATATTTTATAGCTTTGATATTGTCTATCAACTTGTGAGCAAGGCTTTTGAGGATCCTGTTATCTATTTTGAAAGGCTCAAATCAATCAAACATTAAGAGTTTAATCTAGCAGAAAATCAAATCAAAACAAGGAAACTCTAAGCTAAGCCACCTCAGATTGAGCTAAAAACAGGTGCACCTAAGCACTGTTTGATTTGCTCTTGCTTAAGGGGATGTGGGTGTGCTCTCTAAGCACTTGGAGGATACTCTAATGCATTTTAAGATGGATTTAGATCCATGAAAACCTCATAAATGGCACAAAACAGGTATAGAACACCTGATTTACCCCTAAGGCCTCAAGGATCCAAATGATGTTGAAATGAAGATTAAGCTATATGATGCTTATGCTAAGATTGATTTTAGACCAAATAGAGATTTGATATGATGCTATATGCTATGCAAAACAATGAAGTAAACTAAATTAATCCATTATTGCTAAGCTATGATGTGTAAGAAAGCTTGAAGAAAACAAATAAATCTAACAATTAGGAATGATTATGCTAGAGCTAGAAGTAAAAGAGCATGATAACAATGCATGAAGATGAAAGACTAAGCTAATGAATTGCTCTTGGAAGAGGGAGCATTTATAGGATTTCCTAAGGGCTTGGGTTAGGAAGAAAGGTTAGAGTTTGGGATAAGGTTAGGGTCTTGAGTCAAGGGGATAAGGATGAAGACTTTCTAGAAGAGTCTAGGCTTTGGATGAGGATAAAGACTTTCTAGAAAAGTTTAGGCTTTCTAGGGATAAATATGGAATTTAGGAAATAAATAAAATTTTATTTATCCAAAAGGCTTTAATGAGTTTGAGGCTCATTAGGGGCAGGGTTTGACTAGGAGTCAAAGGAGACTTAGATTAGCTTAGGGAAAGTAGGTAATTTCCCCTAAATGGGTTTAGGGAAGGATTAGGAAAGTTCTAGAAGAGTCTAGAGTTTTCCTAGGGTAATTAGGAATTGAAGATTAATATTTAATCTTAATTAAATATCTTGAGTTGGGATTAGGGTTAGGAAATGATGGGATTAGCCTTTAATCAAAATTAAAGAGAGATTAGAAGATTCTAGAAGAGGTTAGTGGTCTTAAGGGAATTGGCTAAGTTTTGGGCAAAAAATAAATAAATTATTTATTTTGAGATTTTTGGTCAATTTATTAATTAAATAATTAATAAATAAGGAGATAATGTTTAAATAAGATTTAAACATTTTTGGGAAGGATTTCTTAATTAAATATTTTTAATTAAGATAAAGGGATTTAATGGCATAAAAATTAATTAATTAATTAATTAATTAATTAATGATGATGTCATCAGGGATTTTCAAAAAATAAAAATACTTTATTTTCTAAAAGATTTTTAGGTGTCTACATTTTGCCCCTCTTTGATGTGATGCGTCAAAGACAAGAAAATAAGATGCCCAAGTCTAGAATTTAGAAGAATGAGGGGTTGTGCCCCCTCGAGAAAATAATGCAAGGAGTAAACGTTGTGGAATTTTCTCGAAAGGAAACAGAGAAGGAAGGACCTAGGAAGAAGGGGAGATAAATAACCAAGATTCCAAGAGCAAAGATGAGTGAATGCAAGATGAGATGGAATGTAAAATGCAGGATGCAGCTACATGAGAGATGCAAGATGCAAGATTAATCTATATGATGCAGGATGGGGAGCTCCATGCTTTAGATCTTTTAGAGAGCACAACCTATTTTGATATAGCAACAATAGAGACCTGCCAAGGTTATGAAAGAACACAAGGCCTTGTCACCAGTGTTGCATAGGACTGACGCTAAAAAGACATGCAGGGTTGCCCTAGCATCACACATGAAACCCGAAGGAGGCATGGTGGAAAGGATGTTGAAGAAACCACAAACACACGACTGACTCACAGGAAGAAGCAAAAAATCAAAAGACCTTGCCCCAGATTGTCCTTATTCATAGTGCACCATGATATAAAGGATCGTGGTGACTTTGAGTAGAGAACAACGAGAAGCCATAAAAGATTAACAAGACCCAAAGGACAAAATCCAAGGTCAAAATGATAACTCCAAAAGACAACCTTTGCCAAGGAGAGAGATTTGATTTGATTGATGGTGGGAAGATTGGTCTGAACGTGTGGAAGGATACATCGACACAGACCTAGTGTGCTTGGTGGAAGATTAGGTCAGACGGGAAGGATACAACTAAGGGGAACCGTGATTAGGCTTAGGTCAGACAAAATAGAAGGATACATCTATGCGGACCCAATGCTGATGGGGAGAATGTTGTGTTGCTAATTGGCAAATGATGAAGTTCAAAGATGGTCATGATGATTAAGGATAGTCGACAATTGATGTTGCTGAAGTGCGAGGTTGGGTAGGACAAGATTTTTGACCAGATACTGCTGCAAGACTAACAAGGATATGTACAACAAGAAGGGGATGATATGTACAATGGATATATACAGAAGCTCAGGATTAGGATGTACAAAGAACCTAGGGATGAAGCTGAAAACTCCAAAGATATGCAAGATGATGCCTCAGTTGGGCTGGATAGACAAGATGGACTGACGGAAGATGTGTCCTGAAATAACATAGATTTGGGAAGGACATATCCCAATGATGATGATTGGATTGAGATCAAGGCTAGCTACAAGACTAAGGATGTGATTGGATTGGTTGGCTTGATCTTGGATGTTGGATAGCTAGAGGATGTGGATAGGATTGGAAGATGGCTTGCAATGTTTGGAGATGAATGAATGGCATTGAATTGCATGAGGTTATCCTATAGCTAGATACTAATGACAAGGGAAGACATCTAAGTGATGGCAATGTGGAGGAATTGCTGAGGGATTAATGCTAGAGAAAAATGCTTGGGATTTGGATGGAGGAAGATTTGGATTTGGATGGAAGAATGCTTAGGAGACTTGGATAGCAGATTTTCTTGAGGATTGAAAGATGGATGCTGGAGGAACTGCTGAGGAATTTGGATAGAGGAATGCTCAGGGAGATTGGATGGTGGATTTTCTTAAGGATTGGAAGATGGATGATTTTGGATGAAAGATAGTCTCCAAGGAATATGTCACCAAGGAATAAGATGCCCCCTGCTTAGGATAGTTTCATGTATTTCAGAGACATTAGGATGGGGTACGATTGAATGGAAGAACTGCCAACAAGAGGATGAGGAAGGTAGATGGAAGATAGGATGAATGGATTGGATAGAGGATATGTAGCTAAAAGGTGTGATGGATGCCAAGAAGGTGTCCAAAAGCATGTATACCTGGTAGTCTTTGTTTTATCATCAAGATCCAAAGGAGGATGAAGGAGGTGAGAGACAAATGGGATGGAGGAGATGTTGGATAAGACGCTGATAGAAGGGAATGGCCCCCAACTGCAGAAAGGAATTGGGGGGACCTACGCATGACACCTGTTTGCTAGGTTTTCACCATGGTACTTGTCCAAGGTGCTTGAATTGCCAAGTTTTCACCATAGGATGAATGTTCTTCTCTTTTCTTTTTTGATACTTTTCTCTTGATTTTTTCCAATTTTTATGGATTTTTTTATTTTTCGCTAACTTTGATGTTGACCTTCTGATATTCTGATGTGTTGATATCTTTCTTCACTGATCTTCTGATTTGTTGCTAACATTTTCTGATTTTTTTGCTGCCTTTTCAATTTCTCGGGATGTTGGTACAACTTTATTGGGATGGAGGGATTATGCAAAGGCATGGATAAGATGGGGTAGATGGGAGATATGGTGGTAGAAATTGTTTGGATGGAAAGATGGAAAGTGATAATGATAGGGAGATTCTATTAGGACCAACATTGGCACATGTTGCAAGGAAGGTGGATGAAGCGGATAGGATATGGAAGATAGAGGTGGATGTGATGGAGGATTTACGCTAGGAGATTTCAAATCTTTGGGACCCAAAATAGATTTAGGAGATGCAGGAGAAGACTGAGTAGCTGGGGGATTAGCAACTTTGGATGCCATTGTGGATGTCTCTTTTAGATGCATTACATCTTTTTGCTTTGGGATCCGCATCATTTTTGCTTTAGCTTTGGTGGGCCTTTGTGGCCATTGGTATGCATCAGATTTTTCTTTTTCTTTGCTGAGCCTTAGTGGCCATGTAGTAAATTTTTCTTGTGCTTTGTTGGGCCTTTGTGGCCATAGGAATGTGTTAGATTGCTTGATTGGATTTTTCTTGGGTTGAGCATGTCATTTAGACTGGACATGGCAATCCTTAGATCTGTGTGGATATTTCCTTTTATTCATATTGGATATGGCATCCAAATTGTGGGGAGCATCAGAGTGAATATGAGGAGATGTGTGGGATGGAGGAAATATGGATGGAGAGATGGAAGGAGATTGGTAGATAGGATATGTGGGAATGTGCCTTTGTTGATCCTGACTAGTGATGTTTGGATTTTGGATAAAGGACTGAGTAGGATAAGATGGTGGATGATATTTTGGGATATAAGGTCCCAAAATGGATTGGGTATGTAGAGGATATGTGCTGGAAGATTTTGGGACATAGGGACCCAAAATGGATTTAGAGGATGAAGGAGGAATGTGATAGGTTGTCCAACACTATAATGATGGAGGAGGAGGAATGGCATTGTATGCTTTGGAAGATGTGATGGTGGGTTTGGAAGGATGCTTGAATTTAGCTTTAGCTATACCATAATTTCTGGAGGAAGTGCCTTCTTCTGATGTGTGACCAATGCCACATAACTTTGGATGTTTCTTGTCTTGAATGGGCTCCAGATTTCCTTGTTCACAAGAGCCTAGGCCTTTGCCTTGATAATTCCATTTCTTGAGCATTTTATCCAAACAAGGATATTTCTGACTTGGGGAATATGATAAACACCTAGTTTCTGGTTCCCTGATGGAAGATATAGAACTTATTGTTTCTACTTCAAGTGGACTGCCTTTGACAAATGTAAGTGATCCAAGAGGATAGAGTGATGGCAGTGGGATAGTTTGCATTGGAAGATCCTCAAGAGGAGAGGATATGATGGTGGGATTTTGACTGGGATTGGGGGATGGTAATGGATCTTCAGTTGGAGAAATTGGGATGATAGGATCTTGGATTGGAGGAATTGGGATTATAGGATTTTGGATTGGGGGTGATGGAAGCAATAGAACATGTGATGGGGGAAGTGAGGGGATTGGATCTTGATTTTCTTCTGCGAGTATTTCAACATGTTTTTGGGAAAGATCTTGACATGGTAAGATTTGTGTGGATAGAATGTTGGGGGATGCATGGATGGACTCTTCAGATGGGGTGGATGGAAGGATGAGAGATTCTGTAGCTATGATGTCTAGAAGAAGGAAGAACTCTTCAGATGGTATGGATGAAAGGATGGAAGATTCTACAGCTGTGATGGTAGGAAGAAGGGTGAACTCATGGGGCTCACTGGATGTGCTTTGGATAATGCTAGGAGGAGGTGATGTTGGTAGGCATTGGATGGAGACTTCAGATGGAAGGGACTCAATGATGCTAGGAGATGGAAGAGGATCAATGTATGAAAGGAAAATGATGGATGGGAGTGATGGATGGGCCTCATTAGTGATGGCTTCACATGAAGGTTTGAGATGGCTTGGCTCTTCAACTTTAGGAGTGGGATTTTTTTTTGGCTTCCTTGTGAAACTCCTTGGAGACTTTTGTGGTGAAGAAGGATTGGAATGTGGAGGAGATGGAAAGCTAGGATATTCCTCATATGAAGATGGTGTGGAAGATTGTGAACTTTCTTGAGGGGATGACGGTGCAGACGAGGAGTTGGAGGATGGTGGGTTGGGAGAAAGGATTGGAAGACTTGGTTTTTGGTTTTGAGAATGATTTGGAGGATAAGTAGATGGAGGGTTCAAATAAAGGATGGGAAGACTAGGATTTTGGATTTGGGGGTGATTTGGAGGATGAGTGGATGGAGGTTTTAGATAAGGGAAGTAGCACGAGGTGTTTCTATGGGGTGATGGTGATTGGGATATGACCATAGTAGGAGATGGAGGTATGAAGGATGCATATGGAGGATGTGTAGGTTTAAGATAGGGATAAGTTGTGGATGGATAAGATAATGGATTTTCCTTGCCAAGGACATGAAAGGGGTTGCTAGTGGATAAGCGTGAAGGCATGATATGATATTTTGGAGGAATGATTGGATGCTGGGGGATGTTTGGAGAAAACCTGCTAAGATTTTCAAAATATGCATCGTGATCTACAAGGCTTTCATCATCTTTGGGATAGGATGGATTGAGGGGAGAGACATAATAACCAAACTCATCATAATAGTTTTGAGACATGCTGACTTGTGGATGAGTCAGATAGGAATGAAGGATGAAGATGGATTGGAAGACTAAGACTCAGATTGGGATGACTGACAGGATCATACTAGGATTGGATTTGGCTTAAGATTGGAAGAAGACTGACTCTAGAGGAAGATAGACAAGGGGAAGGGGGATGACCAAGATGACTCTGCTAACCTAAGATAGGAGGAAAGGATGACAAGACTGGATTGAATATGACTGGAGGACCATGATTTGAGTTTCTGAAAGCCTTGGATATTTTTTTGGATTTTGGGAGGATTTGGACTGACATGGTTGTTCTGAGTATCTTGAACCAAGTTGTAGATCAGTTTGATGTTTTTTCCAATGGAAAAGGATAGATTTCAACAAATATTTTGGAAAAGCAATCTCCACAAGGGACAAAGCAACCTTGTGGGATATAAACAAGATAACTGACTCTGATAAAGCTTTGAAAAGTGTATGTTCCAACAAGTGTTTTCACAGAGCTTCTAACTATCAAGCACTTCAAACAGATCTACCTAAGGAAGGTGACTATCAAAATCACTTGCCTAGAGCTTGGTACCCCCTAGAAGGGAATACAAATGGTGAGTAATCTTGAGGTGACCCGGTAAACCCCTTGGAATCAGTCCTTGCACAAGGATTTTGAAACTTTCAGATGTAGATAGGGTAGCCTCTATTTTATTAGGTTTCTAATAGTTCCGTGGAGTCTCCATACCCGGTTATGCTGACCGCCTGTGACTCACTTAAGAGCCTAGTCAACAACGCTAGGGGAGGAATATTTACCTTTCCCCAGACATTTGCATTTGGCACAAGACGCCCATGGATTAGGAGATATAAGTGAGTACTTTTTTCCTTCACTTTATTTATATACCGGTGTGGGGGATACTGGTTTGAGGTCGTTCTCCAAGGAGAAAGTGCTTTTCTCCCCTGGACAGGCCTCGCTAGAAGTAGAACAAGTGAACTTGTCTAAGTTCAAATGTTTTACGTCACTTACTCTAATAGGATTTTGCAAGAAAATGAAAGCTCCTAGATGCACATCAAGAAAGTTGTTCTTCTTCCCAATTTGATTAAGTGTGTTTGAACTTTGAAATTTTGAAGACACAAGTGCTTAGATTTTGATTTGTTCTTTCTCCAAAATGTAAATGATTTGAGTGATTGTAAGTTCTTTCCTTTTGGGCATTCAAGATTGATATTTGCGAGTTGATTTAAGAACTTTGAAGATGTGCTTTATTTTATCCTTTAGATCATTTAAGATTGAGTTTGTTTGCTTGCTTTGAAATTTGAAACAAGAGAGGGAATAGAGTTGTTCATTTCTTTTAGTGCATTCAAGATTGGATTTGATTTTCAAAATGATAATGACACTTTAGGACCTAAGTTCTTTCCTTTAGTTTCATTCAAGATTTGTTTTGACCTTTGATTGCAATTAAAAAAAATGAATTTCAGTCCCAAGCAAATTAAGACAGAAAAAAAAAAAAAAAAAAAAGCGACACTGTCCAGCTCATATGCGATGCTGGAAAATACAGAAGCGACACCAAAGACTCTCAGGTGACATTTTAAATGTTACAGGTGACAGATAAATATGCAAAGGCAATGGAGAGATTTTCCAGGTGACAAAGAAATGACTACAGGCAGCACAGAAAGACTTAAAGGCAACACACAAATATTCTGAGTGATGATGGAATGTTTACAAGCAAGACTTCCGTACCCAAAGGCGTGAAAGCTTATGTCTCAAGTGTGATTTCTTAAGTTGCAGGCATGATTTAATTACTTGTAGGTGATAGAAGAAGAATTTTGAGACAAAATAGAAGTTATTGATGGTGAAAATCTATCAATAAACAGGCGTGAATACAGAGCTTGTAGGCATCATTTCATTGCTTGAAGGCATGATTTAATTGCTTGAAGGCATGACTGTATTGTGTGTAGGTGACATTTCTTTGCTTAAAGGAAACATTTAATTGTTGTAGGTGACATTTAATTGCTATAGGCAACATTTCATTTGTTTCCTGCAAATACAAGAATATGAAGTATGATCTAATCAAAGTGATTGTGGTTTTGGTCCCACCGGGCGTGCCAGAATGTGAGCAAGGCTTTTGAGGATCCTGTTATCTATTTTGAAAGGCTCAACTCAATCAAACATTAAGAGTTTAATGTAGCATAAAATCAAGTCAAAACAAAAAAACTTTAAGCTAAGCCACCTCGGATTGAGCTAAAAATAGGTGCACCCAAGCATGTTTGATTTGCTCTTGCTTAAGGGGATGTGGGTGTGCTCTCTAAGAACTTGGAGCATACTCTAATGCATTTTAAGATGGATTTAGATCCATGAAAACCTCATAAAGGGCACAAAATAGGTATAGAACACCTGATTTGCCCCTAAGGCCTCAAGGATCCAAATGATGTTGAAATGAAGATTAAGCTATATGATGCTTATGCTAAGATTGATTTTAGACCAAATAGAGATGTGATATGATGCTATATGCTATGCAAAACAATGAAGTAAACTAAGTTAATCCATTATTGCTAAGCTATGATGTGTAAGAAAGCTTGAAGAAAACAAATAAATCTAACAATTAGGAATGATTATGCTAGAGCTAGAAGTAAAAGAGCATGATAACAATGCATGAAGATGAAAAACTAAGCTAATGAATTGCTCTTGGAAGAGGGAGCATTTATAGGATTTCCTAAGGGCTTGGGTTAGGAAGAAAGGTTAGAGTTTGGGGTAAGGTTAGGGTCTTGAGTCAAGGGGATAAGGATGAAGACTTTCTAGAAGAGTCTAGGCTTTGGATGAGGATAAAGACTTTCTAGAAAAGTCTAGGCTTTCTAGGGATAAATATGGAATTTAGGAAATAAATAAAATTTTATTTATCCAAAAGGCTTTAATGAGTTTGAGGCTCATTAGGGGCAGGGTTTGACTAGGAGTCAAAGGAGACTTAGATTAGCTTAGGGAAAGTAGGTAATTTCCCCTAAATGGGTTTAGGGAAGGATTAGGAAAGTTCTAGAAGAGTCTAGAGTTTTCCTAGGGTAATTAGGAATTGAGGATTAATATTTAATCTTAATTAAATATCTTGAGTTGGGATTAGGGTTAGGAAATGATGGGATTAGCCTTTAATCGAAATTAAAGAGGGATTAGAAGATTCTAGAAGAGGTTAGTGGTCTTAAGGGAATTGGCCAAGTTTTGGGCAAAAAATAAATTAATTATTTATTTTGGGATTTTGGTCAATTTATTAATTAAATAATTAATAAATAAGGAGATAATGTTTAAATAAGATTTAAACATTTTTGGGAGGGATTTCTTAATTAAATATTTTTAATTAAGATAAAGAGATTTAATGGCATAAAAATAAATTAATTAATTAAATAAATAATTAATTAATAAATGATGATGTCATCAGGGATTTTTAGAAAATAAAAATACTTTATTTTCTAAAGGATTTTTAGGTGTCTACACAACTATGCATGCAAGATTTCACATAAGTTGAACTATCCATCTTCTCGCACAAGTTAGATGGCTGCTAGAATAGTGCCTGCAAACACACTATTCACCTTGCTGGTGTGATGAAATATGTAACCCAATATCATTGATATCAACTTGATGTCTGGTTGCTCTATAGGCTCAATGGTCATGCCATGCTTATCACTTCTGGATTTACACACTTGCTCCACCATTTTCTTGACATCCTTACCCATAGGAAGGATGGTGCCTGTCTTAGAAAGGCCTGTCATCTCATGAATTAGGTCTCATGTTATTCTTACTGGTACATCTCCAATCCAAAACAAGTCATCATGTATTATGCTCAATAACCACTCTGAGTATGAATGCAATCAGTAAACAAACATCTTTTTGTGTACTTAAAGAAATTTTCCATTAATGCAAATCGCATAAACCAAGCTGTCACTTCAAATTTTTAAACTTGAGTTCTGCTAACAATCAGCATGTGCGCTCTTGCACAAAGGTTCCAATACACTCCAATAGCTTAAGTCCAAAGGTGCATATTCTGAGGATGAGTATACTAGCCACGCAGGGGTCTAGAGCTAAATTAGCTCCCCCTATGACCCTGAGGGCTATTCATGCAAATGTAGAGGGTGCGTCCACTGGGGATGCATCCAATACATTACCATCAACATTTTCTTTCTTTCCATCTGACCAAATCATGCTCGCATCTTCTAATGCCTTCACAAACTTGACTTCTACTTTAGGATCCAAAACTGGTTCTTCGGCCTTTTTAGGGCTTTCCTGACCTTGTGTCCTTGATCTACAAAACTTTGAGATATGTCTAGCCTTGTTACAGGTGTGACAAATCACTGGAGGTCTATTATTCCTCGGCACATTGACATGAGTCACCATTCTACATTTTTTGTTGTATGACCATTATAGTTACATATCTGACATGTAACATTCTAAGAACTTCTTGCATTGGTCTAATTTTGATTTCTTTGATTATGTTGAATCCTATTCTTCTTACTAGTCTTGCAATTTATTTCTCTATGACCAAATCTATTACATGTATAACAATAACCATTAAAAGGCTTTACCTCTATATAGTTTCTTGCAATGTGTCCATGCTTGTTACATGCAAAATAGGTGTGTTCAATAGGCTTGTGCTCATTTTTAGGAGGACTACCATTGTCTTTGGTTTGATCTTCAGTCTTCTCAGTATCAGTAGATTCCTTGTTTGTCTCCTTTCTTGCTCGCATCTTATCAATCTGATTTTTTGCTTCATTGTATCCAATATAGCTAGTGTCTCCTTTGACTCTTCTTGCATACAACTAAGATTCTATCAAATTAGAACTGGTGTGCAATTTGTCAATGTGGTTCTTTGCATCTTTCATTTCAAACTCCAATCTTTCTTTGCAATTCTTTAGATCCAAGATTTCCAAATTTTCTTCCCTTAACTCTTCATTGAGTTGAAGGTTCTCCTTTACTTGTTCGTTGTAGACATCTTGATTATTCATTAGTTTGTCATCAAGTTATTCAAGCTGACTCACTAAGGATGCATTTTCTTCATTCAACTTCTTGGGTTTTTTTTCAAGATCACTGTTAGAGCATCCCTTCAAATCTTTTCTTAGTCTCTTGATAACTAATTGAGCATCACTAACTTTTTCTTTTAGTTTTTCAATTTCTCTTTCTGAGTTTTCCAAGTCTTCAAGAGCTGCTGCAAGATTCTTCTTCAAATCTTCTTTGTCCATGATCTCCTCAAGTGGTTAAACTTCTTTACTGAGGACCAGAGCTCTCATACCAATTGTTAGGAATGGGAACACTGAGAGGGGGGGTGGGGGGGGTGAATCAGTGTTCACTTTATTTTAAATTTTCACTTTAATCTAAATACTGAATTATAAATGCTTAAGTACTGAATTAAACATTCACATAAACATGAAACATGAAATCAACACATGACACCAATATGGTTACGGGTCGGTGGGACTTGATACCCACTAATAATTTTCTCTAGTGTTTTGTGATCCTTGTTAGAAGATCCTCTACCATGTTAGGAGTAGCTTTACAATGCTTTTAGTATAGTAGACCTTGTTAAGGGTCAGACCCTATTAGGATTCTTTTACAATGATCCCTGTTAGGGGAGTGGAATCACTGTCCTAGAGCTCACTGCTCAAATGATGAAGGCTACAACCTTCTAAATCAGATACACACTATATATGCAGGTGAACTGTTATTATGACACTGCTTGTTAGATTAGTTCCTTTGGTCTGCTAATGCTTTGACGTCTTGAAAAGCTTTAATACATCATATTCTCTCTTCACATACCTTTTCTCTACTTCTCACAACTCTATTTTCACTTCCATATCGAATATAATGGGCACACCTTATATTTATGCACTCATACCAATTATACAATTAGGTCGGCCCTATAACTAATTACAAATAATGCTTCCAAATGAATTGGCTTAAGTGTGCTTACAATTATACATATACATATGTTGGAAACCTAAATACAATGGGTGCATAGCCTCTACAACATTAATTTACAATCACAAACCAAAATACTCACTGTCGGCTCTATGCTCTATTCTCTGCTGGCACACACTGGTTGTGCAACTTTAACTGACTGTAACTTTCACATCTTTGTATATCTACTTATGTGATCTTAGACTAAGCATGAGTATAGTCTAACAACCTTAAATTCTAGGGTGCATATCATAATTCATCTGTACGCATGGGTACAGGTGCTCTGAGCTGCAGGAACTCTGTATGTTGTCCAGTCTTCAACACTTAACTAATTTTTTATCTTTACACTTAGTGCACTAACTCCAAACTTCTATATGAATTTGATTCCATAATGACAACACTATATCTAGTCATATACTTTAGTATAGACAACTTGCCAACGTGTACTAGTCTCAAGGTAAAAACAATTTACTTAAGCCACCATATAAGTATCATCCTAAAGTTTAAATAGACATTGACTATGGATTGACTATCATTTTCAAGCTTGAGTGAGGATTCATACCACACACCATTTGCAGATTTGTACACAACATTGATTTAGGCTAGAGGTAAACTACATGTGTCATGTAAACAACATGGTTGAATGCAATCTCTTTTGCATTTTTTTAAGAGTTTTCACACCAATACAAGTGTAAATAACACATTGAATGTAATCTACGAACACTATGTGATATGAAGTCTCCCTAAAGTTTGAAATGTATTAGTCCTCATGTTATTGCCAAAATTAAATCCAAATATTTTTCATATTCTTCTGAAATTTCTATGTCGTGGTAGACAAATTTTCTAAAATGAGTTATTTTATTCCATGTAGAACTACCTATGATGCTAGTTACATTGCACATCTTTTCTTTAAGGAGGTTGTAAGGATACATGGACTCCCACTAAGCATTCTATTAGACAGGAATAGTAAGTTCATGAGCCATTTTTGGAAAACCTTATGGAAAAGACTTGGAACTAACCTATCATTTAGCTTGGCTTACCATCCACAAACAGATGAAGAGTGGACATGCAAAGGATTTCACACCAATTAAATTTTTCCCATAACTAGGAGGCCCATAGAGAAGAATACCCTTTGGGGGCTTCACACCAATAGATTTGAAGAGTTATGGGTGTCTAAGAGGAAGCTCTACCAATTCATGGATCACCAGTCAGAATTAGTTGAACTAGACTTTCTTTGTTGTAGAATTGATTTAGTATAGAATATTTTCTAGCAGGATTTTTTTTTAAAAAGAAAGGTTTTTGTAGCATTATCTACCACTTGAGAAAAAGTTTCCATAGCTAAATTTCCTTGCCACAGTTAATATTTCTCTAAAGACTTACAAGTTAGTAAGTCCTCGGCTAGAAAAGACACATTTGTCACTTCATTAAGATGACAATTGTGTACTAAGTTTCCTAACTATATAATTCATCATCATCTTTATTATCTATTGTAGTGAATGCATTCGAAGCACTAGTAGAAGCACCAAGAAATCAAAATTTAGAACCAAAGCCTCGAGATTGTTGTAGTATTTTTGCAAAGGCTTGATACTTCTAAATATCAGTATCACTGACACTTCTTCAGGCATATTTCATTGACTCCTCAAAATGAGCAGCCTTTATTTCAGCTACCTCATCACTATCATCCTCATCCATTGCCTCGGGGTTCTCACTTCTTTTTCTTTCATGTTCAATATTATCCTGTAAAAGTGCAGAGGAAAGAGATGATGGATCACCAATCAGAGCCTATCTCTCAAATAGTTCAAACAAAATGAAAAACCTACAGTTTCATGTAGAGCAGAGCAGATGGATTGCTAGAGCCTAAAGAAGTCTAGAAAATAGAATGAGCAGGGACCCGCTCACAACAAGCAGCAGAATGAGTGTGGACACCTGAAGATAAATATCTAGACTAATCACCAATCAGGATCCCGTTGGTGATTAGTCTGGATATTTATCTTCAATTTTTTTTAAACACTGTACGTTTTGTCAAAATTTTGACCCACCTGCATCGAAAGTTTGGCATAAATCGACCATTCTGTGTCAAAATGTGGTGTCACGGGTTTAGCATCCTAGTCGAAGCTGCTAAATATTTTGACCAGCTGTGGTTGAAATATGACCATCATGAGTTTGGCTTCCTGGTCAGAGTGACCAAATTTTTCAACAAATATTAATTTATATTGGTCAAAAGATCGACCAATACATGAACACATGCCAATGTTATTTTCGGCCTAGATTTCCCTGATTTTTGAACAATATTGGCATTGATCATTTGATGGTTTTAGGTATGGGTCAATATTTTGACACAGATAATAGTGATGAACTAGTTGGTCGACTATTTGACCATGTTAGGTAGAAAATTTGACCAATATTGCATCGAAAAATGGTGCAAAATGTACTAGTGTATAGGTCTATGAGCTCTTTCTTCTGGTTGAATCGCTTCTTCCTCATTATTCTATTCAACTATATATTACACTTCAGGTTGCACATACACAATCTCTTGGACATTCTTTGATTCTTTCTTGTTGAATTCATCAGATTTCACAAGATATTCATTCACCTTCACATTTATCCTTTCAATCATCTTGTTTTTCCTTTTGTTGAAACACTAGTAGGCCTTTCTTTTAGTAGAGTATCCAAAGAAAATACCGTCATCACTCTTTGGATCAAATTTTCTTGTGAACTCATCTCTCTTGATATAGCATCTACCACAAAAGACTTTTAAATACTTAACACTAGGTGTATGACCATACCACAATTTATAAGGTGTCTTACTAGTTCCTTTCTTTACTTTTACCCAGTTCAATGTGTATACTACAGTGCTAATGGATTTTATCAAATACATCTTAGGTACACTATCTTGAATCATCATTGTCTTGGCTACATCTACTATAGTCATGTTCCCCCTTTTTGCAATACCATTCTTCAATGGAGTTCTTGGAGATGATATATGTATTTTGATTCCATTCTCCTCACAATATTAAATAAAATCTCATGATGTAAACCATCCTCCTTTGTCTGACCTTAAGGACTTCAAGATTTTTTCTATTTCATTCTCAACAAGTGCCCCAAACACTTTGAACTTGTAGAAAACTTTAGATTTATCCTTTAAGAATGTCACCCATATCATCCTTGAATAGTCATAAATAAATAAATTAAAATATTTATCACCATGATAAATCTTTTTTCTCATAGGACCACAAAGATCATTATGTACCAAATTTAATATATTCTTAGATAAAAATTCATTACTACTGAAGTAGAACCAGTTAGTTTACCCAGCTAACATTCTTTACACATTACATTGTCTAGCTTAACTAGTTGTGGTAATCGCCTAACTGCATTTGACTTACTAACTTGGATCATGTTGGTATAACTGATGCAAATGGGATGAGTAATTATGTTAATGGCTTGTTGATGTGTTTTTTCAATTATGTTTTTTTCATTAATGTCAACTTATCTATTCTTAGTTGACTATATTCTTGATGTACCAAGTTATGATGGATAAGATGAATTAAGATTTATGTTATGAATTATGGTATGTGGTTTGGAACATAGTTGATATACATGTTTAAAATTATATATCTATGATCCCACATGTGTATGATGAGTTTTATGCAAGTTACAAATAGTGTGATGAAGATAGAAAATTATTTTAGTAGTGAAGAAGCATAGAAGAAAGATTTGATTGGTGTGTCCCACAGGAATGGAATTAGGTGTTGTGGTCTGAGTTGTGCGATTTTAATGACATTATTGGATTTTTTTCAAATCTCATCAAGATTGATGATCGGTGGACAAAGCTATAGGATTTTGAAGTTCAAGATAGTGAAGAAGGAAAAGAACAGTGAAGAACAATCAGTTAGATTCTTAACTGGTGATGGAAGATCAACTTACGAAGATGGTTAAGTATTCTAGATTATGTGATGACATGTATAAGATGATAAGAAATGTTAGGTATGATTCTTATTGGTCAATTTGATCAATAATTCATGAAGAGGTGCATTAACATAGGTAAGTGTAATATGTTTGACTTTTCTTTGTCAAGTCGATGGTGTGATGGATCTGGAGGCTGAAATGAAGTTGACATTGTAATTGTTAATTGGTGTCACATTTTAGGGTTTGAAGGATTGAGAGATAATTAATTATAATAATGTAATTCAAATGTAATTTGGGTCTTAGTTGACCTAGTTAGTGAAAAAAATATTTTTAATATTTTTGATGTATTGGGAGAAGTATGTGAAAGAGGAAAATCATGAATACAATAGTGCAATTGAAATGTTTGGAAATTCTGCATGTGGGACAGAGATTGAGATTGAACTAGATCTGGAGTAGTCGACGATAAGTTCTATATTCTCATATCATTATTCTTTTTTTTCCCTAATAGTTGCAGTGGGTTAAATCCCTTAACCAGGTAGATCCTAACAAATATTTTCATAAAATCCTATAACAACACAGAACTTTAGCTAGTTTTTGAAGTCCTCTAACAAGGGTACTCCTAACAGAGGTATAGATAAATCCCTTAATTGGGTGGCTCTTAATAGGGTATGTTCTTAACCAGACATCATTTTAATCTTTTAACAAGCCTAAGCTCTTAATTGAGAGTGCTCTAGAAGGGTGTATTTTTCTTAGTGGGTGTCATCCCCACCGTGGTTTTATCCCAAGTTGGGTTTCCATGATAAAAAAAATTGGTGTTATGTCTTAAATTTGTGTGGATGCTTAATTTATCATGTATGTTATCACAAGTAAAATTTATTTACTGCATGCATGTGGTGAGGTTTTGAAGAATAAATTTTATGAGATTAGATTTGTGTTTATTAGTAGATTAACAATTCACCCCCCCCCCCTCTTAGTAATCTTAGGTCCTGATTATTCTAACAATTGGTATCAAAGCATAGTTCCTCTTGGTGATAATCTTAACCACTTGAGATAAAGATTTGATTGACAAGATGTTTAGAAGGGAGGATCCCAAGTTCCTAAAAGATAACTACCTATTATGGGTAGACAAGATGGAGTTGTACATAAGAGGTATGGGTGATCAATAATGGAAGCATGTTGAAAATCAATAAATTGTGCCTTAGGGAACCCTAACTGTAGATCAGTTGAAGAAGAAGCAAGAGAACACACAAGCACAAGAAGCCATAGTAAGTACCCTTTTTTATACTAAATATATTGATGTAAAAGGACTTAGAACGGCTTATGAGGTTTGGAAGAAACTTGAATTAACCTATGGAGGTAACAAGAATTTGCAAAAGGAAAGAGAAGAAAATCTCAAAGGAAAATATGTTGACATGAAAATGGTAGAAGGAGAAAACATTGCTCAGTATGGTGCAAGATGTTGTAATTAGAGGTGTGGGTGGTACCATGGAAGAAGAAGTTGTGGTAAGTAAGATGCTAAGAGCCTTGTTACTTGATTATGTCATTAGAGTGTCATAAATTAATGAACTGAGAACATTTGAAAAGGTGACTATTGATGGACTAATAGATAAGCTTACTGCTTTTGAGATTAATAATTATGGTAACAACATTCCAAAGGTTGAAACTACTTTTGAGGCTTCTATGGTAAGTGTCCCTATAAGAAAAGGCAAAGATTTGATGACTAAATCTGATAGTTTGTCTAGTTCCACCACGGATATAGATGCTATTTTGGAGGATGAGAATCGACAAGGAGAAATTGAAGCTTTGATAACAAGGAGGTTACCTAGAGGAACCAGTAAGTATAAAGGAAAGTTACCTTTAAAATGTTTCTATTGTAACAAGATTGGTCACATTTCTGCTAGGTTTCCTAATGGAGAACAACAAAAGGATAAGGACAAATAGAAGAAGTAAAAAGGAAATCCAAAGAAAAAATGTTATATGGTTGTGGATGGAGATGTAACTGATGAGGAATCTGATGACAATAATTAAGAGGAAATTGTTTTTGTTTCCATAAAGGAAGATCATCTTCTTGGAGACAAAGAAGGTGAAAAAGCACTTATTTCACATATCGGAGAGAATGATGACTGGATCATACACAGTGGGTTCCCACATCATATGACTGGTGATAAAAGTAAGTTTATTAAACAAAATGAAGATGATGGTGGTGTTGTGATATTTGGAAACAATCCACCCTGCTTAGTGAAAGGTAAAGGTACCATCTCTCTTAATGGAAAAAGCATTATAGACAATGTCTATTATGTTGAAGGTCTAACACATAGCTTGTTGAATGTGGGTCAACTTAATGACAAAGGATACCAAACTAAGGTTAAACAAGGAATGGGTAGGATCATTGGAAATTACAGTGATGAGATTTCTACTAGAAGAAAAATTAGAGGTAACTTATTTTAGTTGAACAATTTAGTTAATAGTTGCTTGGTTTCTAGGATTGAAGATATCTGGTTATGGCATAGAAGATTCTGCCATGTAAAATTTGATGGCTTGGTAAAGGTAAGAAAGACCAATGTAGTAGTAGGATTTCCATAACTTGTGAAACTAGATAACCCAATGTGTAAATAGTGTCAACTTGATAAGTTAACTAGTACATCCTTCAAAAGAAAATCTTATTTATCAGAGAAAATACTTATTTAGTACATACTAGTTTGTGGGATCCTATGAGACAAAAGATTTGTAACATGGTGATATATACTTTATCCTATTTACTGATGATTATTCAAGAATAATGTTGGTTACATTTCTTAAGGAGAAATATGATACATTTAACAAGTTTAAGGCTTTCAGAGCACTGGTGGAGAAGGAATCAGGAAAAACTCTAAAGTGCTTAAGATTGGATAGAGGAGCTAAGTTCACATCAGATGATTTTATTAATTATTGTGAAGATAATGGTACAAAAAGACAAATGTTTTCTCTGTAAACTCCTTAAAAAAATGGTATTGTGGAAAGGAATAATAGAACAATTGTTGATGCTACAAGGACTATGTTGATATAGGGAAATATATCAAAGATCTACTGGAGAGAAGAAATAAGTATTGTTGTTTATACTTTCAAATAGGTGCAAGTGAAGAAGGGAATTGATAAAACACCCTATGAATTATGGTATGGTCATTCTCTTAGTGTAAAGTATTTCAAAAAAATTGGAAATAATGTTATATAAAAAGAGATGATTTTTCTGGAAAATTTGATCACAAAAGTGATGAAGGCATATTTTGGGGTTATTCAACTAATAGAAAGCCTTACAAATGTTTTTAAAAAATGACTAATAAAATGATTGAAAGTGCTAATGTGAATATTGACAAATTTCTTCAGAATTCTAAGGAAAAAAAGTAAGAAGGATATTGTATCATCTTAAAATGGAAGCACTTCCATGTTAAGAGTGTTTATCCCTTCGAGTAAGTGGTTTTGGGTCATGTTGAATGCCTTGAATTGATCTTTTCTTGGATCTAGCTCTCTCCCCACTTTCTTCTTCTTTTATGCACTTGATTCCTTCATTCTAGGTGAAATTAGGGTTAGGATCCTGAGGATTCTCCTTAATTTCCCTCTTATATGGCTCTATTTTCTAGGTAGGACTTAAAAATAGGTCCTCCTAGACTTCATCATGTTCATCATAGGATTTTTTACCTCTCCCTGGCACTCTACCCTATTCTGGCATCATTTCTAGGTCTTCGAGCACCCCCGGGACCTCCTATTTCTCACTCTGACTGAGACCCTGAAATATATGCCCTTAAGGTAAAAGTTGACCTAAAGGGGTCAAAGTTGACCTTGACCCTAACTAGGTCATAATCAATCTCATCTTTGACCCTAGGTTCAAATTTCAAGGTCTCGGGATCTCTGGTTGTCGGGTTTCAGAAATAATTATTTTCCCACTTCCGGGTCCACTATTTTGGTCTCTGAAATGGTAAACCCTTAAATTATATTCAATTTAGGTCCATTCCTAAAGGTTTGAAGCCTAATTGGAATTTAATTCCCCAAGGTGGCCCCTCTAGAAGATTGTGCCCTAGATCACTATAAAAGGAAGCCTTCCTCTCTCATTTTGACATCAAGTTTTCTCCATCAAGTTTGTGAGAAGATATCTACATCAAATTTCCAAGAAATCTCATGATTAAGGCATCAATTTTGAAATCTCCTCTCTCAAACTCTCAAGGTGATCAAGAAATCATCCATTCAAGCAAGCATCCATTCAAGCATTCAAGTCCTCTTCTCCATACAAGTTCTCCATTGAAGATCAAGGATTCAAGCATTCAAGCCATTGAAGGGATTTGGTTCAAGCATTCAAGATTCATCATTCAAACCCTAGATCTAGCCATCATGATGGTGTGATCTTACTTCAAGATCCTTTTTTCCATCTTCAAGATCCATTCATTCTTCCCTCAAGGTGAATTCCAAGCATACAATCATGGAGATTTGATTTACATTTGTTGATGTTATGACTAAGCTTTCATATTAACATATTTGATTACATTTCAAATACAATTTTCATATCTATTGAATATCATAACTTCATTGTTATATCTACTTCTACTACTTGCTAGCATTCTCCATCTCAATTTCAATATTATTGTTAATTCCAAACCGGGGTTAGACCAAGGCAAACCCCTCAAAAAAATAACAAAAACCCTCTTTTTCTTGTAGGTACAGGTGCAAAATTTTGGATCTGAGAGTATATTCAAATACCCTTTTCGGTGAACTTTTGAGATCTGTGAACAAGGTCAAAATTGACCTTCAAACAAAAAATGTATCCTTTAACCTTTTATGAGGGTCAAAGACTACCTATTGTCAGAAAGATAAACGATTTCTAGGTGTATACTAATAAAATTAACTTCATAGAATTAGGGTTAATCATCAACAATAAGTGAAATAATAACTAAATACAACCACAATTAAGAAACTATTTAACAAAATCAATGACTAATTGAGCATACTATGGCTCTCTACCTAAGATGTTAATGAATAAGCTCTCACTAATGACAATCCTAGTATGAGAATGATAGAGATAAAACAATATGCTAAAGCTAACAATTATCAAGATGAATGCTAAAATTGCTCTTAAATGCCTTTCTAAACTCAAATTGCAAGAGGTTTGATACAATTCTCAAATAGGTGGTTGATAATAATGAAGGATTTTGGCCTTCCTTTTATAGATTTTCCAATGGTATGGGGTGTAGTTGTGTTTAATCATGGTTGATTTGGAGTTAAGTCTTTGGTTCCACCCTTTGAAGACAAAGCAAAGTTTGTGTCCTCAAAGCTTGGGACAAGTAGACAAGATGGATGGTTAAGATTCCTCTTCACTTTGAGTGAATGAGATTCAATTTGGCTTGATACATGTGAATGTCTTTCCTTTAATCTCATTGGTTAATTGATTTTCTTCCCTCTTGTGTTTGTTGAGAGTAATTGATTTTTATTAATTGATTTAATTGATTTATTTTAGCCATGTACCCCTTGAATGGGTTGAATTTAATTTAATCCAAGACTATACAATTAATTGAATTAATTGTATTTTGATTTGATTGCACTTGATTAAAATGCTCTCAATTTTCCTTTTGATTGAATTAAGATTTGATTTTAATTTTGATTGGCTAATTGTGCATTGTGATTCAATTGATTTAATTATTTCCTTAATTTTCTTTGATTTGACTTGATTTTCTTTGAATTATCATTAAATTGTTTTTGTCCTATTTTTAGGTGATTACAAATGCCCCTCTTTGAGTTGACATGTGAAGCATGTCAATTCAAAGAATACTCTGATCTTGCTTGATAAGGTCTTGATTCATTGATGGTCGATCTTCGATGTTCAATCCTCTAATTCTTGATATGAAATTGCTACAGGTAACGATTGATATGAAACTCTCTTGGTTGATGTGGTTCTGATGATCATTCTCGATATGATGATTGATTTTCTGATCGATATGAAATTCTCTTGATGATTTGATATGATGCCCCTCTTGTTTGATTACGAAAATTTTCAGATAAAAGCTTTTGATTTGATTTGATGATTGGTCTCTTGATTTCCATTGATGTTACTAATGATGTTGATCTGATTATCTGATGGTATGCCCCCTCAAAAATGAAACATATTGTTGTTTTCGATAGATAGGTTTAAATGATTAATTGATATGTTTTCATTTCTGAAAAACACTTTATGATACGCCATAGTTCTCAATTTAGCCCGGTTAATGCAATAGATTAATATAGGTCAAAGTCAATTCTCACCTCAAAATTAGGTCAATTTAGCTTAAATAAGTTGAAAAACCTAGATTTACTATTCATTTTTACTTTTCTCTTATGTGATTTTGTTCTGGTTCTCTTCTACTTTTTGAGATGGTTGTGCCTACTCAAGAGCATCAATTCAAGCGGTGTTAGAGATACATGAGGCCACCTAACTATGGACCTCTGATAAGTTCTTTTTGAACCTTGGTATTGCATTTATTTCTCATTAGTTAGCACTTATTGCATTTTTCAATTCCATCGCTGCTTTAAAATAGTTAAGTCATGCTTAGACCAATTTCACTGTCACTTAGGACATTTAAATGTCACATCCATAGTTTCTAGTGTCGCATATGAGTAGTTTGATGTCACTTAACAAATTTTTTTGGTCACCTGATAATAGAATATTCACATGTAGCCTTAGGATTTAAAAACCAAATTCCATGTATTTTAACTCTTGTGAAACCCTAGCATTTTGATGTTGCGTAGGAAGAATCGACTGTTGCTTAGGTCAATTCAGTGTCACCTGTGAGAAATTTGTAGCTTGAGACAAAAGTAATGTCGCCTGACAAGAATTGTGTGTCACTTAAGGGAAATGTCACCTATGATGAATAAAATCACGCCCGTGGCATTTTTCTCAAAATTTTCACTTGTACTTGACTCTTTTTTTGGTTTTGTTATGAAACATTTAATACATCAAGATGACTGATTCAAATAATATGATTAGGTCAGTTACATTTGAGCTAAACAATTGATTAGGATATCAGTATAGTAATACCAACAAAGTTGATTTGTCAATCTGTTATGATAGGGTGATGGTCTGATATTTTACTCTCAAGATCTAGAGAGATAAAACAAAGATTTTCCTTCCTCAAGATATAGAGTTAGGAGTTTTGATGCGCTCATGATGAGCAAAATGGATTTTAGAATAACTTGATTGACCTTAGATGTTCCTTGATATAATATGCTGATATGATTCTTTTGTTCTTTACCAAACAGGCTGACTTCCCTATATTATATATCCGATCAGTTCTGTCATGGGTTATTGATCTTGGGCAGACACTTATTGCAGTGGAGTTTCATGTTATAGATCTTTGTGGTTTGAGCTTCCTTCTCAATCTTCCCTAGTTCCAGCTGAACCATGGATTATTGATAGATGTCATGGAGCATTGGCACTCCGACCATAATACTTTCCATCTTCCACATGGTGAGATGATGATCACGCCTGAGGACGTGTATCATTTGCTATAGATTCCCTGTCAAGGAGAGATTGTTTATTATGATTCCATCTATGATTCTACTATCTACCAATGAGTGTTTAGGGACAATCTGATTGATGATGATATGATCACATGGCCATAGTTTTCTTCTTTCCCTACATTGCCTGTAGTTCTAGGTGCATTGATTGGTGGTCTACTTCTTCCTGACCGACAAGGTCATAGTTTTTCTGTTGGTTGGGATAGGATTCTAGAGGATTTACTAGCACAACCTCAGTATTTTGATTGGAGTTCTTGTGTGCTAGCGTAGTTATATCAAGATCTCCATGAGGTGGTGTACATAGAGATTTCTTCTTTATCTGCCTATGCTATTATTCTTCAGTTATGGATTTGGGAACATCTTCCTATTACCAGGCCTATTTCTGATAGGAGATGGCTGTGTGGATATCCCTATGCTTTTCTATATATGGGTATGGTGATTCAACATCATTTAGGTCATCTAGATTACTAGAGATGTCAGATAGATGATCTTGATTAGGTTATATGGCATCCATACCTTGATTGTGATCACTGGTGGGAGGATGATGATGAGTTGCCATATAAGTTTGCTCCTCATTGGATGATTAGCTGATCTGATACTATTATTGAGTGGTTTTTTTTTGGTCAAGTTTCTAGACAGTATGGTAGGATACAGGATATGCCTCTGGGCAATGCATTATATGCATGAGTACAAGCTGAGATATCTTTATGGGGCCCTTGTATTAATTATCAATTTTTCGTGACTCAAATTGCTGGTATACCTTTCTATAGATGGGAGATGTTGACAGGTATGGTTGATGCAGGGATGTCCCATGAGTATCGAGACTCATGGTCTCAGAACAGGTTTATTCATTTCATAGATCTAATGGAGCCTATTCCAGCTTGACATGGTGGTGGTGGTGGTGGTGGTGATGATGGGCATGGTGATGGTAGACATCAGAGGTGTCAAGGATGTAGAGATCCTCTAGTTGTTGCTGGTAGAGGATGGGTGAGGGATGGACATGGTTGAGATAGAGCTAGAGATAGACAGGTTGATGCAGTTTAGGTAGTTCATCCTAGAGCAGCAGTTAGACAGGATAGAGTTCATTGACAGCAGAGAGCTTAGAGACAGGCTCATGTTGAGGCTGCTAGGCAAGTTCTTGGGGGTTTAGATCCTTTGGTATAGTTACAGAGAGTTGCCTTGGCATAGCAGGATGATGATGCTCAGCAGGTTCAGGCCCCGTAGGTTCTGGCACAGTAGATGCCTCCACCAATTCAATAGCCACAGGATCATGGATAGGATTCAAAGGATGCTCCTACTATTGGTTCCTGAGCCCGAGATATGCAGTCTATGAGGAGAGATATGTCCACTATTGTGGGGTGTTTAGATCAGGTCACTGCCTTGATGTAGCAGTTTATTTTAGCAGTGGTTGTTTAGAGACCGAGCGGAGCAAGCACTTCTCAGGCTCCTCCTCCATAGGATGATAGAGATCTAGGTGGTTCTGGTGTTGTGGGATCATGATTGATTATTGACATATTCATTTATCATTGATGTCCTCTATTGCACATTTCATGTTATTTGATTGGTCAGAACCTTTGATGTACCACTTTCATGATATTGTATCTGGATATACTTTGATGTACTAGATCCTTTGAGAAACATTCTTTTGATGATATATGATGATCTATTCCTTGATTCTTATTGATGAGGTTATTTATGAGATTATCTTTATATGCATCTATATGATATTTATGATGCATTTACTTTTGATTATATGCAATGGATGCAATGTATCTTATTTTTATGATATAGATAGATGGATGCATTGATGTATGAATATTTATGCGATGTTTTTTTTTTTTCAATGTATGGATGCAAATTTTTTTATGGTCATATGGATATGGATGATCCTATTTTTTTTGTATTTTCAAATGTATGCAATTCTATCCATAACTACATGTATGCAAATGATGTATGAGTAATGATTCTTTTTCTATTTTCTATTTATTTATGTATAATGACTAATGATTAATGCTATGCATGAATGCAAAAGATAATCTCATTTTCATTGTTTTGAATCTAGAATCATGATGTTTGAATTGAACCCCCCCCCCATTTCATTTTCCCCTTTTAATTTTTAAGCTAAGAAAAGCAAAACAAATATATATAATGCACTTAATCTAACATGTATGTAGTTAACTATCATTATTCAAGATTTAGAGCTTATAATTATCATTGAGCATTTTTTGGAATCCTATTTTTTAGTACAACCATCACTAGTTCAACTATGATGATATGAATAATTTTGCCTTTTTCTTTTCTTTCCGATCGGTCTCTTCAGTACAACTATCACTAATTGAAACCAATCATGAGAGTGTGAATACTGATTTTCTCAAATTCTATGTTGCAAGTGGATGTTGGTATTATGATATTGAAGATCAAAATAGCCAAGGTATCTATTTGCGTAAACAAGTAGAAATATCCATTTTATCCTATGTACAAGTCCTCGATGATTCTTTGATGATCACGTCCTTAGACAAATAATACATGATTTAAAACTTTGATTTTAAGAAAGTCATTCAGAAATCAAGAAAATATCATCCTTTCATCATAGCTTGTCTAGTCTAAAACTTTCATCGATTCGCTAGAAAGGAATGATTTCATCAATTGAGCAAACACTTAGAAAGATTTTTGCCATGTTTTTCAAATGCATAGTTCAAGTGTAGTTCCATCCATTTCATAATTTTAATCCTGATAAAGGGTAAGGTCATTTAAGTTCTTGGATCAAATTTTCATTTTAGGCTTACATTGGATTGGGATGTAGATTTGATTAAGTGTTCCTCTTTTGAGTGTGATGAATTGATTCTCTAATTGAATAAAACTTGTTGATGAATCCTTGCTCCTTGAGAGTAGATTGCCCCTAGTTTGATATTGATTTCGTTTATGGGACTTAGGAAAATTTTTTGATTAGGTGACCAAAATCTTAAGGTACTTGCAAATGCAACTATGCGGTTTTATTATGCAATATATACAAATGTTGGGGAATGCAATATTGACAAGGTGACCTTCTATGTATGCAACTGACTTGGACTTTCAATGGTGCCTATTTACCAGGTTTTTACCGATTGAATGGATCAAGCTCTTTTTTTTCTATTTTTAAAGCTTTTTCTCTTTTTTTTCTACCAAGGTGCCTATTTGCTAGGTTTTCACCAAGGCACTTTTTCTTCTTTTTCAATTTTTTTGTATTTATTTTTTTTCAAATTTTTTTTTCCATATTATTAAGGCGCCTATTTGCTAGGTTTTCACCAAGACAACATCTTTTTGAGGATCATATTTGAATGTTTTTCCTTTCTTCATGCTCAATTTTCCACTATTTTTTGATCTTTTGTGCTTTTTCAAATGTTTTTGATATTTTAATCTTTTCCAATGTTTTTGGTATTTTCAAGATCTCTTTTGAACTATGTATAATAAATATGATGCTCTCCATCTGATACTCTTTATACTCTTTCATCTACCTCATGTATAGAACCTCTTGAGATGTATGCTATTTATAGGTTCTTGTAGCGCTTCACCATCACAATCTGATAACTTGTATGTGCTAGTCCCAAAATCTTCAACAATGAGAAATGGTCCTAACCAATTTTCTTCCCACTTTCCTTTTTTCTCTCTTTCTGCTTGGTTCTTGGGATTTTTGCGCAACACTAGGTCACCTATTTGGAATGTCCTTGGCTTGATGTGTTTATTGTAAGATCTTGTCATTCTATTCTGGTACACCTTTAAGTGATCAAAGGCTTCTTTCTAGTTTTCATCCAAGAGTTCTAGTTCTTGTAGCCTAGAAAACCTATAGTCTTCCTCATTTATCAATCCATGCATAGATATCCTCAAGGATGGAAGTTCTACCTCCAAAGGAAAAACTACTTTAGTTCCAAAGACTAAGGAGAAGGGTCTAGCCCCTATTGGTGTCCTTATGCTTGTTCTATAAGCCCACAATGTCAAGTTTATCTTGATATGCCAACCTCTACCAGAATTATCCACCGTTCTCTTCAAGATTTTCAATATGTTTTTGTTTGTTGCTTCAGCTTGTCCATTACCTTGAGGGTAATAGATTGAAGATGAATGATGTATCATGTGAAATTTGGTGCACAATTCCATTATGTCTTTGTTCTTGAAATGCCTTGCGTTATCTGTTATGATGGCATGAGGTACACCATATCTATAAATTATATGATTTAGGATAAACAAGGATATCTATTTGCCTATTGAAGTTGATAGGGGTATAGCTTCCACCCACTTAGTAAAGTATTTCATGGCCGTTATGATGAATTTATGCCCATTCAAAGATGGTAGATGAATCATTCCTATTATATCTAGACCCCGCTGATAGAATGGCCTAGGTGTTGTCATTGGATGAATTTCTTGCGCTGGCGCATGTATCAAATTTCTATGGAATTGACACTTCTTACAAGTTTTTGCAAAGTTACAAGAATCTTTTTCCATGGTAGACCAAAAATATCCTATCCTAAGAAGTTTCTTAGCTAAAGATAATCCGTTTGAGTGTGATCCATAAATTCCTTCATGAATTTCTCGTAAGGCTAAGTTTGATTCTTCCTCTTCTAAACACCTAAGGAGAATTCCATCAAGACTTTTCTGATACAATGTTTTAGAAATTATAGTATATATGGCAACTTGTCTAATGAATCTTTTCTTTTGGTTTCTGGTTTGATTGATAGGAAGGATTTGGTCTTTCAAATAGGTGTAAATTGGTCCATACCAAGGTGAGTCAGTTGTAGTAAGTAGGCAAATGGTATAAGGATGGGTTGGGTCATACGCGGGTTGAGTCACTTCTTCTACCAAGAACTTGTATCTATCACTCTGATCAGGCATCTGCAAAAGTGATCCTAAGGTTGCCATGGTGTCTCCTACTTTGTTCTTTTCTCTCAGCACTTGCTCAAATGTGATGATTATGAAATACTTCTTGAGATTATCCACCATGGTTTTGTAAGGTACTAATTTGTCATCTTTTGTCTGATATTCTTCATTGACTTGATTTATGACTAATTGTGAATCTCCATATACCTTTAATTCTGTCACTTTCCACTCTAATGCCAACTTGATTCCAATAACCAAGGCTTCATATTATTCTATATTATTTGTACATGGAAATAGAAATTTGTATGACTTAGGGATAGTGGATCCTTGAGGCATGATTAGAAGTATGTCTCCTCCTAACCCATGGTGAGTGTAGGAACCATCAAAATAAAGCTGCCATGTTTTTGCCTCAACATTCATGATCTCTACATCTAGGAATTCAACTTGTATAGGATGATCATCATGAAGTGGTGCTTATGTTAATTAGTCTGTAATGACTTGCCCTTTAATTTCTTTTATGTCAACATATTCTATATCAAATTCACTTAGTATCATCACCCACTTTGCTAATCTTCCATTTAATGTTGTTTTGCTTAGTAGATACTTCAAAGGGTCAATTTTGGTAATGACCCTTATCTTGTGGGCTAGCATATAATGGCATAATTTTTGGGAAGCAAAAAATACAGCCAAGCATGCCCTTTCCATGAAGGTATAGTTCAGCTCATATTTGACTAAGGTTCTACTAATGTAGTAGATTGCCTTCTCTTTTCCATTTTCATCCTCTTGTGCTAGAAGTGCCCCCAATGAATTCTCTATTGCTGAAATGTACAAGATTAAGGGCTTGCCTCTGATAGGTGGCATCAATATTGGTGGATTCATGAGGTATGTCTTTAGTAGATTGAAAGCTTCTTCACATTTTTCATCCCACTTGAAGATTGTATCCTTGTGCAAGAGTTGGGTGAAATTATGGCATTTTTCTGCCAATTGAGAGATGAATCTCCTAATGGATTGTATCCTTCCTTGTAAAGATCTCATCTGACTAATGGTTTTAGGTGCTTCCATTTCCATTATGGCCTTCACTTTAGTGGGGTCAACATTTATTCCTTTTGCAGATACAATGTAACCTAAAATTTTGCCAGATTGGACTCCAAAAGCACATTTCTTTGGGTTAAGTCTTACTTTGAACTCTTCTAACCTTTCAAAAAAATTTGCCAAGATAGATAGATGTTATTTTCTTGAATGTGACTTAGCTAGTATGTTTTCCACATAATCCTCCATGAATTTATGCATCATATCATGGAATATTGTAGTCATTTCTCTTTGATAGGTTTCTCTAGCATTTTTCAAGCCAAAAGGCATGACATTCCAACAAAATGTACCCCATGCACATGTAAAGGTAGTTTTATCTTGGTCTTCGGGTGCTATCTTGATCTGATTATAGCCACTAAATCCATCCATAAGTGAAAACATGGAGTGTCCTGTTGTTAGGTCTATAATGGCATCAATGCTCGGAAGTGGGAAATCATCTTTAGGACATGCCAAGTTTAAGTCCCTAAAATCCATGTAGATTTTGATGGACTTATCTGCTTTTGATAATGGCACTATATTGGAGATCCATTGTGCATAATCAATGGCTCTTATAAACCCCACCTTTAATAGCTTCTCTAACTCCACTTTGACAAGTAGGGCTATATGAGGGTGCATTTTCCTTAGTTTTTGCTTGACCGGTTTGGCTCCTTCCTTTATCTTGAGATGATGCATTATCAAATTTGGGTCTAACCCTGGCATATCATCATAACACCATGAAAAGTTAATTTCATTTTCCTTAAATAACTTGATGAACTCTATTCTTTCTTTGCTTGATAGGGATGATGCTAAGTGGATGATCATTGGCTCTATTTTTTATCCAATGTTTATCTTTTTTGTTGGCTCGATTAGAATTGGAGATTTTTCTTCATAGTGATCTGGTAGAACATCCAAACTCCCTTCTATAGGTGCCTCAACTGGGTTTTCACCTTTAGAAACATCCTTTATTTCTTTTTTTCTTTCTTTTGGATCTAATGTTGCCAAAAAGTGGTTTTCAACACTCGATTCTTTTCCTTTTCTATTTTTTTTTATTTTTTCATTTTTTCTTAGATTAAGAGTTTGGATGCTCCCTTTGATCATTTCTTCTTGATAGTCCTTGGTAGAATAAGTTTCAACCATTTTGAGGTATTGGGATAGCGTGTTGTCATTCAAGAAAGTTGGCAAGGTATCGGGTTCAATGGTATCCCATTCAATTAGGTCCGACTGAATGAGAGTTAAAGGGTCAACACTTGGGTTTGTCTCAAATGGGTTTAAAGTGTATATCTCATTGTTGGAGGGTTCATACATTATATCTTGAAGATCTTGGACATGGGCTTCCTCTAAATGCTCTAAAGAAGAAGGATCAAAATCCTCTTCACTAGAATCCACTATGGTTTCTATTGGATAAAACTCATGTGGATTAAACCTAGCATTTGATTCTTCCATAATAGGTACCCATGAAGGAACATATGGCTCACCTACCCCTTGATTTATTTCTATTTCTATGCTTGGCACATCATTTGGACCCTCTAGACTAGAACTAGATGCTTGATTTGAAGTTGATTCTGCCATTAGTCCTTTATTTTTAGTAGAAGCATAGGTATGAATGACATAAATACCCTTGTCTTGGCATGACTCATCTAATACAGTCTCACATTCCCATTCATTAGAATCCTCATCACTATGAGATTCTAATTGTAGTATTTGATCATATAATTTGGGATAATTTTTTTGTGTATATCCTTCTTCAAGATATCCTAAACCTATTTTTTGCTTGGAATCTCGCCATGTGGATTCTAGGGGTTCAATTAGCCCTTCATTTCTTGTGCCTAAAGGTCCTTGACCTTTGTACCCCATCTTTTTCATGATTGAAAACCCTTTACCATATTGATGAGTAGGGATGGTTATATTTTGAATGTGCTTGACTTGAGCACTTGATTCTTCATCCTTGTATAACTAGTTCAGAATTTCATTATCCTCTTCATCCATGGTGGATGATGTACTTTCCCTTACAATTTTTCATTATATTTATGAGGTAGACTTGGAGGTTTTCCAAAGGACTTTGGTGATAAGGGTAGGTCCATCATGGATAAGGAGTATTTGCCTACTCCTTGTTGTTTAATTTTGCATTGCTTATCAAATTTTTTCATCATTTTATCCATCTTTTGATAATGGGCTTCTTTAGTATATCTTTGGACATCTTTGATAGAGTCTTCTTTTGCTTCTTCCATAATATCATCCTCATTAACCTTCTCTTTTCCTTTCGTTGATGTAGTTTGGTTAATGAGTTTTGGAGTTTCTTTAACAACAACTTCTTCTTCCATCTTTTCTTTTCCTTTCAGCGAAGGGATGTCTTTAGAAATTTGGCCTTGTTCCATTTGATTGGGTATAGACCCTTCAACATTGTGTGGAACCAATGAGTCATTTATAGGCTTGATGTTATTACAATATTGGAAGGGATTGAGGTCTCCACTTACCATTATTTATTTCCCTTGATATGGGAATTTTAGGCATAGATGATAAGTTGAAGGAATAGCCTGCATTTCATGGATCCATGGCCTTCCTAACAAAATATTATAAGTCAATTTTAGGTCCAATGCTTGGCATATGGTCTCTTTTTTCATAGGACCAACTCTTATGGGCAAGATTATGACTCCTCTTGACGCTCCTTCTTCATCATCATAGGGTTTTATGGTTATCTTTTTCTTTGGATCAATATCCTCCTCATAAAACCCCAAGGATTTTACCAAGCTAAGGGTACAAATATTTAGGCCAGCACCTCCATCTATAAGGACTCTTTTCACCCTATGCTTGTGGATCAACACTTCTATGTGTAAGGGAAGATTTTGGGGATGATTAAGAGACATATCATCTTGTTCAGAGAATGATAGGCAATGAGGTGCAATTAAATGTCCCACCATGTTTTGGAACTTGTCTAGCTCCAAATTTAGAGGCACATTTGTTTCCAACAAGGCTTTTTCCAAGATATCCTTATGGATTGGTGATAGTTTAAGTAGCTCAAGAATAGAGATTTGAGCGGGAGTTCTTTGCAATTGGTCAACCAAGTTGTATTTTTTTGATGATGATGTGGAAGCTTGGTTTGACAACACAATTTTTGGAGCATTATTAGGTATAACAATTTTTGAGCCTTGCCCCCTAGTGATCACATTTGTTGATGCTTCTTTTGATTTTCCTTTTATTATAACAACATTTATGCTTTGATCTTCTTCACTTATGGTATTTATTGTTTTATCACAAGTGTGGGCAAAGTTCACTTTATCATTACCCTTTTTATGATTTTGATTTTTATTGGATGACTCCCCCTTTTCATGATTCAAAAAGGGGTTCTTGTAGGCCGTGTGATCCCCATTGTTTTGAGGTCCTTCAATTTGGATGGTGTTATTATTAATTAAATCTTGCACTAAGTGCTTCAATTTCATGCACTCATTGGTTGGATGACCTCTTTTTCAATGGTATTCACAATGATGAGATGCATTCCACCAATGAGGTTTGACTTCAGGTTCATAATTTGATATGTCAGGTAACATGATAACTTGATGGGCCAACAAGGTTCTTAGTACATTCTCCAAAGGTTCACCCAAGTAGGTGAATTTCATTTTATTATAGTTGGAGTTTGATTTTGACTTATCCAAAGTCTTATTGTTGGAATTATATGGAGCTTTACTTGCTTGATTAACATTGTTTGAAGAATTCTCTCAATAGGGTAGAATAAAAGGGGTAGACTTCAAGTTGTGTGACTCCACAACCCCATCATTCACAAGATTTTTATTGTTATTTTTATTCCATGATTTCAATTTATCATTGTGATTGTTGGACCCTTGATTATTAAAATATTTAGGAACATAATTATTGTTATTGTTGATGTTGTTGTTGTTGTTGGATTTATTGTCTTTAAATAATTTAATCTCACATCTTTTGACAAAAACATCTTCAATCTTAACTCCATTTTCAATAATTTTTTCAAATGTTGGAGGACATTGAAGTTGTAATCAATAGTTCATTTCTGCAGTCAAGTTATTGGTGAAGATCTCCATCTTCTCTTTCTCTGGGATACTTCGTGGATACCTTGCGAAAATGGTCCTTCAAGTTTGTAGGAATCCTAAGAAGGAATCCCCATCTTTCTGTTTAGTATCGCATAACTTGAGCATAGTAATTTTGTGCTCAATGTTGTAAGAGTAATGGGTTATGAACTTGGAGGCTAACTCCTCAAAAGACTTTATTCCAGGGGTTAGTTTTGAAAACCACTCCATTGTGGGACCTCCTAAGCTTCTAGGAAAGAGTCTCATTAGATAAGTATCATTGTGCATGAACTTTATGCTTAGGGTGCAAAATTTCCTTAAATGGTCATGTGGGTCTGTTTTACCCATGTATTTATCATATTTAGGAAAGATGGTATTGAAAGGAAAAGATACCATTGCTAAACTTTTATCGAAAGGAAAAGGACACAAAGCTTCTATGGAAAAGGCCTTAGGTTCGGCTACCTTCTTCATGGTATTGATTTGTTCTTGTAAGGCCTTAATCTACCTAGTCATAGCGTTCATAGGATCATCTTGGTGTTGGTCTTTCTTAAGTTGGTCAATATCAAATTCATAGGGCAGCTTTACCCACTTTTGTGCTAGGTTTAGGAAGAAGTTCTCCCTATCTTTGTCTATTAATTTCTCCATAACCTCTAGGAAATAATTGTCTTGGGAAGCTTTCTCAACCCTTTCCTCAAGTGTCTCCTTAGCATTATAGTTGGCATTGGTGATATTGTGATAGGCTGAATTCATATCACCCATCTCTTCAAGTCTTGGTTCAAATAGGTTCATGAAAATTTCTTCTTGATTAGGATCTTTGAAAACACTTTGGTACTCCACTTCTTGCCTTGGGTTTGCAAAGATAGTGCTATCTCCTAGTAATGATCCCCTATATGTTTGTGACCATGTGGAAATCGGCATCCAACAAGGGTTTGTTTTGGAATTGATCCTTGATATGAGAGTTGTTGATTTTATTATTGAGGAGATTTAAAAATATAAGATGATTTTCAATGGATATCTCTCACTTGTTTATGTATTTCAAACATAACAACCACACATTCACTCATCTCTTTTACCCACTTAAACACAAAATGTTTGATTTGTAGAACGTTGTCATATGTTTTTCACAAGAATGCACTTCAAGCACCTACCTAGCAAAAGATTTGGTTCGTAAACATGGCTCTACAAGGTCATCTTTGCTACTTTATCAAGGTTTTAGTATATATTTCATTCAAATAGACTTCAATCTCTCATCCTCCAAGTATGTTAGGAGGCTTCCCACACGCACCGAAGTATGATTTTGCACAATCTGTGAGGACTACTAGAGGAAGGTTGAAAAATTAAAATCCGTTTGTCATGCACCCCATTAAGGATACATGCATTTCATTTTAGTGTGGGTTGGATTCCTGCGGCAAAAGTGAGTGTATCCCACTTTGGGCTATCCCTCTCACTGGCCTCGTTAAGGCAAACTTGGGAGGTGAGCCCACTAAAGTTCTAGCATGTATATGAAAAACAAGAAATGAACTTAGGCCAACAAGTTTGGGAGTTTGTTTCACTCGAAGAGTGAAGAGTATATGCCTATTGTCTTTCTTTGTTCCACACACTTAGACACACTTTTGTTCTTCCCCAATCTCTTGACAAGGAGATTCTTAAAATTAAAGTGTGTAATTAATTTCCTATTTTATCTCAAGCTTATATCAAAAGAATGCCGCAATTTAATCAAGTGCAAACTTGAATAGAGAAATACCTTTTTCTTTTGTAGCTAGCCTAAGCTAGGGGCATTTTTAAGTGATTTTATTATTTTCATCTAACCTTGGCAATAGCTCCTTCCAAGTGTGTTTATCCTCCAGCAAGTTAGTCAACACTAACAATAACAATGAGGGGGAACCAAAATCGAATTTGACAAAGCAAAGATTTATGTAATGAATTTTAAGTACCTTATTTGTAAATTTTCAAACAAAAATTTGAACTAAGGACTAAAGATCCAATTAAGAGATACAAATTTCTTCTTGTAAGCTTCAATTACAGCAAGGTATTTTTGATATACCTAATTGCCCTCCTCTTGTGTTGACTCAAGAATGGCCTTGATATGTGCTATGTTTTCCTTCTTTATCTTCTTAGCTAGTGCCTTCCTTTCTTGATTAAACCTGCTTGTTGGCTTCTAAACTTTTCGATGCCTGCTCATTTACAGTCAAAATGTACAACCAGAGAGTTAGATAAATGAATTTATCAATATGAAAGCAAATTATAACAGAAAACTAAAAGTGACATTGTCCAGCAAATACGCAATATTAAATTGTTTACAAGCGTAACTTTACTGTTAGCAGGTGACACTTAAAAGTGTAACAGGTGACATAGAAAGTTAAACAAGTGTAAGCAAATTACTTTTAAGTGCAAAGAAACTTTAAAATTGCATAAAACTGATGAAGTCAAAGTGAAAATTTAAGACAAGTAGGCATAAGAAAGATGATACTAGGCATGACTTATTCTCTAAAGTGCTTCGCAAAGTTTGGTCAGAAGCGACAACAGATTATCGGCAAGTGACACTTCTCAACTCACAGGCGTGACTTCTTCAAGCAAAGGCAATATATCTTTATCGCATAGGCATAATTATTTTGATTACAGGAGAAAACAAAGAATTTAAGACAGAATAGAAAGTATTGACCAGGCACAAATGTTTAGCGAATAAGCATCAACATAGAGCTTGTAGGCATCATCCAAATGATTGCAAGCGTGACTCAATTGACTGTAGGCATAATTTAACCTATTTCCTGCAAAAAAATCCATGGAAAATAGCAAATACAAGCATACAAAAGATGATCCAAATGATAAAATAGATAAAATGAGGCTTACCACCCCACGGTGGGCACCATTTTGTATACTAATAAAAGTATCTTCATAGAATTAGGGTTAATCATCAACAATAAGTGAAATAATAAATAAATACAACCACAATTGAGCAACTATTTAACAAAATCAATGACTAATTAAGCATCCTATGGCTCTCTAACTAAGATGTTAATGAATAAGCTCTCAGGAAGCTCTCACTAATGACAGTCCTAGTATGAGAATGATAGAGATAAAACAATATGCTAAAGCTAACAATTATCAAGATGAATGCTAAAATTGCTCTTAAATGCCTTTCTAAACTCAAATTACAAGAGGTTTGATGCAATTCTCAGATAGGTGGTTGATAATAATGAAATATTTTGGCCTTCCTTTTATAGATTTTCCAATGGTAGGGCGTGTAGTTGTGTTTAATCATGGTTGAGTTGGAGTTAAGTCTTTGGTACCACCCTTTGAAGACAAAGAAAATTTTGTGTCCTCAAAGCTTGGGACAAGTAGACAAGATGAATGGTTAAGATTCCTTTTCACTTTGAGTGAATGGGATTCAATTTGGCTTGATCCATGTGAATGACTTTCCTTTAATCTCATTGGTTAATTCATTTTCTTCCCTCCTGTGGTTGTTGAGAGTAATTGATTTTTATTAATTGATGTATTTTAGCCATGTACCCCTTGAATGGATAGAATTTAATTTAATCCAAGACTATACAATTAATTGAATTAATTTTATTTTGGTTTGATTGCACTTGATTAAAATGCTCTCAATTTTGATTTTGATTGAATTAAGATTTGATTTTAATTTTGACTGGCTAATTGTGCATTGTGATTCAATTGATTTAATTATTTCCTTGATTTTCTTTGATTTTACTTGATTTGCTTTGAATTATCATTAAAAAAAATTTGTCCTATTTTTAGGTGATTACATTGGGTTTTCTTCATCTTGGCATTTCCAGTCCAAAACAAGTTGCAGAATTGCCTAAAAGTACACACAGACACTAGAAAAAAGGTACTTCCAAATTAATTTCATCATAAGGCATGTATCTTATTTTATCTAATTTCAAGTATTTTCCCTTACAATTCAAATGTATGTGTAAAATATTACCTTTAAGGTCTCTTTTATGTGCCAACCATTGTCCTAGGACCCCATACACTATTTTATACTATACATTTTGGTGAACTTGACATACATACTCTCCTTTCTTTTGTGGATTTAGATGCCCTATTGTGTTAGATCTCCCTTTGTATTATCTTGTGTGTTCACCTTCACTTTACATTTTGGTGAACCCGACATACTTACTCTCCTTTATTTTGTGGATTTAGATGCCCTATTGTGTTAGATCTCCCTTTGTATTATCTTTTGTGTTCACCTTCACTATACATTTTTGTGAACCCGACATTCTTACCCCTTTCTCTTGTGGAATTAGATGCCCTATTGTGTTTGATTTCCTTTTCATGCTTATAAGTTTCATTTCAATGCATTGGGATATATCTAGATCTATTTTCTATGCATTTCTTTATTTGTTATCATGTTGCAAAAATTGTTACAAATCTTTTCCAAACATTCTTCAATAACTTTTGGGATTACACAAAAACCTCCTCTTACTTTACCATTGCATGATGTTACACCTAGAAAGACTTTATCTAGTGTGTGTGATGTTGCTTTCTCCTGTTTCGAATTTCCTTGTAAGGATATATTAGAGAAAGAAGGTGACTTTAATCTATCTCTCCATCATATTTCTCTTTATGGAGATGAGTTGAGGATTGATGTTAATTCTTCTCCTAATACATATCTTTTCTATGAGCCTACTTTAGAATATAATTTACCTTTTTTCCCCTCTAGGGATCCTACAATGTGCTTTATTGATAGGAATGATAATCCCCCTATTTGGGATGAACCTTTGGATTTGGATGTTGATTACTCTCTTCCTCATGACACCATTATGGATGATCCCTTGGATAACGACATTGATTTATCCCCTCCTCACAGAGACGCTTTGTTACAAGAGGGTGATTTATTAATGAATGGCATATTCATACATGATGATAACTCTTTTTCTAAAACACACTCCCCTTATGCGAACATCTTAGTGAAAGACAATGATATCATAGATGCTTTACCTCCATTTGAGATTCCTTCTAGTGATGAGGCATTAGTGGAGAATGATATGAATTCCCTTAATGCTCTCCCTTTTAGTGATTATCCTATGGAGAATCAAGATCTTACCTCATCTCCTCCTAGGATGTCCTCTTTTATTCCTTCTTGTGAATCTATTTGTAGTGTTGAGACAACTAAAATGGTTTATCCTAAACCCTTGTTGACTATCAAAGGTTGTTCTCACATTACTATCAAAGGTAAACCTATGGATTCTTTAGAGTCTTTCAAGGATCATGATTCTATAGCTCACACATATTATACAAGGAATAACCCTCAACCTAATCCGGTGGTTTCTAATTCTTTTCCACCTTCTCAACATGTTCTTCCTCCTTCACCCTATCTTCCTAGCAAGGAGTATGATTTGATAACTCAATTGAAAAATGCTCCTGCCAAGATTTCTTTATGTGAGCTTCATCAAACTTCACCTACCTACTATGAAGCCTTGCAAAAAGTTCTAGAAACTCTTCCCACTCCACCTCCTAATCAAGAGAACATCAATAACTACTTACAATGCATATATGCTACCTCGGGTCCTCTTGACATTGTATTTACTCAAAAGGATATGCCTTATAAAGAAGTTCAAAAACAATATGATGCTCTTATGGTTGTTGTTTCTATCAATAAAAGTATCATTCATAGGACCTTGATTGATAATGGATCTAGGCTTAATGTTTGTAGCATGGAGATGCTCAAAGTGATTAACATTGATCTTTCAACTATTCAACCTGACAATGTTCTTATACGTGTCTTTGATAACCTTGCTAAGAACACTTTAGGCATCATTACCTTACCTATCAAAGTAGGACCCGTCATCCAGAATACACCTATTCATGTTATTCCTAGACCTCTCAATTATAATCCTCTTTTGGGTAGACCTTGGTTGCATTAGATGCATGTCATTCCTTACACCCCTCATCGTAAAGTCAAGTTTATACATAATAAAAAGATGTATTCACTTCATGCAGATAATGCGCCTAATCCTTGTCTGGATATTCAAACCCACACTCCTACTCCTAATAGTAATCCTTCTTCCACTAATGCTCTTCCTGATGATGATTGGGGAACCTTGGATTTTAATCCTACCTTTATTGGAGAGTATAAGGTTAATGATCTTGATTTTATGAAGAAACAAAGAGAGTTTGAACAATGAGTTTTTACTTCTAAAACCATTTGTAATAACTTTTTCACTGCTTCTACCCACAATGAATCTATCAAATCTACTAAGGATGATATAGTGACTACTGAAGTTCCATTGAATCCTTCTAATATGGCTTCTTGTTATGGTCCTGGTTATCACTTCATAGTTAAACAAGGATGTAATGGTCAAGCATGTGGTAAACATAAAGAGGGAATTCAAATGCCTTTACATCCTGGGGGGCATGAGCATTCTTATGGATTGGGATTTAGTCCTCAACAAAAAATCAATGTTAACAACATTTCCAATAACACTTCAAAACATGATGAAACTATGAAGGAATTTGACCAAGAAGTTCTTTTGCCCAAACTCCTTTGTACTAAGATGATTACTAGACCTCAACACAAAAAGAAACGTAGTCCACACTTGAAGACTCTTCCTTTTTATTTATATCATAGATTTCATGATCACTCTACTAATGAATGTCAAGCTTTACATTATAAGATTAGGCAACTCATTGATAGTAATGTTATTTATATATCATGTGGCAATGAGTTGTATTTCAATCATGTTGTCTCGAAATAACATTTATATCCCTATTATGGAGCTCCACATTATGTAAACAATGGTAAGCTAATACTTGGGGGCTCATTGTCTTGCATAGTGTTGTGAGCGATATAATAGGTCCCCTTTCATCTTTGTTCCTACACTTGGGGGGCAAGGATGTCATCTCCTTCTTTTCTGTCTTTTCGGGATTCACCTCTTTCCTTGGTTAAGCAATATCTATCTATTATGTGATATCCAATTATACATGAACATTTTGGTTTGCATTGAGGATCATTTTCCTTGATCACAACTAATTTCATTGTTTGACATTAGGTTTCCATGGTTGATATATATCTCACCTTGGAAATTGAACAACGTGCTATCGTCCCTTCCATTGCCTCATAGGAGCTATGACATTCTTGGCTTGGACTGGGTGTTGTTTGTGGATATTGTCTTGATGTTGAAGAGGGCTTTATCCTTGTTCTTTTCTTTCCTCAATATGTCAAAATAATATGTTTTTTCTATATTAAGGAGGGGGGCATATATATGGCCTCCCTCATTCTATATTATGTATTTTTGTTCTAACCTTTTGTTTTGTAGCATGCTAAATCTTGGAAGGTAACGCACATAAGTTGCTAAATCTTGAAGAGACGGGCATTTTTCAATTTTCAATATGCTAAATCTTGGAAGGGAACGCACATAAGTTGCTAAATCCTGAAGGTACATGCATTTTCAATATGCTAAATCCTCTGAAGGTAACAAAGATAAGTTGCTAAATCCTGAAGGGACACACATTTTCAATATGCTAAATCTTCTAAAGGTAACACACATAAGTTGCTAATTCCTGAGGAGACACGCATTTCATATTCATAGTGATACAAGAAGGTGTATCTATGGATATTCTAGAAGCCATCAGAAGTCACATTACAATTTCTAGCATAGTTTATGGGTGACCCTGTTGGGCTCTCCCTCCAGGGTGATTCACGGTAAGGTGGGCATCTTACTAGGCGAGGTAATCACTTTCTCTTTTCTCTCTTTTTGCTTTCATGCTAGTAGGATGGGATCATGAAGCTATGTTATTTATAGTGTTTCTCTTGTCTTTCTTATGTAATCATTTATGCTTTTATGATATTTTTCCAAATATTATATTAGTATGAGAAATATTTCTTAGCGAGGTTTCTTATGCTAATTGATTTGGGTTATTTAGTACTAACCCATGTTCTTTTGGTTTTCTCTTTTCACACCCTCGTGCATGTATGTTGAGTTACAATCCTTAGTCTATGGGATTGTGTACTTAGCTAAGTGCTATTTTATCTCATTGTGAATACACTTGTATCTCCTCTTTCTTCTCCTTTACCAAGAGTTTGCATCAAGTCCATACTCTTGCTAAAGTGGGGGCTTAATGTATCATCTTAAAATGGAAGCATTTGCATGTTAAGAGAATTTAGCCCTTAGATTAAGTGGTTTGGGGTGATTTCAAATGCCTTGAATTGATATTTTCTTGGATCTAGCTTTCTCCTTGCTTTCCACTTCTTTTCTGCACTTGATTCCTTCATTCTAGGTGAAATTAGGGTTAGGATCCCGAGGATTCTCCTTAATTTCCCTCTTCTATGGCTCTATTTTCTAGGTAGGAATTACAAATAGGTCCTCCTAGACTTCATCATATTCATCATAGGATTTTGTGCCTCTCGCTAGCAGTCTACCCTATTTTGTCATCATTTCTAGGTCTCCGGGCACCCTCAGGACCTCCTATTTCTCACTCTGACCAAGACCCTAAAATATGTGCCCTTAAGGTCAAAGTCAGCATAAAGGGGTCAAATTCAATCTTGACCTTGACTAGGTCAGGATCGAGCTCTTCTCTGACCCCGAGTTCAAATTTCAAGGTCTTAAGATCTCCGGTTGTTGAGTTTCAGAAATAACTATTTTCTCACTCCCGGGTCCGTTGTTTTGTTCTCCAAAATGGTAAACCCTTATTTTATATTTAATTTAGTTCCCTTCCTAAAGGTTTGAGGCCTAATTTAAATTTAATTCCCCAAGGTGGCCCCTCTAGAGGATTGTGCCCTAGATCACTATAAAAGGAAGCCTCCCTCTCTCATTTCTCCATCAAGTTTTGTGAGATCTCTACATCAAGTTTCTAAGAAATCTCATGATCAAGGCATCAAGTTTTCAATGTCCTCTCTCAAGCTCTCAAGGTGATCAAGAAATCATCCATTCAAGCAAGCATCCATTCAATCATTCAAGTCCTCTTCTCCATACAAGTTCTCCATTGAAGATCAAGGATTCAAGCATTCAAGCCATTGAAGGGATTTGGTTCAAGCATTCAAGATTCATCATTCAAACCCTAGATCTAGCCATCATGATGGTGTGATCTTCCTTTAAGATCCTTTTGTTCATCTTCAAGATCCATTCATTCTTCCCTCAAGGTGGATTCCTAGCATACAATCATGGAGGTTTGATTTACATTTGTTGATGTTATGTTCAAGCTTTCATATTAACATATTTGATTACATTTCAAATACAATTTGCATATCTATTGAATATCATAGCTTCATTGTTAGATCTACTTCTACTACTTGCTAGCATTCTCCATTTCAATTTCAATATTAAGGTTAATTCCAAACCAGGGTTTGACCAATGCAAACCCCTCAAACAAACAACAAAAACCCTCATTTTCTTGTAGATACAGGTGCGGAATTTTGGATCTAGGAGAAGATTTGGATACCCTTTTTGGAAAACTTCCAAGATCTATGAACAAGGTCAAAATCGACCTTCAAACAAAAAATTTAGCCTTTGACCTTTTATGAGGGTCAAAGAATACCTCCTGTCAAAAAGATGAACGATTTCAGTGTTTTCTTCATCTCGGCATTTCCAATTTGAAACAAGTTGCAGAATTGCCCGAAAGTACACATAGACACCAAAAAATAGGCATTTCCAAATTAATTTCATCATGAAGTATGTATCTTATTTTATCTAATTTCAATTATTTTCCCTTACAATCCAAATGTATGTGTAAAATATTGCCTTTGGGGTCTCTTTTATGTCCCAACCATTGTATTAGGACCCCATACACTATTTTATACTATACATTTTGGTGAACCTGACATACTTACTCTCCTTCCTTTTGTGGATTTAGATGCCCTATTGTGTTAGATCTCCCTTTGTATTATCTTGTGTGTTCACCTTCACTTTACATTTTGGTGAACCTGACATACTTACTCTCCTTTATTTTTTAGATTTAGATGCCCTATTGTGTTAGATCTCCCTTTGTATTATCTTGTGTGTTCACCTTCACTATACATTTTGGTGAACCCAACATTCTTACCCCTTTCTCTTGTGGAATTAGATGCCCTATTGTGTTTGATTTCCTTTTCATGCTTATAAGTTTCATTTCAATGCATTGGGATATATCTAGATCTATTTTCTATGCATTTCTTTATTTGTTATCATGTTGCACAAGTTGTTTCAAATCTTTTCCAAACATTCTTCAATAACTTTTGGGATTACACAAAAACCTCCTCTTACTTTACCATTGCATGATGTTACACCTAGAAAGACTTTATCTAGTGTGTGTGATGTTGCTTTCTCCTCTTTTGAATTTCCATGTAAGGATATATTAGAGAAAGAAGATGACTTTAATCTATCTCTCCATCATATTTCTCTTTATGGAGATGAGTTGAGGATTGATGTTAATTCTTCTCCTAATACATATCTTTTCTATGAGCCTACTTTAGAATATAATTTACCTTTTTTCCCCTCTAGGGATCCTACAATGTGCTTTATTGATAGGAATGATAATCCCCCTATTTGGGATGAACCTTTGGATTTGGATGTTGATTACTCTCTTCCTCATGACACCATTATGGATGATCCATTGGATAACGACATTGATTTATCCCCTCCTCACGGAGAAGCTTTGTTACAAGAGGGTGATTTATTAATGAATGACATATTCATACATGATGATAACTCTTTTTCTAAAACACACTCCCCTTATGCGAACATCTTAGTGAAAGACGATGATATCATAGATGCTTTACCTCCATTTGAGATTCCTTCTAGTGATGAGGCATTAGTGGAGAATGATATGAATTCCCTTAATGCTCTCCATTTTAGTGATGATCCTATGGAGAATCAAGATCTTACATCATCTCTTTCTAGGATGTCCTCTTTTATTCCTTCTTTTGAATCTATTTGTAGTGTTGAGACAACTAAATTAGTTTATCCTAAACCCTTGTTGACTGTCAAATGTTGTCCTTGCATTACTATCAAAGGTAAACTTATGGATTCTTTAGAGTCTTTCAAGGATGATGATTCTATAGCTCACACATATCATACAAGGAATAACCCTCAACCTAATCTGGTGGTTTCTACTTCTTTTCCACCTTCTCAACCTATTCTTCCTCCTCCACCCTGTCTTCCTAGCAAGGAGTATGATTTGATAACTCAATTGTAAAATACGCTTGCCAAGATTTCTTTAGGGGAGCTTATTCAAACCTCGCCTACCTACTATGAAGCCTTGCAAAAAGCTCTAGAAAATCTTCCCACTCCACCTCCTAATCAAGAGAACATCAATAACTTCTTGCAATGCATGCATGCTACCCTGAGTCCTACTGACATTGTATTTACTCAAAAGGATTTTCCTTCTAAAGAAGTTCAGAATCAATATGATGCTATTATAGTTGATGTTTCTATCAATAAAAGTATCATTCATAGGACCTTGATTGATAATGGATCTAGGCTTAATGTTTGTAGCATGGACATGCTCAAAGAGATTAACGTCGATCTTTCAACTATTCAACCTGACATTGTTCCTATACATGGTTTTGATAACATTGCTAAGAACCCTTTAGGCATCATTACCTTACCTATCAAAGTAGGACTGGTCAGCCTGAATACACCTATTCATGTTATGCCTAGACCTCTCAATTATAATCTTCTTTTGGGTAGACCTTGGTTGCATGAGTTGCATGTCGCTCCTTCCACCCTTCACCGTAAAGTCAAGTTTATTCATAATAACAAGATGTATTCACTTCATGCAAATGATGTGCCTAATCCTTGTCTAAATATTCAAACCCACACCCCTACTCCTAATAGTAATCCTTCTTCCACTAATGCTCTTCCTGATGATGATTGGGGAACCTTGGATTTTAATCCTACCTTTATTGGAGAGTATAAGGTTAATGATCTTGATTTTATGAAGAAACAAAGAGAGTTTGAATAATGATTTTTTACTTCTAAAACCATTTGTAATAACTTTGTCACTGCTTCTACCCACAATGAATCTATCAAATCTACTAAGGATGATATAGTGACTATTAAAGTTCCATTGAATCCTTCTGATATGGCTTCTTATTACGGTCCTGGTTATCACTTCCTAGTTAAACAAGGATTTAATGGTCAAGCATGTGGTAAACATAAAGAGGGAATTCAAATGCCTTTACATACTGGGGGGCATGAGCATTCTTATGGATTGGAATTTAGTCCTCAACAAAAAATCAATGTTAACAACATTTCCAATAACACTTCAAAACATGATGAAACTATGAAGGAATTTGACCAAGAAGTTCTTTTGCCCAAACTCCTTCGTACTGAGATGATCACTAGACCCAAACGCAAAAAGAAACATAGTCCACACTTGAAGACTCTTCCTTTTTGTTTATATCATAGATTTCATGATCACTCTACTAATGAATGTCAAGCTTTACATTATAAGATTAGGCAACTCATTGATAGTAATGTTATTTATATATCATGTGGCAATGAGTTTTATTTCAATCATGTTGTCTCTAAATAACATTTATGTCCCTATTATGGAGCTCCACATTATGTAAACAATGGTAGCCTAATACTTGGGGGCTCGTTGTCTTGCATAGTGTTGTGAGTGATATAATAGGTCCCCTTTCATCTTTGTTCCTACACTTGGGGGGCAAGGATGTCATCTCCTTCTTTTCTGTCTTTCTAGGATTCACCTCTTTCCTTGGTTAAGCAGTATCTATCTATTATGTGATATCCAATTATACATGAACATTTTGGTTTGCATTGAGGATCATTTTCCTTGATCACAACTGATTTCATTGTTTAACATTGGGTTTCCAAGGTTGATATATATGTCACCTTGGAAACTGAACAACGTGTTATCCCTCACAAGGGTTACTTTTTCACTTCTTGCATAATATCTCTTTGCATTCGTCCCTTCCATTGCCTCATAGGACCTGTGATCTTCTTGGCTTGGACTGGGTGTTGTTTGTGGATACTATCTTGATGTTGAAGAGGGCTTTATCCTTGTTCTTTTCTTTCCTTAATATGTCAAAATAGTATGTTTTTTCTCTATTAAGGAGGGGGGCATATATATGGCCTCCCTCATTCTATATTATGTATTTTTATTTTAACCTTTTGTTTTGCAACATGCTAAATCTTGGAAGGTAATGCACATAAGTTGCTAAATCTTGAAGAGACATGCATTTTTCAATTTTCAATATGCTAAATATTGGAAGGTAATGCACATAAGTTGCTAAATCCTGAAGGGACACTCATTTTCAATATACTAAATTCTTTGAAGTTAACACACATAAGTTGCTAAATCCTTAAGGGACAGGCATTTTCAATATGCTAAATCTTCCAAAGGTAATGCACATAAGTTGCTAAATCCTAAGGAGACACACATTTCATATTCATAGTGATACAAGAAGGTGGATCTATGGATATTGCAGAAGCCGTCAAAAGATGCATTACAATTGCAAGCATAGTTTATGGGTGAACCTGCTGAGCTCTCCCTCCAGGGTGATTCATGTTAAGGTGGGCATCTTACTGGGTGAGGTAATCACTTTCTCTTTTCTCTCTTTTCGCTTTCATGCTAGTAGGATGGGTCCATGAAGCTATGTTATTTATATTGTTTCTCTTGTCTTTCTTATGTAATCATTTATTCTTTTATGATAGCTTTCCAAATATGATATTAGTATGAGAAATATTTCTTAGTGAGGTTTCTTATGCTAATTGATTTGGGTTATTTAGTACTAACCTGTGTTCTTTTGTTTTTCTCTTTTCACACCCTCTTGCATGTATTTTCCTTTAAAATACTTAGCCTAGGGGCTTGTGTCCTTAGCTAAGTGTTATTTTATCTCATTTTGAATCTACTTGTATCTCCTCTTTGTTCTCCTTCACCAAGAGTTTGCATCGAGTCCATACTCTTGCTAGAGTGGGGGCTTAATGTATCGTCTTAAAATGGAAGCACTTCCATGTTAAGAGCATTTGGCCCTCTGATTAAGTGGTTTGGGATCATGTTGAATGCCTAGAATTGATCATTTCTTGGATTTGGCTTTCTCCCCGCTTTCCACTTCTTTTATGCACTTGATTCCTTCATTCTAGGTGAAATTAGGGTTAGGATCCTAAGGATTCTCCTTAATTTCTCTCTTCTATGGATCTATTTTCTAGGTGGGACTTACAAATAGGTCCTCTTGGAATTCTTCATGTTCATCATAGGATTTTATGCCTCTCCCTGGCACTCTACCCTATTGTGGCATCATTTTTAGGTCTCCGAGCACCCCTGAGACCTCCTGTTTCTCACTCTGACTAAGACCTTGAAATTTATACCCTTAAGGTCAAAGTCAACCTTGACCTTGACTAGGTCAGGATCAACCTTTTCTTTGACCCTAGGTTCAAATTTCAAGGTCTGAGGATCTCAGGTTGTTGAGTTTCAGAAATAATTGTTTTCCCGCTTCCTGGTCCACTGTTTTGGTCTCCAAAATGGTAAATCCTTAAATTATATTTAATTTAGGACCATTCCTAAAGGGTTGAGGCCTGATTGGAATTTAATTCCACAAGGTGGCCCCTCTAGAGGATTGTGCCCTAGATCACTATAAAAGGAAGCCTTCCTCTCTCATTTTGACATCAAGTTTTCTCCATCAAGTTTTGTGAGAAGATCTCTACATCAAGTTTCCAAGCAATCTCATGATCAAGGCATCAAGTTTGAAATCTCATCTCTCAAGCTCTCAAGGTGATCAATAAATCATCCATTCAAGAAAGCATACATTCAAGCATTCAAGTCCTCTTCTCCATACAAGTTCTCCATTGAAGATCAAGGATTCAAGCATTCAAGCCATTGAAGGGATTTGGTTCAAGCATTCAAGATTCATCATTCAAACCCTAGAACTAGCCATCATGATGGTGTGATCTTCCTTAAAGATCCTTTTGTTCATCTTCAAGATCCATTCATTCTTCCCTCAAGGTGGATTCCAAGCATACAATCATGGAGGTTTGATTTACATTTGTTGATGTTATGTTCAAGCTTTCATATTAACATATTTGATTACATTTCAAATATAATTTGCATATCTATTGAATATCATAGCTTCATTGTTAGATCTACTTTTACTAGTTGCTAGCATTCTCCATTTCAATTTTAATATTAATGTTAATTCCAAATCAGGGATTGACCAAGGCAAACCCCTCAAATAAACAACAAAATCCCTCTTTTTCTTGCAGGTACAGGAGTGGAATTTTGGATCTAAGAGTAGATTTGGATACCCTTTTCGGAAAACTTTCAAGATCTAAAAACAAGGTCAAAATTGACCTTCAAACAAAAAATATAGCCTTTGACCTTTTATTAGGGTCAAAGACTACCTGCTATCAAAAAGATAAACGATTTATGCATTTTCTTCATCTCGGCATTTCCAGTTTGAAACAGGTTGCATAATTGCCCAAAAGTACACACACACACACACTAGAAAATAGGTATTTCCAAATTAATTTCATCATGAGGTATGTATCTTATTTTATCTAATTACAAGTATTTTCCCTTACAATTCAAATGTATGTGTAAAATATTGCCTTTGGGGTCTCTTTTATGTGCCAACCATTGTTCTAGGACCCCATACACTATTTTATAGTATACAGACATGAAAAATGTTTAGGGAATAGAGTTTAATTAACAAGAAGAGCCTATACCAGTAGAGTAGAACAATGAGAAAGAAGTAGTGCAACTGGCATAAGAAGAAGTTCCTAGGACTAAACTGGTAATCCCAAGGTATGTGAAAATGAATCATTCTTTTGATCTAATGTTACGGGATAAGGATCCAAGTGTGTTGACAAGAAGTAAGGTTAGAGAAAGCACATGTATGATATCACAATTTGAGACCAAAATAGTAAAGGAAGAAGTTAAAGATGATGATTGGGTGAGAGAAATGCATGAAGAATTGGATCAGATTGAGAAGAATGAAACTTGGACTCTTGTGCCAAGGCTTTAAGACAAAAATTTGATAGGTACAAAATGGGTTTTCAAGAATAAATTAAATGAGGATGTTGAAGTGATTAGAAATAGTAAAGGCTATGTATAGGAAGAAGGCTTGGATTATGGCGATACACTTGCTCCTATAGCAAGATTGGAAGGTGCCAGGATACTACTTTCTTATGTTACATTTAAGAATTTCAAATCCTGTCAAATGGATGTGAAATCAACATTTGTTAATGGAATTCTAGAGGAAGAGGTCTATATTGAGAAAATAGATGGATTTTCATCGACTAAGGATAGAAACATGGTATGTAAACTTTAAAAAGAACTGTATGGTCTAAAGAAAACTCCTAGAGCTTGTTATGAAAGAGTGCACTCTTATATTATTAGGAGTAGTTTTAATAGGATTTCTTATGATAGTAATGTTTACTTAAAGAATGTAGGTGAAAATATATTAATGGGTGAACTCTTTTCTAATGACATAATTTTTGGCAGTGATGATCAGATGAGTATGTCTTTTGCTGATGAGATGAAGAAAGAATTTGAAATTTCAATGATAGAAGAAATCAAATTCTTCATAGGATTTCAAGTAAAATAGTTGGACAATGGAATATACATATGTCAATCTAAATATGTGGAGGAGGTGTTGAAGACCTTTGGCATGAAATATTCTAAACTAGTTGGTACCCCTATGATTATAGGTTGTAAACTATCCAAGGATGATAAATTTGAGTCTATTTATGCCACTTTATATAGGTCCATAATCGGGATACTACACTATATTATACATAGAAGATCAGATATTGCACAAGAAGTTGGCATAGTTAAAAAGCTTCAGTCAAACCTGAAGGAGTCACACATGGTTGCACTAAGAGAATCTTTAGATATTTGAAATCCATTGTGGATTACAAATTATGGTATGCTCATGAAGGTGGCTTTTCGCTAAGTGTTTTTACTGGTGTTGATTAGACCAAGTAATGTAGGTTACTGAAAGAGCACAAGTGGTGGTGCATTCATTCTAGGTGGTAGGATTGTGTCTTGGAAAAGAAAGAAAGAAAATTGCATATCTCAATCTAGATTTGAAGTAGAATATGTGGATGCATCTATCAATTGCACATAGGTAGCTTGGATAAATCAAATCCTAGAAGGGATTAAGGAGAAGGTAACATAACCAGTGACAATTTATTGTGATAATACTAGTGCTATAAACATTTCCAAGACCTAGTTATGCACTTGAAGACCAAGCACATTGCTATTAAGTATCATTTCTTGAGAGAATAGGTGCAAGAGAAAGTGGTGAGGTTTGAGTACATTCCAAGTAAAGAGAAACTTGAAAATATCTTTACCAAACCACTTCCTAAGGATAATTTTGAGTATCTTAGAGGTAAGTTGGGGGTCATTACCCTACCTAAGAAGAATAGAGATGCAAATTTTTCATCGATCCTGTGGGTATTATTTTATTTTATTTTTTAGTAGAGTGATGTAAAAGGGGACTACTCCTTAGGGGGGGTATTCAAATAGATGAAGTCTTGAGCATTATGTCAACTTTGGAAATGTTGTCAAAGGGGGAGAAGAACTAAGAGGATGATTACCAAGTAAGTGGGAGGATAGAGGAGTAGAAAAAGGAGAGATAAACTATCAAGTGAAGATAAACTAGGAGAGAGAAGCTAAGGAGAAGTTTGGTGTGTTGTCATCTAATGAAGATGAAGACAAAATGTTGTAGTTCAAAAATATGTTTGGTATTTCTTGGTATATTTCCATCAATTCCAAAGGGGGATATTGTTGGCATAACTGATGCAGATGGGATGAGTAAGTATGGTTTGATGATGTTTTTTTCTAGTTATGTTGTTGTCATTGATGTCAACTTAGGTGTTCTCGGTTGACTATGTTCTTGATGTACCAAGTTATGATGGAGGAGATGAATTGACAGTTATGTTGTGAATTATGTTGTATGGTTTGACACATACATTCTAGAAGTGTGTAAAATATTATATCTATGATCACATGTGTATGATGATTTTTATGCAAATTAGAGTTAGTATGATGAAGACAAGAAATCAGTTTAGTAGTGAAGAAGAAGAGAAGAAAGATTTGATCAGTGTGTCCCACAGGAATGGAATGCGTTCTATTTTGAGTTGTGTGATTTTAAAAACATTATTAGATTTTTGTTGCAATCACATCAAGATTGATGATCGGTAGAAAGAGTTATAGGATTCTGAAGTTTAGGATAGTGAAGAAGGAAAAGAATAGTGAAGCACAATTGGTTAGATTCTTAACCGATGATGGCAAATAAATTTGCAAAGATGGTTAAGTATTCTAGATTATGTAATGACATGTCTAAGATGATGTGGAATATTTGCTACGATTCTTATCATTTGATTTGATCGATAATTCATTAAGAGGTGTATTAACCTAGGGAAGTGTAATATGTTTGACTTTTCTTTGTCAAATTGATGGTGCGATGGATTTGGAGGCCTAAATAAATTTGAAATTTTTATTTTTAATTGGTAACAAATTTTAGGGTTGAAGGATTGAGTGGGAATTAATAGTAATGATGTAATTCAAATGTAATTTGGGTCTTAGCAAACCTAGTTAGTGAAAAACATATTTTATATCTTTTTTATGTATTAGAAGTGTGTAAAAGAGGCAAATCATGAATACAAGAGTGTGATTGTAGTGTTTGGATGTTCTGCATGTGACGTAGAGATTGAGCTTGAACTAGATTTGTACTAGAAGAGGAGAAGTGTTATTTTCTTAGATCATTATTTGTGTTTCTCCCTAATAGTTGAAGCAGGTTAAATCCCTTAGTTGGGTAGATCCTAATAGATCTTTTTATTAAATCCTTTAACAGGGTGGTACTTTATCTAGTGTCTGAAGTCCTCTAACAAGGATACTCCTAAAAGGGCTAGAGGTAAATCCCTTAGCCAAGTGGCTCTTAACAAGGTCTATTTTTAACCAGACATCATTGTAAGAGTTTAATAGGGCTAAGCTCTTAACCTGGCATGCTCCAAAAGAGTTCATTTTTCTTAGTGGGTTCCATCCCACATTTTTTTTTCCAAGTTGGGTTTCCATGATAAAAACACTGGTGTTATGTGTTGAATTTGTGTTGATGCTTAATTTATGATGTATGTTTATCACAAGTAAAATTTATTTACTAAATGCATGTGGTGAATTTTTGAAGAATAAGTTTAATCATATCAGATTTATGTTTATTAGTAGATTACTGATTCACCCCCTCTTAGGGCCCAAAAATGATGGATCGAATTTGGCCAACTAACAAGTACAAATTGATACCTCTACAATTCTGGCTTAATCAAGCCAAGGCTGGTAGGCCTAAATTCACTTTGTAATATCAGATTCTCTATGTCACACAACTGCGTGCACAAAACAAAATTCCTCCAAAGGTAGAAAATGATCCTTTGAGGAAATCAACAAATCTAGTAAAAATCTCTACTCTATAAAACTTGGCTAAAATGATTATACTAAAGACTGAAAAGTAATGTTGTTGAAATAATGATTTAATGATCTGCAAACTATAAATGAACTTAATGTGATGATTTGTAATTAAAGATTAGATCAGTGCCTTCTAAGATTTAGGTTATAGAGTCAAAACACTTTCTATCCTATGTACGATCAGAGACAATTTTTAAAACTTTCTTTAATAAGACAAGACCATCACTTCATAGGCTTCCACTTGACTTATAATTCAAATCAATCTATATAGCTAATCTTATCGAATTTAACTCAAATTAAGAGACCGATAAAAACAAGAGAAGATACACAGATCTTTCAATTGATATTTAAACTATATATATTAATTCTAAATTATGATACCCAGGGAATTCAACACAGTGAAACACTCTATTTAATAGAATATCTAAAAGACTAATTGAATGCATACAAATAACTATTAACCATGAATAAAAGGAATGGAACTTATCTTTATAGATGTTGAGAACTGGTACATAAAAGTCCACAGTTGCAAGTGTGAGTTGAATCCTTCTTAGGAGTTCTCAAAAATATTTTCTAATCTAATGAGTGTGTCCTTTGAATGTTAAAAGACTCAATATTTATATCAATCTCAATAGTTTCCCATGAAAGGTCATACCTTTTCACAAATAACTAATCCTACAACTACCCTAAATAATTACAACAAATTAACCATATATATGGTTTGAAGGAATAAAGCATTTCCCACATTTACAAATAATATTTGCCACATCTTTGGATAATTTACTCGGTTATAAAACTCCTGCACACCAAATCCAAAATTAGATAACCTTTAATGAATTTTAATTTAGGGCTTCATTATAATTTAATAATGTTCTCAAATCTTTAAAATGATCCCTATATTAAATATTAATTTTAATAATTAATAATATATCAAAATAAAACATCAAGAGGACCATAACATAAGAACATTTGTCACAACATATATAAATGTTTCTTTGATAAAATAAGCAAAGTACCAATAAGATATAAAATTATTATCAAAGGTACCCTCTTTTCATTTACCAAAGCACACAAGTCCTATTAATAAAATAAACCCTAAAATCCATTTATACACAACAAAATATTAATAGGAAAGGATAATATGATCTTATGTTTTAATTAAATTTTGATTTTCAGATTTTAAACATAATACATTTCCCTTTTAAAATGTTTTTTCAAAATGTGAAATAATATTTGCCTCATTTGAATATAAATATGTTCCTAAAATCTAGGGTAGAATAGTTATAAACATCTTAATTCACCCTAGAAAATAAAAAGTAAAAACTTACCCTAAAATGATGACTTAAAAGATTTACATAGGGTAGTACTATTAATATTTACTCTAATAAATGTTTCTCAAAATAACCCTAACATTATGCAATTTACTCTAATAAATGTTTCTCAAAATAACCAAGGTAATTTAATAAAAATATGCTTTTACAATCCATTCCATGGAAATAAAAATATATCTTGATTTTAGGGAAAATTGATTACTTTAAGAAAACACACATTAAGAAGAACCTACTATTTCCCTTTTCTAAAAATAAATACTTTTAGAGCATAAAAAAAAAAATTTAATCAAGCTCTGACTAGGGGGCAGTACCCATTATATTGCCAAAATAAAACTTACATAGGGAGGAGGAGATATCTCTCCAATTACAAAACAAGATAAGCCACTAGGCTCAATGATACAGATAAGCAATCCCTTTACCAATGGAGATCAACCTAGATGCTACTTCTGTTGGAAAGAATTTATCATTAGCTTGATAGAAGACCTCAAATTTTCCCATATTATACTCCTTCATGATGCACGTCTTATACAGTGCCTTGCCTTCTTCATGGGCTTCTTCTTCCCTTCTGCTTCAAGACAAAAATGGCCTAGTATACAATCATCAGAAAGATTGATGTCTATAGAATCCATCGCATTAGCCACCTCTAAGTATATCTCCTCTGCTACCATTTTGTGAATCATGTTGTTAGTAGTCAACGGGTTACCCAAAACTTGAATGATGAGCTGAAATAGATCCACTATGAGCCTCCCATCATGTATGTGGCCGCCTGACTAGTATTCGACCCCCTGTATGACTATCATGGTTGCCTTCTCATGTTCATTGGCATGTTTGAATATGCGGTTGAGCTGCTCTTTTGGCGTCTCCACTAGCGACTCCTCATTCTTGCACCTACAGTTGATTCCCATGAAACTTGCCATTTTGCTACTGCAAGAATGGTGAAGTTGTGATTTCCTTATAACTCGCTAGGAGATGTCCCTCGTCTGTGCCAATTTTGTAGAAATCTATAAAGTGGATATGAAGGACTAAAAAAGGTTGAGGGCCATGTGACTAGTACTAAGGTATTGTTCCCTATGCCCGACTCCCACCTCCCTCTTGCAAAGTCATCAAAGCATGCCCACACTATCTAATCCCTATTCTTGAGAGTGAGGCTATGTTCGCTGAAATGATTTCTCACAGCCCCATTAGGATTTGATCGGCCTGTCCAAACATCAATTTAGATTCATAGTCAATCACCAGGTTAGCCAAGTGGTCTGCTGATCTATTCCCTTCCTAGAAAATGTGTTGAATGTGGAAGTCGGTTAGGGTTTTCAATGCCTCTTCAATCCGCGGCAGCCAACTGGCTAGTTTCTAGTTATTGAACTTAGCTCTAGCCACACCATTGAGTATGATTTGTGAGTCCCCTTCTATGATTAATTTATCTATGCTGTTATTAGAACACCATCTTAGCCCTACCTCTAGAGCAGATATCTCAGCCACATTGTTGGTAGTGACGCCCACATTCCTAGCAATTCCCTGTAGCATTATACCTTGCTCATCTCTAATAATAGCTCCTAAACCACTTCTTCCCAGATTCCCTCTCCTGGCATCATCGAAGTTCAACTTCTTTCATCCAACCAATGAAGCCTACCAAACCGTATTGATCCTTTGACCCTACTTTTTCTTGAGCATGTGATCCCTGCTCTGTTTAAACTGCCACTTTTTTCAATGTCAAGATCCCATCTTGACTAAAAGTGATAATGCAAGCCAAGAATTATGGAATTGATTACTTCCATAATGGTTGCGTTAATCAATTTCAATCTACTACCAGTTGTAATACCCCAAAAATGGGCTATAGGTTCATTGACCTCCTACATCCTCAAATAGAATAAAATTGACATCAAAGTCCTAACCCAAGGCACATTTGCACATCAGTTTATCAAAAATTGATTATCTTAATTCTGCATCGAGGAATATTCCTAATATATCATAACTATCTTTAATTGAATATTATTTGGTGATAAATCATATTTATCCTGTTAGCACAAGCAAAAAATTTCATGGCTCTAGCCCTTTTCTGCTGGTCTCTGAAGTTGTTTTTCATGTCTCTAGCCTTAAACCCTAAGAAAATATTCAAAAAACTAGCCATTGCTTGAAAAACCCTTTGTTTTACCCTGGCCCTGTTCTTTTTTTTAACGTTACTTTTTTGGGTCACTTAAGTTCCTTAAGGTCCACGTGCTTAATATTTCCCTAAGTCTAGCACCCAGCGGGCTTTAATATTTCCTAAGTCCTAATGATTTAATTCTTCCTAAGTCCCTACGCTAAATTTTTCTATAGTTTTGGCCTTGATATTTATTGGGCCCATCTCTCTGACACCATCTTAATCCTATGATTGTCGTAAGATCGCAAGGGTTTTTTCAGAGGCTTACAATCTTAAGATGACCATTGTTTCTCTTTCATGACATAACACTTTAGACGGGCAAGTCCACTGCCATGTTGGCACAGTTGGTATTCTCTCATTGGTCGGTGTGTTGTTGAGAAGGATCTTGTCAGTGGAGCCTACAATGAAGCTTTTTAAATCTATGGTCGGCACATGATCTCGAGGAATATTCCTAACCCATGAGATCATGTGCCATCTGTTGATCTCAAATCTTACTTGGACATTTCAGTGGGTCCTATGTCAGTGGTGACTGAGTGATTACAATGAATGATGTGGTGACATGTGGCAAGTTTTCAGGTGGGCCCAGGGTTATCAAAGGTCTAGCAATTTGGATAAAGTGTTTGGCGGTTCCGATAAATTTCAAGGGGTTTCGCTTGTTTGCTAAATAGAATAGTGGAGTTCTAAAAGGCTGGCGATTTAGCGAATGCTGTGTTCCCATAATCGCTAAAATTTTTGTTGGTACGATAAAGTATTCCTTGAATGGCTGATTCCCTTCAGTCGCCAGTTCACCAAATGTGACTGGGGTCTTTTAAAAGATAAATCATAAAGACCGCAAAAAGGAAAGATCTGACAGTCACGATATAAAGTTGACCTAAATTCAAATATAGGCTGTTGATTTGCTGCTGGTGCTTTAGAAATAATAGTTGCAGTTTGAATTCAAATTTTGTGAGGGATTCCAGCAACAAAAAGTACCAAAATTTATGGTTTTTGGAGCTGATCTTGATTGGTTTGGTGGCGCTAGTTGTTGCCGACTGATCTGAGGGTCTTTATGGTCAATGGCATGATGTTTTTGTACCAAGAGAAGTATGGTTTTGTTTCTCAAGGCATGTTGCAAGTGGCTAAAAGGACTGATTCACATAGAATTCCATGATTTGCAGTACTTTCTTAGAGATCTATCATAAGTGCAAATCTTTCTCAGGCATGCCCGACTGGTTTTCATCCCTTGTAATAATTTCTTGACTGTTTTAGTTGGTTTAGTGGGTGAAACCCTAACCCTAGTCATCTGTAGCTTGTTGCAACCTATTTTGGGTTTCCAAGATGACTAGGGGGTATATATTGTAGCATTTTTGACTTAGTGAGGGTTCCAAAACTTTCTTTTTGGTCCCTGGTTGTTGATGGTATTATACTGAGCAAGGAGAACCTAGATTTTGGGTCTGTTCCTTTGGCATTTTGTTGTTTGATAATGTATTGATTCTACAAATTTTAATGAGAATACATTTGGATTCCAATTTCATATTTGTGTATGTCTTCTTGTTTTGTTATTGAGCTCATATATGTTAATTTCACAAAGTGGGTTAGCATATGGTAAACAAAGAGTATTTTGAAATTATCTTTAAATTCCTAACAAAGTTAGGATTAAAGTCTTTGAGGTAGTTTCAGTGAGTTCATGGCTAGATAAGGATTTGATGTCCTGATATGTGAGTGAGAGGGATAATAGGAAAAGCACTTATCCTGAATTCAAGTGTGTTTGAGTTAGGGTTTTCAGTTGATGTATGCTATTAGGTGACTCTATGCCCTAGGTTAAGGTACCGATCCCTTCTCTAGAGGTAGTCCATCATCATCAATCACACACAAAAATTAAATGAAAAAATCTTTCAATCAGTTTGTAAAGGGTATATTGGTATAACATTTAGTGATTCCTTTCAAGAAGTGAATCAAGGGTACACCCACCTGAGCATTAAGGCTCAAAGTGTAGGAGGATCTCATTGTTGATCCTTGTTAATTGGCCCTCTTCCTTGTATACTTTGGAGTGGTGATAGAGTCAAAATATTATTAAAGTTATCCATCAAAGTATAAATCTACAAGTTGAAGATCAAAGGGAACTCCCAACAAAATGGTGACTCTGTTGGGGAGAGTCTAGAGATAAAAGTTTTCAAAGTGCACTCTTGTTTTCCTATTGTATTCAGTTAAATGATTTCCCACTTTAGTGGGTGCAGACTCAAAAGCTTAGAACCAGTGCTATAAACTGTAAAAGATGGACAAAAGAAGGAATACTAGGTCCTTTGTCAGAAAAAATCTAGAGGTTACTATGGAACAATTACCTAGATAGAAGAAGAAGAGTTGGATCAGGAGGAATGGTGAGTCTACTAGTGCTCTCATAAGAGAACAAAGAAATACTAGAGGTAGAGCACCACATGTTTCCTCAAGTGAGGAAGGTTCACAAGATGGAGTTTCTAGATTAGATGGTGGTTGCTCTGAAGATAAATTTTATGATACCCCAAAGGTTGTATTTCAAAACAAGGGTTCATTACCTACAGGTCAAGATGAACAAGCCAGAGAAATGGGTTTGGAGATTGATTTAGATCTTGATGAGGATAATCTCAAAAGGGAGCCCATGAGACCAAGGCAAGTCCATTTCCCATATCAAAATCTCACTGATATGGATGTGTCATCAGGTTCTGATGATATTATGATAGACCCAAATGATTTAAATGCACTAAGGTTGCAGTTGGTAGAGCAAGATGCCATACATAAGAGGTTACAAAATGAGAGAGAAGTTGAAAAGGTAAATGCTCTAATAGAAAGATAGTCTCTCCTTAGAAAAATTAATGAAATCAAGGAGAGAAACAAGATGCTTGCTTCTACTCCTAAGATTTTGTAACATGATGTTTTTGGTGATCTTGAAGCTCTAAGAAGTGAGCAGGAACACTTGTTGCAAGACCATGAGTTTGATGAAGAGGGCCCTATGATCAGACAAGTGCAAATTTATGCTCCATTTCCTAAGGGTGGGAATGGACATGAGATCACTAGGCCTACAATAGTTATTAATGAAAAAGGAAAGCAGAAGATGGTGGGTGTCCAAGAAAGCAAACCAGTGACAATACCAGGGATCCCACCACCTAAATCAAATAGGGAGACAGAGATAGAAAGAAAAAGAAAAGAGGATGAAGCTCTTGCTCAAGCATTGGAAAGACCTAAAGTTGATGCTGCTATTGTAGAGAAAAGAAGAAAGATCCAGTTCTTGAGGGGTTCATCAGCTAATGTTTATGGCCCTTTTGCTACTGAACTAGGTATGCCATCTATGAACACTACTATTCCACTTAGCAATGTTACTACTAGTAATCTAATTCCTAATGTATCTACCAAATCATTTGTTGATCCTAATAGACAGTCAAATGTGCAAGTGGGTGGGAATGTAGATAATTCTAGTGGGAACACTAGTTTAGGATTTCAAAGAAGACCTATGCAACTAGAAGGCTATAGGAAAATTAGTTTTGATGGGATACCAAGCTACCCAAATGCTTTTCCAAATGATATAAGAGATAAGGTACCTAATTTTGCTGGTAATAATGCTATTAGTTTTGAGGAGCATCTTAGGTTATTTGTTGATATGCTTAATGATAATGAGGTAGAGCATGAGGATGTAGTCATGAAATTATTTGTTCAATCTCTAATGGAGGATGCTAGAGATTGGTTTAAGAGACTTCCTAATAAATGTATTGATACTTGGGATTCCTTTGAGAGATGTTTTAAAGAGCAGTTGGTGATAGGCCTAATGCTAGTTTCATGTTGAATGAATTCAATACCATAAGGAAAAATCATAATGAGTCTGCAGCTGAATTCAACATGAGATTTCAAAAATGTATGCATAAGTTATTTCAAGTTATGCAGTTAGATGATAATGTTTGTCTAACTACATACTTCAATGCATTTGATGGAAAGATGGGATGCTTGTTGAGGGACAAAGAACCAAGAACCCTTAGAGATGCTTTTAGGATTGCTGTCAATATTGAGAACAATATGAAGATATCAGGGAAATTGGGTGGGAAAAGAGATGACCCTAAGTTGTTTGGGGACAAGAAATATAAAAAAGAAAATGATAGGAATGTTGGAACTAGGAGGCAAGAGGAAGATAAATTGGATAAGGTGCTCAATGCATTGAAGGATTTGAAGGCACCTGCAAATAAGAACATCAGTGCTCCTACCAATGAAAGGCTTCAGTTCAACAACAATTTCAATAAGTAGAATAGATTGCAGAACTACCCCTACAACACCCAATGGAAGGATGGAAAGCCTATTGTCCCTGTTGCAAGAGGAAACAATGACAGAGGTGTCCCTAATCCCAAAAAGCTTTAATAAATGTCATGGAGGACATACCTTGGTGTGTTGCATGCCAGTCCCCTCATTCTGCAGAGCATTGTGTGGTTGCACATTCTATGGCTGCAAATAAAGATTGTGGCAATGAGGAGATAGATCAAGAAGAGACTCATGATGATGTTGGATGCAACATGGCTACTTCATATCTAGGATATATGAAGATGATTCTGATTTTGATGAAGTAGATGTAAATGTGAAGAGACACAATCAGGCCCTTTTTCATCAAGAGGTTTTTTCTGATAGTGAAGACATTGATAAGAAGACATGTAACATGAACTCTTCTTTTGAGCCAGTAAATTTAAGAAGACCTTCTAGAGAAGAGATGGATAGGATTACTGCAAAAATGATTTCTCAGGTGAAAACTAGAGGCATGGTGGCAAGGGATACAAATGGAAAAGTTGGAGGAATGTTTATAAAGAGTACCAACTCCAAAGAGCCTAATGAGAATAAATCAAAAGGTGATCACATGGTGAAATTCAAGAATGTAAAAGGTAAGAATTATGAGCCTAAGGGAGTTGGAGTTGAAATTTTTCCTAGTGAGATTGAGAAGCCAGTTAACACAATGGCTAAGAATGAAAAAATGATGGTGGCCAATACACCTAATGTATCAGATAAGAAAAAGGATGTTAAGGCAATGCAGATTGAATTTCCTCATTCTGCTCCCATTGATATGTTATTTGTATTGTCCCAAATTATAGTTAAGGTTCCATTGTCAGAATTGTTGAGGATCCCTAAACACAAAGACAGAGCTATTGCATGGGTAGATAATGTTCATAAAAATGATGTTGCTTGCAATAGATCTCAGGATAAAGCTTTGAAAGGTGTTGCTGCTCAGGGAATTGTATCTCAAATTCCTCCTATATATTTAGACAGTTTTGTCAATGCTAGCCTTGAAAACATTGATCCATTCTTTTTAAGTGTCCTTGTGAATGGAATGAAATTAAGAAATTGTATGATTGATAGTGGTGCCTCTAATACTATTATGCCTTTTAAGATTATGGAAAAGTTGGGCCTTAAATTTCATACAGTTCAAGGCAGATGTTGTGCAATGGATCAAAGAGAGGTACCAGTCATTGGGACTATCAATGCAATGCCATATAGGCTAGCAGCATATCCAGAGAAAGAGTTAACAATGAGTGTTTTGGTGGTGGACATCCCCCCTAATTATGGGATGTTGCTATCTAGAAGGTGGAGTGCTACCATGGGTGGAAGTTTATAGTGTGATCTGTCCTATGCCACTTTCAAGATTGATGATCAGTTTGTCAAGGTTGAGCAAGAACCAAGAGTATGCCACATGATTGAGAGAAGTATTGATAATGAAACTACATGTTTTGTGGATACTGATATTAATGCTTTTAGGGTAGAGATCCCTGTACTTGAGAAGGAACCTATTTTTTCACCTATCTCTATTGAAGTAAGTGTTAATTCTATGAAGGGTGATTTGTGCCTAATGTACTTTGATGGTACAAATTGCAAGGATGGAGCAAGAGTAAGTATTTTACTTATTTCTCCTAATGGAAACACATACAAATTTTCTTTCACATTGAATTTCTTTTGTACCAACAATATAGGAGAATATGAGACATTGTTGTTAGGATTGAGGTTGGCACAAAAACATGGTATTAAGTGCTTAAGTGTTGTTGGTGATTTTGAGTTGGTGGTGTCCCAAGTTAGGTCAGTATATGCTTCCAAGAACAAAAGGTTAAAAAAATATAGGAATGTAGTTTGGGATTTGATTGAACATTTTGATGCCTTCAATATTGAGTGGAATGATAGGAGTAATAATAAGATGGCTGACTTGTTAGCCAATATAGCAATAAATCCCAATGATATTACATTTAATGGTATCTCTAAATTTGAAATTCAGGCTAGGCCTAGTATACCAGACAATATTGAAAATTGGCAAGTTTTTTATGATGATAATGATATCTTAAAGTTTATGAGTTGTGAAGATTAGTGTCATGTTTAGGAATTTGATTTTTTAGCCTTGGTTGAGTCAATAGAAGGAAAAGAGGTTGTCTTTGGCAATGAAGTTATTCAGCTTAGAACTAACAAGGTGCCCAAGGGGCTTGTTATTTTGGAAACTATCTTTGATAACCAAGATAGAGTTCAAAAGAATATCAAAGGAGAAGATCATGCTGATCTAGAGGAGATAAACCTTGGAACACATGAGGCACCTAAGAAGGTATACATTGGTAGGGACATGTCTCACAATGTGAGAAAATCTTTGATTGAGTTATTGAGAAAATTCAAGCATGTTTTTGCATGGTCATATGATGACCTAAAGGTTTATAAAGAGGACTTGTTTCAGCATATCATTCCTTTGAAAGAAGATGCTAAACTTTTTCAGCAAAAACAAAGGCCTATAAATCCCACTTTGGCACCTAAGATGCAAGAAGAATTAATGAAGTTAAGAGATGCTGGCATTATCAAGCCTATAAGGCATTCTTCTTGGGTGTCAAATCTTGTCCTTGTTAGAAAGAAGAATGGTGACATCAAACTTTGTGTGGACTTCAGGAATTTGAATATTAGCTCATTAAAGGATAACTATTGTCTACCCAATATGGAAGCTATGTTGCAGAGAGTGACTAGATCAGAATTGATGTTTATGATGGATGGTTTCTCTGGTTACAATCAGGTAATTGTAAAAGAATCAGAATAGTTCAAGATAGCTTTCACAACACCTTGGGGGACATATGTTTATGTGAGAATGCCTTTTGGTCTCACAAATGCTAGTGCTACTTTTTAGAGGGAAATGGATGTTGCCTTTTCAAATTTTATTGATGATTTCCTTGTTGTTTATCAAGATAATTTAACTACCTATTCCAAGAAGGAAGAAGACCATTTTACTCATTTAGAGAAAATATTTGTGAGGGCTTTAGAATATGGCATTTCATTAAATCCAAGGAAATGTGCATTTGGTGTCACTAAAGGTAAGTTTCTTGGCCACTTAGTGGGGAAGCAAGGAGTTAGGATTGATCCTAAGAGGGTGGCAGCCATTGATAAAATTCAAAGACCAAAGAATGTTAAAGGAATTCAGTCTTTCTTTGGTCAGGTAAATTTTTTGAGAAGATTTGTAACAAATTTTGCAGAGGTTTCTAGACCTATTTCTAAGATGTTGAAGAAAGGATCTACTATTACATGGGAAGGCGAACCTGATGAGGCTTTCAAAAATATCAAGCAGGCTATCAAAGATGCACCAGTGCTTAAGGTACCTGATTATAGTATCCCAATGCATATCTTCTCTTTTTCATCTTTTCACACTATTGTTGCAGTGTTGTTGTAGAAGAATAAGGGTGGTTTTGAAGAGCCTATTGCATTTTTTAGTAAGTCTTTGCAGGCTGCTGAATTGAAATATGACATAAATGAGAAACAAGCATATGCACTTATGAAGGCAATCAAGGCTTTTAGGTGTTACCTGATGCGGGCAGTTGTGATTTCTTTTGTGCCAAGTGTAGCTGTGAAGGATATTTTCTCACAGCAAGAGGTGTCTGGGAGAAGATGTAGATGGGTCAATAGGATCCAAGAATTCAACATTGATATCCAAATTACTAAATTTTTTAGAGGAAAAGGATTGCCAAAATTGATGGCTCAATCCAATCTTGATGCAAATCAAATAAATCAAGCTGAAGTTGATTATACATGTGGCATGGATGATTGTGTCTGATATCAAGATATCATCTATTACTTGAGAAACATGAAATGTCCAGCAGACATGGATGACAATAAGAAGAGGACATTGAAATTACAAGCCATCAAGTATGTAATTGTGAAATGTAAATTGTATAGAAAGAATTTAGATTGCATACTTTTGAAATGTGTGGATGAAGATTAGGCTAACAAGTTGTTAAAGGAAATGCATGAGGGAGTTTGTGGTGGACATTATATGGGTAAAACTACTACTCATAAAATCTTGAGAGTGGGATTATGGTGGCCCACAATCTTCAAGGATGTGGAACAGTTGGTAAGGAGGTGTGATGCTTGGCAAAGGTTCTCTGGTAAGCTTAAATTTTTAGGTAATGTGCCCTTAAGGCTAGTAGAAGTACAAGCTCCTTTCCAACAATGGGGAATTGATTTCATAGGAGAGATACCAAACAAGTCAAGTGGAGGACACTCATGGATCTTAGTTGCCACTGATTACTTTAATAAATGGGTAGAGGCTATCCCTACAAGAAATGCAACTAGTAAGGTGGTAATTGATTTTCTTTTGAATAATATTGTTACAAGGTTTGGTTGCCTTGAGAGGATAGTTAGTGATAATGCAATGTGCTTTAGGTCTACTGAGTACAAGGAATTCTGCAAAGGTTTAGGAATTCAAATTTCTTATTCCTCACCTTATCATCCACAAGGAAATGGACAAGTAGAATCTACTAATAAGAGTTTGACTAAGATCCTCAAGAGCATTCTTGAAAAGAATAAGAGGGCACAGAATTCAAAACTACCATTAGCTATATGGGTTGATAGGGTAACTGTGAAGAAGGCAATTGGTTGCACACCATTTGACCTAGTATATGGAATACATGCAAGAATGCCTCAGAATAATCTGCTGGAAATGTATAAATTTGTTCAATTATATGATGATGACATAGATGATCAAATGCAGTTGAGAATTGAGGACCTCATTAGGTTGGATGAGACTAGAAGAGAGTCAGTTGCAAGAAATGGCAAATTGCAGTTGCAGGTTAAGAATTTGTATGACAAGAGAACTATTGAAAGAAAGTTTGAGCCTGGTGATTTGGTGTTAATTTGGAATGCCAAACTGGAGGATAAAGGAAAACATGGTAAGTTTGATCCCATCTGGCTAGGGCCATATCTAATTCATTATAAATGGGGTCAGGATTCATATGTTGTAAAAGAACTAAATGGTGAAGTTCAAGAATTGCCAGTTCATGGACAATTCTTGAAGAGATACTTCAATTGAAGGTATTTTGTTTTCCATGAATAGTAGTTAGATCTGTACATTCTGTAAATTTTGTAAAGTTGCTTGCCCCTGTCCTATTTTGTCCTGGTCTGTAGGGTTTTGGTCCCGTTGCTCTCTATTTTCAGTTTTCCAGTGGGATGGTCTTCTTTAACTAGTGATTCTAAATCCTTGCTATGCCTACAGGAGGCATACATCCCTAGATAGAGCCACTGTTAGCACATGCAAAAAATTTCATGGCTCTAGCCCTTTTTTGCTGGTCTCTGCAGTTGTTTTTCATGTCTCTAGCCTTAAACCCTAAGCAAATATTCAAAAAACTAGTCATTGCTTGAAAAACCCTTTGTTTTACCTTGGCCGTGTTCTTTTTTTTAACGTTACTTTTTTGGGTCACTTAAGTTCCTTAAGGTCCACGTGCTTAATATTTCCCTAAGTCTAGCCCCCAGTGGGCTTTAATATTTCCTACGTCCTAATGATTTAATTCTTCCTAAGTCCCTGGGCTAAATTTTTCCATAGTTTTGGCCTTAATATTTCCTGGGCCCGGCTCTCTAACACCATCTTAATCCTACGGTTGTCGTAAGATCGCAAGGGTTTTGTTAGAGGCTTGCAATCTTACAAAAATCATTGATTCTCTTTCATGACGTAACGCTTCAGATGGGCAAGTCCACTACCATGTTGGCACAGTTGGCATTCTCTCATTGGTCGGTGTGTTGCTAAGAAGGATCTTGTCAATGGGGCCTGTAGCGAAGGTTTTTAAATCTACAGTCGGTGCATGATCTCAAGGAATATTCCTACCCCATTAGATCATGCACCATCCATTGATCTCGAATCTTACTTGGACATGTCAGTGGGTCTTGTGTCAGGGGTGACCGAGCGATTGTAGTGAATGATGTGGTGACATGTGGTAGGTTTTTAGGTGGGCCCAGGGTTATCGAAGGTCTAGCAATTTGGATAAAGTGTTTGGCAATTCCAATAAATTTCAAGGGGTTTCTCTTGTTCGCTGAATAGAATAGCAGCGTTCTAAAAGGCTGGCGATTTAGCGAACACTATGTTCACGTAATTGCTAAACTATCTGGCAGTAGGATAAAGTATTCCATGAATGGTTGATTCCCTTCAGTCACCAGTTTGCCAAATGTGACTGGGGTCTTTTAAAAGATAAATCATAAAGACTGTGAAAAGGAAAGATCCTACAGTCATGATATAAAGTTGACCTAAATTCAAATATAGGCCGTTGATTTATTGCTGGTGCTTTAGAAATAACCATTGCAGTTTGAATTCAAATTTTGAGAGGGTTTCCAATGACAGGAAGTACCAAAATTTATGGTTTTTGGAGCTGATCTCGATTGGTTTGGGGGTGCTGGTTGTTGCCGACTGATCTGAGGGTCTTTGTGCTCAGTGGCATGATGTTTTTGTACCAGGAGAAGTATGGTTTTGTTTCTCAAGGCATGTTGCAAGTGGCTAAAAGGACTGATTAACATAGAATTCCATGTAGTACTTTCTTAGAGATCTATCATAAGTGCAAATCTTTCTCAGGCATGCCCGACTAGTTTTCATCCCCTGTAATAATTTCTTGACTATTTTAGTTGGTTTAGTGGGTGAAACCCTAACCCTAGTCATCTGTAGCTTGTTGCAACCTATTTTGGGTTTCCAAGATGACTAGGGGGTATATATTGTAGCATTTTTGACTTAGTGAGGGTTCCAAAACTTTCTTTTTGGTCCCTGGTTGTTGATGGTATTATACTAAGCAAGGAGAGCCTGGATTTTGGGTCTGTTCCTTTGGCATTTTGTTGTTTGATAATGTATTGATTCTACAAATTTTAATGAGAATACATTTGGATTCCAATTTCATATTTGTGTATGTCTTCTTCTTTTGTTCTTGAGCTCATATATGTTAATTTCACAAAGTGGGTTAGCATATGGTAAACAAAGAGTATTTTGAAATTATCTTTAAGTTCCTAACAAAGTTAGGATTAAATTCTTTGAGCTAGTTTCAGTGAGTTCATGGCTAGATAAGGATTTGATGTCCTGATATGTGAGTGAGAGGGATAATAGTTAAAGCACTTATCCTGAATTCAAGTGTGTTTGAGTTAGGGTTTTCATTTGATGTATGCTATTAGGTGACTCTATGCCCTAGGTTAAGGCACTAATCCCTTCTCTAGAGGCAGTCCATCATCATCAATCACACACATAAATTAAATGATAAAATCTTTCAATCAGTTGTTAAAGGGTATATTGGTATAACATTTAGTGATTCCTTTCAAGAAGTGAATCAAGGGCACACCCGCTTGAGCATTAAGGCTCAAATTGTAGGAGGATCTCATTGTTGATCCTTATTAATTGGCCCTCTTCCTTGTAGACTTTGGAGTGGTGATAGAGTCAAAATATTATTAAAGTTATCCATCAAAGTATAAATCTACAAGTTGAAAATCAAAGGGAACTCCCAACATATCCTAAAGTTGATTAATTGAATATACTGAATATTTAATTAATTAATTTAATTCTACCATGTAATCATTTAATTAAGATTTAATTCTAATTATTCCTAATTATATTATTTAATTTTGACAATAAATCAAAATCTCCTAGGAATAATTGATTAAATTCTTATTTAATTAATTAAAGCAAGTTGTCAATATTTAATGATATAGTTTGGAATAAAAGTTTGATTAAATAATTGATTAACCCATAAATCAGGTATTTTTAAATTCAAAATCAGTTAAGTTGAGAATTGTATGCAAATTAGATGTCTAACTACTCTAAATGATAAATTAACTATTCTAAGATTAATAAATCAAACTAATTAGCAAACAACAATGAAGAATACACTAAAAATGAAGCTAAAACAAGGTTTTACCTTCACCTACCATGTAGCTTGTCTCCATTGCCCTCCTAGCCTTGATTTCTTGAGGAAGTTGAGCTCTCAGATTTCCAAATGAAGCCTCTTGCCCAAGATGATACCAAAGTGTGGATATTTATGATGAATGTATGCAAAACTAAAGCCTAATTATGCAAATACGGTGAATGAGATGCTCTTGAAATGCTTGATTACTTGAGTGCTTGAATGCTTGATTACAAAAATACCTATTAGCTCACAATGGGGAAATGAGGCTCCTTTTATAGAGTTTTGGAGGATCTAAGCCTAGGTGGCACAATCCTACGGTGGAGAATGAAAGGTGGAAGATCCTAGTGCTAGGATTGACTTGGTTGAAGGAGTTGAGAGAAAGGGGGATGTAGTTGGAATGTGAGAGGAAGAATAGGGATGATGTTCCTCTCATATTGACATGGAGGAGAACAAGGTGGAAGGGAAAGACACATGTCAAGTGTCTCACAAAGACCAAATAGAGGAAGAGGGAAGGACTTTTTCCTCATGAGGACTCTTGGTACAAGTGTCCCATGAGTCACCTTTGACCCTTAGAGGTGGCTTGAAAAGCCCCTTAGAAATAGGGCATGTCCCTTGACTTGGTTTTAAGAGAGGACATGTGGTCATGAGACCAAGTCCTATGAGGCCACATAGCCCTTAAGAATAGGACATGTGTGGGTGAGGATAATTACCAATAAATAATTAATAATTATTATTTATTTTAGCCAAAGTGATGTGTCAGGTGACTAGGTAAGTGAGGTGGACTAGGGGACTTAGTCATATTGAGGTGATTGTATTTTTAATTAAATCACTTTAATAAGACTAATTAGAAGACTTAGGATAGAGGAATAGACTATAATAAATTTACTAAATAAATTGAATAATCTATTTAATAAATAGAGGAAATAATTATTAATTAAATAATAAATATTTAATTAATTTATAAAGTCAATATCAATTAAATAATGAATATTTAATCAATTAATGAAGTCATTTTTAAGTGTATACATTTTGCCCCTCTTTGAAATAATGTGTGTGTCACATTGTTTCAAAGAAAATTTCAAGCAATTTTCCCTTGCCTAGACAATGTCTCAGATGACCTATGCATGCCCCCTGGAGAGATTGATTTGACAAAAAAGATTATTTGAATTTTATTATTTTATTTTTTTTTAGTTTAATTTGTTTTTGTTGAGTTGGATAATCAATCTCATGAAAGAAATGCAAGAAAAGATGGGTGAAAATGGGGTGAAATGAAAGAAAAATGGGAGATAGGGTCCACACACCAAGCACATCGGGTCCACAGGCTATAAATAGGGCTAAGGGATCCAAAATAGGCTCATTGTGCACACTTGTCATTCAGAGATCAGAGCTTGAGAGAGAGAAGAGCACAGTTGTTAGGATGTCGTTCCCACTGTCAGATCATCATTTCAAGAGGGCCAGAGTCTTCCAGCGACCACCTGATTTGGGAGAGTCAGTAGGTGACTCGATCCTCTTTGTACATTCATGATTTCTAGCATGTTAGATTAGGATTTGCAGCATGCTTAGGTTAGATTGAATCTTAGGAAATTTTTTAAAATTTTCTTGTTCTTGTGCGAAAAACAAATGCATAGTTGCTACACACATATGCGCAGCAATTCACCATGTTTGCACAGCAAACTGGTAATTCTACACATATGTGTTGTAGAACTGTGCATACATGTAGAAATAAGATTTAGGCTACGCAAATATGAATTAAATCTACACATACGTGGATTCTACGCATTTGTCAAATAAAGTTTCGCAAATGTGGAATAAAACTACGCAAATGTTTAAATCTATGCAAATGTTAGGGGATGATACGCATGCATGTTTCTATGCTACACATTTGTTTTGGATGGTAGAATTTGGTCAAATTAGATATTCAATTACATCAAAATTGATGTTGATAAGCTGATTTGATTTGTCGACAGTTGAATTTTATCGATTCGGTCAAGATAGGCAACATCGTAGCATGGTCGCTAGTTAACCAGTCTTGATGTTAGATAATTGATAAAATCATCTATTGAAACATGTGATAAAACATGTTTGTAGTTGATATGATAGGATAGATAGATGTTTAGATCAGTTTATCAAAATCTAATAGCTTGATTTTGTTTGACTTGGATAGGAGGATATTACCGATGTTCTGATGTCACGGGAGGGATATCCCATTACACAAAACCTGTGATCAGCACTGTTAGGGACTGACAGACTCTTGATCAGAGCATCTGGTTTGTACCATGTGATCTATATGCTTGAGATTCAGGTGAACTTGAGTATGATGACTATGTTAGCAAAGAGATGGCACTCAGAGATGAGTACTTTTCATCTCCCAATAGGAGAGATGACAACTACACTAGAGGATGTATATTGCATCCTCCAGCTTCTTATCATAGGTGAGCTAGTACACTATGATCAGCATGGTGGAGTGACGGAGTGTAGAGCAATTTTTGGTGATGATGATATTGAGGAGGGGGAGATTAGGTGGGAGGATATGGTTGATTTATATGAGCCTCTACCAGTGGTGTTAGCAAGAGCAATTGGGGGATTCGTATGCCCTGATCGTAGGTAACATGAGTTTGTAGTTGGTTGCGGCCGCACATTGCAGTGGATGATGGATGATGGGACCTAATTTTCTTGGCGTGTACCTACTGATAATTTTTCTATCTGTTAGCCCATTTATATCATGATCTTCATTAGGTGGTGTACCATAGGGGTGCATCATTATCAGTAGGTGTTACATTGCTCCATGTATGGGCATGGGAGCATATTACAGTTACATGGCTAGTAGCAATTAGATTTTGTGGCACAGGACAGCCCTATATTCATTTGTATTCATCAATTTTCTCTCAGGAAAAACTAGGACACTTAGAGTTCTGGTGGTACACTTTTGACACACTAGACACAATCACATGGAGACCTTACCTAGGGTGTGAGCCCTAGGATGATGAGAGATAGCTTGGTTTTTATTTTGAGTCATGATGGTTGATAGGGCAGACACCCTATATCATTAAGAGACAGCTAGTTAGCTAGGTTTTGCTACAGTTTGGCAAGATCTAGGGCATGCCATAGGGAGTCATGGAGTTTTCTTAGACACATAAAGAGAGGCATGACTGGGGGCCCATGGTCTCATTTGATATAGCTAGATAAGAGTTTCTTGACATCCCATTCTAGGCATGGACAATGAGACAGGGGGTAGTAGACCCAGGGATGACTGCTGATCTAGAGTACTACTTGAGAGATTTTCCCATACCACGCTTGACGGATCTGGTGGTGAGGCCACCAAAGAGAGATTCAATAGAGAGACATCATGGGAGACACTACAGGTGAGATAGGAGAGGATGAGGGAGAGGAGGTGGAGGTGACAGTGGAGATGGTGATGGAGGAGATGGTGATGGAGGGAGAGGAGATGGAGGAGATGGTGGGAGAGGTGATAGAGCTGGACCTCAGATGAGAGGTGGTGGTGTGAGATAGAGGGGTTTGATGCAACCTTCAGCTAGACAAGTATAGAGATCACCTCTAGCATAGCCAGCAGTAGGAGCTCCACCACAAGTACCAGTAGTATAGGTACAAATACCAACTATCCTAGTATAGGGACCAGCTATATAGGTACAGGTGCTGATATAGGTAGGATAGGGATAGGATGATGTGGATATTTTATTAGCCCAGGTCAAAGTGGTATAGGGTGGATAGATCCATGATGATATATAGGACAAGTAGATGCTCAATATAGCAAGGCAGGATGCACAAATGCCGGATGTGGATGCTCAAGAGGAGATAGTAGGGATGGACATCAGGGGACAGGATCCCTATTTATAGAGAGATGTTATAGAGGAGGAGGATCTAGATATTGACTCATTGCTAGTCCAACTAGCAATGACACAGGTGCAGGAAGACCGTGTCCCTGGACTGGAGAGATAGATAGAGAGACTAGAGAGCCAGATGAGAGTGCTTAGACATGAGCGTGATGCAGCTATAGAGAGACTTGGGGAGTCAGAGATGTTATTAGATGAGCTGCAGCAGACAGAGGATTTGGGTCCTCATAGAGATAGTCTGAGAGCCATGATATGTGTTGGGAAGGAGATATCATACTGGCGAGAGGCCTATATACAGGTGGTTCCTAGGGATCAGTGGATTAGGAGCTACAAAGAGAGCTCGGTTTCTATTAGGACAGCAGTATATGATAGACATGTACCGGCTGGTAGTGGAGGTGTATCATCACACCCTCCGAGAGCACCCACAAGTTTAGGGGATCAGGTTGGAGCCTCAGGCTCAGGTGGTTTAGTAGCACGTGGTCTCATTGCATCTCGTAGGTAGCAACAAACAAAGTCTCAAGGCAGTGGATCATAGATATTGGATATCATTGTATACACTCTTTGTATCATTGTATTATTGTATCATTGTATCATTATATTATTGACTTGATGGACACGGTCAGACATTGTTATGTTTCTTTATATCATTGGACATTTGGATAGTTTATTTGTTTTATGGACTTTATATGATTGGACCCTATATGATTGACTCTATATATACAGTGATGCAATTCTATCATGATTTTCTTTGATGATTTTATAAACATGTTCATACTGACATATGTAGGATGTGATGACTTACTTTAATATGCATAGAATGTATGTCCTAGGATGCAAAAATGATTTATTTTCTATTTGATGCATAATGATTAATGATCGAACATATGATGTTGATATAAATGCATGTCCTAAATAATTTTACTCTATATAATTCTATGTGGTTACTAATACAATGATGTAAAGAACAGTGTAGATAATGGATAATAAATGAATTATAATAAATACATGATGATATAATACATGCAATGGATAATAAATGATGGTGTAAAATGCATATAATATGTAAGGAATGAAAATTTTCTTAAGATGACCAAAATATAACAACTTACATCATAATAAAAAGATAATGAGATGTTATGATAGCTATAACAAAATAACACATGAAATATGCATGTAATATAGATGGGTAATATACAAATGAACATACCTAATGAAGATAATGCGTGGCCTAAATGAATTTGATTAAATTTTGTAAGATGCAAGGTGAAAACTTAATGGTTTTGTTGTCCAAATATCCTCAACTTAAATAACAGTGTATCTGACACAAGAAGAATGGACTAGGAGAACAGATGATCTAATAAGAAAGATAACCTACAAATCCCTATAAAAGGAGTACTGATATGCAAGTTGTGAACTGTTTAAATGAAATGCAAAATGAAATATGAAATGATTATATCTCCACAACTTCATGTAACATCTTAGAACTTCATAATAACTATAATTTGATTTTCATCATTGATCTCGTTGTGTTGCAATAAAATGCAAGCATCATGGTATAATTAAACTAGGATGACCTGAGCACTTCTTGCATGGAGTTTAATATTGAAAACTTGACAAGCATCTAGGTATAATTGAACCAAGATGACCTCAGCTTCATTTGCATAATAGACAAGGAATATTTCCCCCTCCATCGGGGAACAAATATTTGGAGTCGAGGTATGTAATGGCGTATCACCACAAATAGCATTTGTAGAGCAACATGATTTGTATGTTGTCAATAATATTAAACTAATGAAGACACTTATACACAAACACCCCAATTATTTTTTCCTTTGATTTCATCAGAAAATATCCCACAAACAGAAATTGAAGAAAATCCCATGCCCCATTCTGACTATTCTAATCAATGACATATGGGAGTTTCAAACTCATGTCAAAGATATCCCAGAATAGAATAGGAAACATGATAATAATGTAATCCAGATATGAATGCATAATCTACAACAAACCATTCTAACATGCCTATCATGAATATACATTTTCTTTGCCAAAAGATAGTGTAAGGTACAGTGATTAGTTCAATTGATGATGTATAGTCAAGAATGATAGATAAGCGGCCATGTTTCGAAAGAAAGATCATAGATTGTGATTCATCATGAAGATGTCATTATGGAAGAACATTTGATTGTGTTTTCTTATCTGGTGAAAATACTCCATTCTGACCTCTAAGAGTCATGACTATCATAGATCCACTTCCCAAACTAGGTCGAGGACATGCCCCCAGCTAGGTAATGGACTGACTTATTATGGATGAAGAAGGACACAACAAGACTAAGATGAAGACCAAGACAAATGATCAAGCTATGATGGGATTTTATTATGGGTAAATACAATGGATGGTGCATGAACTAGCTATTTTATTATGATATATACATGGCAGGAATGGTGATTGACTAGCCATTTTATTATGGATATATACTATGAATGGACACGCTAGAAGAATCCTAATAAATAAAGGAGCTAACTTGATACACATGGAACCTATTTCCAGGTTTTCACCACATACTTTTATTGCAATTTTCTTTGGAACTTTTTTTTTTTTTTTTTTGTATTTTTATGATTTTTTTATTTACAGAATATATACATAGCCCTTGCATTGGGATTTCAAGGATAGAAATTCTTGAGGTGTATGCTATTAAGAGGTTCATCCAAAGGATCTCCCTTAGGTGTGGACAATTGATAAGCCCTAGAACCATAAATTGTTGTAATTACAAAAGGACCTAACCAATTGGGTTCGAACGTACCCTTCTTCGCACGATGTTGTTGATTCTTTGGATTTTATTGAAGGACTAGGTCACCAAGCTGAAATTCTCTGATCTTTACCTTGTTGTTATATTGATGAGACATACACTGCTGATAGACTTTCAAATGATCATAAGCTCTCTAATAGTGTTCATCCAGCAGTTCTAGTTCAGTCAGCCATGCAACTCTATACTCTTCATCAAGAATCAAATCTTTGAGGGTCACACGAAGTGAAGGAAACTCAACCTCAAGGGGCAGGACTACTTTGGATCTATAGACAAGGGAATATGGGGTGGCTCTAGTGGGAGTATGAATGGAGGTTTGGTAAGCCCATAAGGCTAGATTCGGTTGGATATGCCAGTCATGGCCAGCATCATTGACAGTCTTTTGTAGGATTTTAACAATTGTTTTGTTCGATGCCTTAGCTTGGTCGTTTCCTTGGGGATAGTATATGGAGGAATAGTTATGGGTGATATGGAATTTTGCACACAGTTCATCCATGTCCTAATTTTGAAATTGTTTCCCATGATTAGTAATGAGATACATAGGTATACCATATCTGCAAATGATATAATTTAGGATAAACATGGATACTTGTTTCCCTGTGGCGGTAATCAGTGGAATGGCCTCAATCCATTTAGTTAAATACTCTATTACAGTGATAATCCATTTGTGACCATTGGAAGATGGAGGGTTGATAGTGCCCATGAGGTTGAGTCCCCACTGACTGAATGGCAAGGTAGTTGTAAAAGGATGTAACTCTTATGCTGGAGTATGAATAAGGTTTCCATGTATCTGACATTTCTTGCATACCCTAGCAAAATGAAAGGAATCTATTTCCATGGTAGGCCAATAATAACCCATACGCATGATTTTCTTAGCCAAAGAGGGACCACTTGAATGTGTCCCACAAATACCCTCATGTACGTCTCACAAGGTAGTTTGAGCTTCATCATGCTTGAGACATCATAGGAGAGTACCGTCAAGACATCTGATAAAGGGTGTCAGATATTAGGACATAGCAAGAGGCTTGGAAAAGAAAAGTTTGTTTTTTATTTCAAGATAGGTCAGGGGGTAGGATGTCATTTTTTAGATAAGAATAAATTTTTCCATAAATTGGGGAGTCATGTCCAATAAGATGACATATAATACTCATATCAGGGTCATCATATGCAAGACAAACCAGGGATTCCACCAAGAACTCAAAATGGGCCTTGGTATCATCTGTATCAAACAAAGAAGCAATCATTACCATTGCATCAGTAGCCTTGTTATCATGCTGAGGAATCTGCTCAAAAGTGATGACTAATAAATATTGTTTGAAGTCATCAACCATATGTTTACATGGTAATAACTTATCATCTTTAGTCTGATAATCATCATTAACCTAGTTTATAATCAATTGAGAATCCCCATAGACATTAATTTCAGTTACTTTCCATTGTAAATCCATCTTTAGCCCAATTAGAAAAGATTCATATTCTGCTACATTATTGGTGCAAGGAAAGAGTAGCTTGTAAGATTTCAAAATTGTATATCCTTACGGCGTGACAAAGAGAATACCAGCTCATGATCCCTGTTGAGTACATGATCCATCAAAGTATAGTTGCCATGTTTGTGTAGAAAAAGCCAAGATGTATGCATTAGGAAATCCTGTGTGTATAGGTTGGTCATCCATTAATGGAGCATCTGCTAGCTGATCTGCTATCACTTGGCCTTTGATAGCCTTCCTATCCACATATTCAATATCAAATTCACTAAGTAGCATGACCCACTTAGCCAATCTACCTGTCAATGTTGTTTTGCTTAATAGATACTTTAAAGGATCAATCTTTGCAATGAGTTTGATTGAAAGTGATAACATGTAATGTCACCACTTCTGGGAAGCAAAAACAATGGCCAAACATGCTCTTTCTATAGGAGAATAGTTTAGCTCATATCCCACTAGGGTGCGACTGATATAGTAGATGGCTTTTTCTTTCCCTTCATGATCTTGCCGAGCCAGAAGAGCACCTATTGAGACTGTCATAGTTGAAATGTAGAGCAAGAGTGGCTTGCCCGGAATTGGTGACATCAAAGTTGGAGGATTCACTAGATATTGCTTGATTTTATTGAAATCTTCCTCACACTTATCATCCCATTCAAATAAGATATTTTTATACAACAAATGTTGAAAGGGATGACTTCGATCTGCTAGTTGAGAAACAAATCTTCGAATGGATTGGAGACATCCCTTCAAAGATCTTAACTGACTAGTGTTAGTGGGGGAAGCCATCTCCATTATTGCTTTAACTTTTTTTTGGATCTACTTTGATTCCTTTGGCTGAGACAATGTACCCTAACAATTTACCAGATGTGACCCTGAATGCACATTTCTTTGGATTGAGTTGAATCTAATACTTTTCCATCCAGGTGAATATTCTATCCAACACTCTCAAATGACTAGCTCTATCTTTGGATTTTGCTAAGATGTCATCAACACATCTTTGGATTGTGGTCATAGCCCTTTGGTAAGTTGCTCCAGCATTTTTGAGGCCAAATGGCATCACATTCCAGTAGAATGTACCCCACAAACAAGTAAAAGCAATTTTTTCCTGGTCTTTCAGCGCAATCTTGATCTGATTATAGGAAGAAAAACCATCCATTAATGATAACATCTCATGCCCAGCTATCAGATCAACAATAATGTCAATATTTGGTAGAGGAAAGTCATCTTTTGGACAAGCTTTATTAAGATCTCAAAAATCAATACAAATCCAAATAGACTTGTCTGGTTTTGAGATAGGGATGATATTTGAAATCCACTCAGCATAATCAATAGCCCAAATGAATCCAACATCTAAGAGCTTCTTCAATTTTGCTTTAACCATTACTGCAATGTGTGGGTGCATCTTGTGGAGCTTCTGCTTAATTGGTTTTACACCTGGTCTGATAGATAAATGATGCATAATGAGATTAGGGTCTAGCCCAGGCATATCAGCATAGGACCAAGCAAAGTTGATTTGTCTCTCTTTGAAAATTTTTGCAAAAGCTTCTTTCTCTGATTCTATCAAGGATGCTGCTACTTTGAGGATGCTCGAAGACTCTTCTATTCCAATGTTAAGAGGTACTATTGGATCTATAAGGATGGCAGATTGCTCTTGATATAGATAATTGGGAAGAGTGTCAATCCTTCCATCATCAAGCACCTCAGAGAGATTTTCACCATCAGATGCATCTTTTCTTTTTACTATTTTTGGATCTAATATTACCATTGAGTGGTTTTCACCATTAGATATGTTGATTATTTTTATATTTTTATGACTGAAAGGATTGGCACTCTCTCCAAAGTAGGCCATGTCATTGAGTTCTATTGGAAATCCTAACTTGTGATCCCCTAGTGGTAAATGATCCCTGATTCTAAAATATTCAATGATGGCATCATCATTATGGAAGACATCAAGTTCTGGATGATCGAGAGAATCCCAATCGATAAGCTCGAGATGTATAAGAGGCATTGGATCATTCGGGTCAGTTTCAAAGGCAGAGATGGTATTGGTGGAAAAGTTGTCAAGGTTTATGATGGTATCAGTGAGGTCTATTTCCATACTCTCATCTGATTCATCTATCGCAAGATAAATCCCACTTTCGTCACAATTGAAAAAAGTAGTATCATGTGGGACTAATCCAAGTGAGTCAGTCTTTGAACTCTCTCCCTCATGGTAATCATTACTATAGTGATGGACTATATCAACTCCTATCTCTTCAGTACAATCAGATAATGAATCCCATTCATAATCATTTGAGTCAAAATCATCATTATCCTCAAGTCTATCAATAATTCTTTGTGCTATCCTTTGTTTCTGTGGATCTACATACATACCATGTTTTTGGAACTATAAGGCAGGAGCTTTAGATGTCTCATGAAAAGGTGTGATCTTTGCTTTTCATTTTGATTCTTTTGGTCCTTCTCCTTTATACCCTAATCCTGTGGTATCTCTTTGATAATTAGGATTTTGCAAAATTGGTCTTATAACACCTTCTCTTTGTAACCCTATAGGTCCAGTACCTTGGTATTCCATCTTTTGTAGCAAAGTATACCCTTTACCATAGACATTAGGTGATATGTATTCATGTTTGATATCCTCTTCATTCTTTTGTGACTTAAGAAAATGATTAGCATTACGCTAAGCTACCTCTTTGGATATTGTGCCACCACTTATAAATGTGTCATAAACAAGTGTTGAAGGGGGTTCCAATTGTTGTTTAGTGATCAAAGATCTACCATATGATCTAGGAGATAAAGGTAACTCTGTGATGCAAAGAGCTTGACCTAAAGTGTACTCTCCCATACTTCTTTATTTTATGTCTATATTGATCCCATTTGATTTAGAAGTTGATGCTATATTGCTAGGATCAATGGGTCTGGTTGTAGAAGATCCAGTATGATTATAAGGTACCAAAGAATCAGATGTCTTCACAATGTTACAATACTGGAAAGGATTAGTATCTCCTTTGATAGTGATCTCCTGACCATTATGAGGGAATTTCATGCACTAATGATAAGTTGATGGCACAACTTGCATGGAATGAATCCATGGTCTTCCCAAGAGAATGTTATAAGCAAGATCCATGTCAAGAACTTGGCAAGGTACATCTTTGATTATAGGACTAACTCTGATAGGAAGAACAACAGATCCCTTGGATGACCTCTCTTCTTCATCATAAGCTTTTATTGTGATTTTCTTCTTTGGATCTATAGCATTTTCAAAAAATCCCAATACAAGGACTAGTTTCAATGTGCATATATTCAAGCCAGCTCCTCCATCTATTAATACTCTCTTGATTTTGTGACTCTATACAAGGACTTCAATATGTAGGGGAGCATTATGAGGTTGGGTAATAGCTAAATCATCATTCTCAATGAAGGATAGGTAATGTGGGGTTGTTAAATGTCCCACCATAGCTTGAAATTGATCATGATCTAGATTTGTGGGGACTTGGGTCTCTAAGAGAGCTTTTCCAAGGATATCTTTGTGAGATGGGGATAGGTACAAAAGCTCTAAGATGGATATCTAGGCAGGTGTTTTCTTGAGTTGTTCCAAAATATTGTACTGGTTGGAAATATTTCATGTAGACTTTGGGACATAAATAGACTTGTTTTGAGAAGCATTTGGTTTAGATGGGACTCCTTGGAGAGTAACCTTGGATTGAGCATGAGTAGCAACATGGCCTGGTTTACTCTCTAATTTTTCCTTTATGGTAATGACATTGGCATAATACTTAGAAGGATGACATTCAGAAATGTTACCAATATATCTATAGGGAGTAGAATTATAATTGGCTTGATTGTCACCCTTAGTGTTGGAAGAACCTCATTTTTCATGCTCAAGAAGTGGATCTTTGAAATTTGTATGTGATTCATTTGAGGTATGTCCATCAACACCAATTTCACCGCTTTCAATTAAGTCTTGAATTACATTTTTGAGTCTTTGATAGTCATTGGTTTTATGTCCTTTTTGTTAGAGTAGTCTTATGTTAGCTAATAATTAAATCATTTAATTATTAGTTTATCATACTCTAGGCTTAAGTTTCACTTAGGCGCTTTATAATTCTTTAGGGTTTTAGCCTTTAGGGTTTCGTGTTTCCTTTTATAAGGATTCACTTCTTTCATTTCAATAAGGAGATTGTATTGTAATTTCATTTGGTTAATAGAAGCTTTTTCTTGCAACAATGATTTTCCTGTCTCTGGCCTTTTGGCCGCCATAGCTTTCTGTCTTGTTGCTTCTTCTTTGTGACAGTCTTGCATGCAGGTGTTCTTGGGATGATTTGCGTTTGTCAAATCTAACATGGTATCAGAGCTCTCCTGTTGTTCGCTGTTCGAGTTTTATTGAAGCACAGAGGGTTTCAGAAGTTTTTTTGTGGATCTGGGGGGGAGCCAAAATTTGGCTCACCTTGGGCAAAAACGGACACCACCATTGTGTCCGGAAGGCCCAAGAACCCCTAAATCCATATAAAATTTGTCCATTTTGGACACAGTGGCATCTGAGGCAAAATTTTTTTGCATACCAGGGCCGTACGGCCCTGGCACGCACTCTGAGGCGGGTACACGGCAATTTTTTTTTTAAAAAAAATATTTATTACGGGCGCTGCCCAGCGGCCACCCCCGCGCCGCCCAGCCGCAACCGCAGCCGCGGCCACCGCCCGAGCGGCCACCGCAGCCGCGGCCCCCGCCCCTTGCAGCAGCCTCGGCCCCGCCGCCCGCGCCCTCTGCTCCGCCGGCCCTCCCACCGCCGGCACCAGCGCCGCCCTCGGCCCCGCCGCCCGCACCCTCTGCTCCGCCGGCCCGCCCACCGCCGGCACCAGCACCGCCTCGCGGCCCCCGCTCCTCTGCTCCGCCGGCCCGGCCCACCGCCGCTCCGCTGGCCCCCGCCGCCGGTGGCGGCCCGTTTCAGCCCCCGCGGGCTCATTTCCCAGCAGCCCGGTCATATGACCGACCAGGGGCTGCGGCCCAGCCCTCGGAGCGCGCCATGCGCCCGGGGGCCTATTTTTTTTAGCCCCTGGGGCTCCTTTTTGGCCTTTTTGGGGGTACCTGGGCTTTTTTCGCTCTACAGGGAGCATACGGGGGTCTTTTTCTGACTTCTTTATATCGTCGGAAAGCTCTTTCCGAGCTCTTTCCGATGATGGAGGTTAGGATTTTGGGTTCTACCGTTTCAATAGCTTTTTTTGCTGTTGAAGTCTGATGTCTTTTTTTGCCTTCCGGGAGTCATATCTGGCTCATCCGGACTCATTTTTTGGCAAACGAGATATCGTCGGAAAACTGGTTCTGTGTACTATTCAGTGGCAGAGGTATTTCTTCCAGATTCTGCTCCAAGTTTTCACTCCTCCGAGTTATGCAGTTTATGCCCTCTGGTGGTGTGCTTGGTTCTACAGGTCCGGGGATCTCTTCTTCTGGTTTCTTAGTGCACTCTTCTTTCTGACTTCTGAGCTTGTATGCTCTTTCTGATGTATCTTTGTTCTGTAAACGCACTGAGATAAAGTGCCCTCTTCTGCATTTCTGGGATCTTTTTCACCTGGTTCAGTTTTAGTATTCGCACTCAGTTATAAAGTGCCATGGGGGGATTCTGATGCATTTGCCACTATAGGCGCATCCACTCTTGTCAAGTGAGCGTACCTTCCACGACATTAGCCCATGTAGACTGTGTCTATGACACCGCCCTTTATCCTGTGTGTGTGCTTCTATTGCACTGTTGGTGTTCCTGGTTCTTCTTCTGCAGCTGTTTCTGGCATCGCATTTCAGTGTTCCTGTCACCTCTCCCAGTTCAGCATTATGGGGGGGTTCACCTGTTGGTTCTATTGCTTCCTGGTTCGATTGATCAACTCTTCAGACACTTGTCTTCTCTACCTGGTCATGCACTTCAGTGGGGGTTCCAGCAGTATCTTCTGACAGAGTTTTCAGACATGCTTCAGAGGAGTTTCTTGCTCTCTTCTTGTTCCTTTCTCTGGGACATCTTTTGCTTTATGTTTGGGTACCTGATCAGGCCTAGTTGCCGGGACCCATCTTTCCTGCTTTCTGCAGTAGTTTAGCTTTTTTTGCTTCTCCCTAAGTTACACTTAAGGGGGGGTGTTAGAGTAGTCTTATGTTAGCTAATAATTAAATCATTTAATTATTAGTTTATCATACTCTAGGCTTAAGTTTCACTTAGGCGCTTTATAATTCTTTAGGGTTTTAGCCTTTAGGGTTTCGTGTTTCCTTTTATAAGGATTCACTTCTTTCATTTCAATAAGGAGATTGTATTGTAATTTCATTTGGTTAATAGAAGCTTTTTCTTGCAACAATGATTTTCCTGTCTCTGGCCTTTTGGCCGCCATAGCTTTCTGTCTTGTTGCTTCTTCTTTGTGACAGTCTTGCATGCAGGTGTTCTTGGGATGATTTGCGTTTGTCAAATCTAACACTTTTCCTCTATAAAATTCGCAATAATCATTCCCATTCCACCAAGAAGGTTTCACTCTAGGTTCAAAATCTTTTGTTTCAGGAAGTGTAATGAGTTTCTTTGTGATTAACTTCTGTAATGCTGATTCGAGAGATTCCCCTAAAGGAGTAAAATTTCTTCGAGGTGACATAAAAGGCAATCTTGGTTTAGATGAATCTTTGCTAGTGTTTGGATTTGCTGATTGATTGTTGTAGGTAGCTTGAGTAGCATTGGCCTGACTTGTGAGATTTAGAAGGGGTTGTGTTGGTTTGACATTACGATTATCAACAATCCCATCATTGACAATGTTTTTTTTTTAATTCTAGAATTTCAATTTTTCATTGTTATAGTTATTGGGATTGGAATTGGAGGACCCAACATTGTCCTTGGAATAAAGATTTATCTCACCTTTCTGACCATGGCTTCCTCAATCTTGATACCATTTTCTATGAGCTTATTGAAGTTTGGTGGACATTGCAATTGTAACCTATAACTCATTTTTGGTGTAAGGTTATGCACAAAGATATCCATCTTTTCTTGTTTAGGAATCATTCATGGATATTTGGCAAACAATTGACACCATCTTTGAAAAAAAGTAAGGAAGGGTTCTCCATTCTTTTGATGTGCATTGCAAAGATCAAGCATAGTGACTTCATGTTTGATGTTATATGAATAATGAGTCACAAATTTGTCAAGAAACTCATTGAAATATTTGATGCCTAGGGGTAGTTTGGAGAACCATTCCATGGCTTGTCCTTCTAAACTTCATGGAAATAGTCACATAAGATAAGTTTCATTATGAGTGACGTCAATACAAGTAGCACAAAACTCATGAATGTGGTCTTGTGGATCCGAATTCCCTTTGTATTTGTCAAATTTTGGTACCTCAAAATGAGGAGGGAATGGAATCATTGCTAAATTCTTATCAAAAGGATGAGGACATATATCATCCAAGGAATACTTCTTAGTTGATGATCCAGTTTGGATATCATGGATTTGTTTTTGAAGCATCTGGATTTGTTGTAGAAGGGGATCCAAAGATAACATGTTTCCTTGAGTGTTTTGGGAACCATTTTGTTGTTGAGTATCTTGAGAAGCATTGGATTGTTGATTGTTTTGAGAGGCATTCTTTTGTTGGTTGTTTTGAGAAGCATTGGATCGCTGATTGGTTTCCTTTGCTCCTTGAGTATCTTGAGAACCACTAGGGGTTTCTTGATTGTTTGTATTAGGTGGTTCTCTAAGAGGGGAAACATCAAAATCAGTTGGTAGTTTGGCTCCTTGTTGAGCAAGCATGAGGAAATACATCTCTCTATCCATGTCTAGGAGTCTTTCTGTGACACTATAAAATCTAGGATCTTGTGTAGCATCCCTAAGTTCTTGATCTATGGGTTCCTCTTCGGATGTAAAAAGTAAAGTTTTCTTAGGGATTCCAGACCAAGGATTTTCTTCATTGCTTTTGTTTCCTTCCATCTTGTCTAAGGATTCTGAATCAATAGTTTGTTTAAGTTTTTGAGATCGAGTTTGAACCATAAAAATGTGAAAATTGATTTGTGGGATGAAAGATTTTTGATGAAAAGTTATGGAAAGAGTGTTTGATAGAAAATATATTGAAAAGTATTGAAAAGTGATGAGACAACTTGATAAAATCTAAGTCAATAGGAGGTATAGATTTCACTATGATATGACAAAGAAAAATCAAGAGATAGTAACCTAAGTAAGTTTGATTGAGGATGATAGATCCTAATAGGATAAACTCACAAAGATAAAAATTTGATAGATAAGGTAATGTTTCAACACTAGATTTGGAATTTCAAAAGATTAGAAGGAATGATTTGATGACTTTTGGTGAAGGAAGGATGATGAAAATGGTCAAACTAAAGATCAGAGCTCTGTGTAACGTGAATGTTTTTCCAGAATCTTACTAAAGATGAAAATGGGTATCCGAAAAAGTGATTGTGAAAATTTCAAAACTTGTGGAAATGCTCATTGTTGTATATGCATAGCAACAAATGCGCAGGACAGTTTGATGAATGTATAGCCAAATGAAACAAATGCACGACAATTTTGAACCAATGCATGGGAAAATTAACAGATACATAGAACAGTGTAATAGATGTGCAGAAAAAGTGTATGAATGCGCAGGTTTTTGTTTTTGATGGATTGGTACTGCAAGATTTGGAATTTTTTTATTTTCTAATTTTTTTTTGGTTTTTGGCAAAGGTAAAATGCATAAACATGCACACACAAGACAGAAATGATTTTAATCTAATTTTTCTAATATGAATGCACAAACACGCTTACAATCCTAAGGTTGGCAATGATAGTATATGTTGAATCCCCACTAGGATAATAAAATTTAGCCATGCAAATCCATAGCGGACAACCTAGGAACTTGAAGGCACGGGCTCCTCCTTATATTGCACTCACTTCTCAGGCACACCAAATTCTAAATTCAATGGTTCATTACTTCCCAAAGAACTCCTATCTCTGCTATGAACCATGAGTAATGTGGGGTGTCTTCACAGGCTTGGGTGACCCCTTCAGCTAGCAAATAGAAGGTTTTTGGTCACTATACAAAAGTATTTAATAAGGAAATCCATTCAGGTGGTTGTGATCAAGTCATTTTCCTAATTAAAGGGGCTCTCCCAATCCTTTCAAAGAAAGGCTTTCACCTCTACTAAGTAGGACTTTAACGCACCACTGGGGTACTGGAGGAGATTTTGGTTGCCATAATGAATTCACACCTATTTAATGTGAGACTAATCACACTAGCATTTTTTATATAATGGTTTGGAAGGGCTTGGCTTTAGCCTATTACCAGTTGGGTCGTTCCTTGGGGTGAGTACCTCTTTTCCCACCAAAGACTACCCTCTAAAAATTATAACAATTTCTCTTACACCCAAGATCCACAAATGGCGAGGGGAGAGGATACGTCGTTATAATTTTGGGATTACAAATAGCTATTAAGAAAGACACAACAGACACTTAATCTATGCTAAAGAAGATACACAAATCAAAAACATGTCATATTTTAAATCCCAAACAAGGTTATAGTTTATTTTGCAAAACCCCTTAAGAATCCTGCAAACAAACTTGTTAGAAATTTAGCAATGGGGTCTTCAAAATAACATCCTGCAAAAATAGCCTAGAGACTACCAAAATGAACAAAAACTTGTCAAAGGTTAGCTAAAATCAAAACTAACAAAAAACTAAATTTTACTACAATAAGTAACAAATGCGCAGAATAGTGAGGTTAATGCACAGTAAGACTGGATAAATGCGCAGAATGTATGAAAGCGTAGTGAAACTAAATACATGCATAGTGTGATGGAACCAATGCGCAGAAAGAACTAATGCATAGCAAAAAATGTTAAAAATGCAAAAACTTAAAGTAAATGTGTACGAAAAAGAAAAGGACAAATTGTAGAAAATGCTAGAATGGATGCGTAGCAGAAATGGATGAATGCGCAGGAATCGGATACAAATGCACTGAAGCAACCTGTAGAAAAATTTGCACATAGAAAACTAAAAATAGAATGTTAAAAATGTGGGTGGCCCCATGGTAGGCACCAAAAATGTATGCAAATTAGATGTCTAACTACTCTAAATGATAAATTAACTATTCTAAGATTAATAAATCAAACTAATTAGCAAACAACAATGAAGAATACACTAAAAATGAAGCTAAAACATGGTTTTACCTTCACCTACCATGTAGCTTGTCTCCATTCCCCTCCTAGCCTTGATTTCTTGAGGATGTTGAGCCCTTAGATTTCCAAATGAAGCCTCTTGCCCAATATGATATTTAAGTGTGGAGATTTATGATGAATGTATGCAAAACTAAAGCCTAATGATGCAAATATGGTGAATGAGATGCTCTTGAAATGCTTGATTACTTGATTTCTTGAATGCTTGATTACCTATTGCTTGAATGCTTGGTTACAAAAATACCTATTAGCTCACAAAGGCCAAATGAGGCTCCTTTTATAGAGTTTTGGAGGATCTAAGCCTAGGTGGCACAATCCTACGGTGGAGAATGAAAGGTGGAAGATCCTAGGGCTAGGATTGACTTGGTTGAAGGAGTTGAGAGAAAGGGGGATGTAGTTGGAATGTGAGAGGAAGAATAGGGATGGTGTTCCTCTCATATTAACATGGAGGAGAACAAGGTGGAAGGGAAAGACACATGTCAAGTTTCTCACAAAGACCAAAGAGAGGAAGAGGGAAGGACTTTTTCCTCATGAGGACTCTTGGTACAAGTGTCCCATGTGTCACCTTTGACCCTTAGAGGTGGCCTGATAAGCCCCTTAGAAATAGGGCATGTCCCTTGACTTGGTTTTAAGAGAGGACATGTGGTCATGAGACCAAGTCCTATGAGGCCACATAGCCCTTAAGAATAGGACATGTGTGGGTGAGGATAATTACCAATAAATAATTAATAATTATTATTTATTTTAGCCAAAGCGATGTGTCAGGTGACTAGGTAAGTGAGGTGGACTAGGGGACTTAGTCATATTTAGGTGATTATATTTTTAATTAAATTACTTTAATAAGACTAATTAGAAGACTTAGGATAGAGGAATAGACTATAATGAATTTACTAAATAAATTGAATAATCTATTTAATAAATAGAAGAAATAATTATTAATTAAATAATAAATATTTAATTAATTTATCAAGTCAATATCAATTAAATAATGAATATCTAATCAAGTAATGAAGCCATTTTTAAGTATATACAAGAATAAATCACTTTATTTTTAAATTAATTCATATTAAATCATGCACAATCAGAAAAGAAGTCAATTTTAAATCAATTTTCAATTTGAATTTGTTAACTTTCCAAACTCAACATCTGATGGTGAGTTGAAAAAGTGAACTAAACTCTATTTTGAGTCAAAAAGTGCTTTTGCATAATTTTATGAATTGATTTATTTCTGATTTCTTGTTAACTCAAAAATCTACTTGAGTTTATCAAGAGTGATTTATGGCTTTTCTCAATGCATCCTGAAGTGCTGGATTTCTATAAAATCAAGGCTCAACTCTTCACAAATCATCTCTCGAATTTGCACAATTACTCTGGCAAAATTGCATATGAAGAATCAAGCTCTTGCGAATAGGAGATTTGTGAGATCTTTCATTGTTTTTCAGAGCTTTGCATCCATTTTCATATCAAAGAACATCATTGTTAGAATAATCTGCATATCAATTTTATACATTCTAGATTAGTTTCATACAATTTTTCATATCATTGCATAGAAAATATAAAAAGATAGATTAATCTGCATCCCTCCTACATTCATCTTTTAGCATTAAATCCTTCTTTTAGGTGTTGCATTGTCACTAATCTCAGTTTGAATCTGAGAATACCATACTCACACCTACTAGAAGGCAGTAAATCACCTGATTAGCTAGTTTCATTTATATTACAAATTTATAATTTTCTAACGGGTGAACCCACAATAGTGTGTTACAATTTTTTGGAGGAAGGAATTCATCCAAAAAATCATGAGAAAGCAAAATTTACTCATTTACTTTCGATAGAAAGTACTTTCTATCGAAACTAAGTACTTTCGATACAAAGTACTTTCGATTAAAAAACCTCGAGAATGGGTAATTTTCATTATTTTTTGTAAAGGAGTTTTGATAGAAAGTACTTTCTATCAAAACTAGGTACTTTCGATCAAAAGTACTTTCTATCGAAAGTACCTGATTAGGCCCTATTTGCAAACTTTGAAGAAATTCTAAGAATTTCATGGCTTCGGAGCTGAACCGCGGGGATCAAATGGAACAATAAGGAGATGTCCTTTTTCATAGCACAAGTACTCAGAACTATCTTTCTAACGATTATAGATTCAACTATTTTTTAATTTATTATGTGTATGGTTTTTTACATTAATCGAATGTAGGTTTTTTATCAAATATAAACCTCTGAGTTTGACGTTCAATGAAAAATAGTAAAAAAGGGAAAAAAAATTTGAAAAATAATAGTGCCCTCCGTCTTTGAGTCTACTTTCTATCAAAAAAAAAAATTTGAAATTCGATAAATACACAAGAAGTTATAAGCTATGTAGTTAAGGTATGTCAAAATTATGGTTTAGTTAACTTCAAACGTTAATAAAATATGCAATGATCATGATAAATTTGTCAAACCAACTTCATGCCCTCCATATGGATGTTACAAAACTAAATTTGAAAGAATCATGTTCATATCTATTTTACAAAAAAAGTTATGCTCTATGAAAACAACGTTACAATTTGAAAATGGCGTTTTCAGCACCATACTAGTTTTCGTGGGAGAAAGAAAAAAGTATTCAAATAAATTCAAAAAAATTAAAAATATATATATTTAGAATCTAGATAGAAAATCTTAAAAGACTTTAATTTACTTTATCCTCTGATTTCAAATGGTTCAACGGCAATATGCATCTGAATCTAAATTTTTTTCACAAAATGTAGAGTTCAATATCCATTCAGGCAAAAAAGTGTAACCCACTATTGTGGGTTCACCCTAACCTCTAATGTTTTACTGAAGTGTTGTTTCCATAGCTAGGTACAATTTTCACATACACATTTATAGCGCCCACTGTGGGGCTCTGAAATGGGTTTCCATTTCATTTCTAACAATTTCTATCAATTTTCTGTTGTTTTCTATCAAAACTATGATTTTTACTTTTTGTCTGTATATTTTTAATACGAGTTTTGACAGAGTGTCATGCTAGGACCCCCTGACTATCGTATGATAGTTGGTGTTTTTGAGAGTCATGTCAAAACTTTTACATTGTTGTTTGAAGGTTACTCCGTCGTGTGTGCACAGACCCACTATCGTATCCTGCATGGATTGTCGTACAAGAGGTAACCCACTGTAGTACGCATTTTGGTGCCAGAATTTCAATTGTTGTATCAGAATTTTAGGTTGTTTTCCAAATTTGATTTTCAAATTTGGACTGACAGCTAACCCCAACAATTGAGATCTTCTAATTCTGATTGGTACTTATTGATTCTAATTGGAAAAGGGTAACAAAAATTGCAAAATAGGTAAAATCTACTAAGTGAGTTGCGAAGGAACTCAGTTATTCTATTGCATCTGATAACACTTCAATTTGGGACATAAAACAAACTCTCAAGTGTCAATCTTGAGTGTCTTTTCTTTTTTCATAAAAAACACTTCTATTTTGGGCTCTAAAATGAACATAGATTTGCATTTTGCATATCTGTTACACATAGTAATTAGGCCCTATGAACACTATTTGTGGAGTTCTTGAGAGAGTGGGCTTCATTCGCTTGTTTTTCTTGTAAATCTCTTCTCGAAGATAGATCCCCTTGTAGGTAGGGAGGATACTATTGTTATCTCATGTTCATTTGGTTTGGTCCTCAACTTTGATCGGTACATTCTCTCTTGGTCCCACTTAGAGAGCTCAGTAGACATTGTTGTTGACATCACAAATCTTGGTGAGGTAATTTTAGTCTTAGCGTGTCAAATAATCTATCTACTATGTTTGGGTAAAATTGAAAAGGCTAGAGGACTATTCTCTACTCCCTTTTTGGGTAGTATCAGAAACTTAGATCCTTGAATCTGGACAGAGTCCCCATGTGGTCTATTTTGTGAGTCACCTTTAGAGAGGGTTAACCGTAGTGGACATTCCCTTTATTGGATCAACCACGTGGATGGAACCTCAAGTGATAATAGCCATTTTCACCGTGTTAGCAACAGTCACTATATAAATGTCTTTGTGGAAGAAATCTCCACAAGTGTAGTCTCTTGTTGGGCTGTCAGATCTCTTCAGCAGCTCCTGATTGATTAAATTCTCAGACTGTGTCAAAACCCCAGTGTGCCTGGATTGAATTTCTCCCTCTCGAGATTACAAAAGTTGCAGAGTCAGACCATTACTAAAAACCCTAGTGCTGCCAAATTTTCATTTTCTAGGACTATGTGTGTGATTGGAAAAAATTTTGAGAACATACACAAGTAGCATTCCTAGGGATTAGTACAATAAGTCACTATTGCTTGTTCATGTGCAAGGTTTATTTGCCCCTTGTTCATTGTTTTGAGACGATTGTTGGTTTCCCTTGCTTGTTATTATGTGTGCTTGTTATCTACTTGGTTATTGAAAATGAACGAACCTGAGACAAACTATCACACAAATCTTCAAATCTGGACAGAGAAATTTGCAAACAATCTGATACTGAAAAACTGCAAATCTAAAGCAAAAATCCTTTTTGGAGTCAAAATTCATCCCATAGTCTCAGAAACTCGTATGAGTTTTTCCCAAGTGTCATACCAAAACCCCTATATTATCGTACAAGAGACCCTATACTATCTGTGTACAAGGAAATGTACCTTCATAAGATTAGTATTAAGCAATAAATGAAATAGAAACTAAATAAACCACAATATAGAAACTATTTAGCAAATGAAAGATCAATTGAGCATCCTATGGCTCTCTATCTAAGAGTGTTAATAGAAGCTCTTAGCAAGCTACCATTAATGACAGTCTTAGAATGAGAAATGATAAAGATTAAGCTAAAGCTAACAATTAATTCAAATTGAATGCTAATTAATCTCTTAAAATTCCTTTCTAGCTATAAAATGCAAGAGGTTCTATGCAATTCTCAGATGTGTGGTTATGAATTATGAGGATTTTGGTCTTCCTTTTATAGATTTTCCCAATGGTAGGGGGTGTAGTATAGTTGATCATGATTAAGCTTTGGTTGAGTCTTTGGTTCCACCCTTTGAAGACAATGCAAAGTTTGTGTCCTCAAAGCTTGGGACAAGTAGACAAGATCAATGGACAAGATTCTCTTTCACTTTGAGTGATTGAGATTGAATTTGGCTTGATCCATGTGAATGCCTTCTCTCAAATCCTATCATTTGATTGAATTTCCTCCCCTTTTGGGTTGTTGAGAGAAATTAGGATTTATTAATTGATTTAAATTCATTTGTTTAGCCATGTACCCCTTGAATGGGTTGAATTTGATTTAATTCAAATCTATACAATTAAAAGAATTAATTGCACTTTGATTTGATTTAACTTGATTAAAATGCTCTCAATTTTGATTTACCTTGAATTAAAGCTTGATTTTAATTTTGATTGGCTAAATGCCTGATTCAATTCAATTGTTTTGATCTTGTCCTCGAATCGCTTTGATTTTCCTTGATTTATCATTTAATTTTCTTTGTCCATTTTTAGGTGATTACAAATACCCCTCTTTGACTTGACGTGCGAAGCATGTCGATTCAAAGAATACTCTAATTTTTCTTGATGATAGATCTTCATTCATTGACGGTTGATCTTTTATGTTCATTTGATGTCTTTCGATGGTTGATCCTTGATATCTGATATGAAATTGATGTAGTTCTTGATTGATTTAATACCCTTGATGTAGTTCTAATGATTGTTCTGATATGATGTGATACTCTGATGGTTGTTCTGATGATGGATCCTTGATATGATGTTTAATTTTGATGAAAGATTACGATGCGATACCTGATTTGATGGTTGATTTTGATGTGATGTCCCATTCGATTGATGTACAAAAAAAAATTTGATAAAATATTTCGCTTTGATTTGATGATCGGTCTCCTATTTCAATGATACTGGTGATGTTGATTATCCGATGGTATGCCCCCTCATAAATGAAATAAAATTGGATCTATGATCAAATATGTTGATTTAGTTCAATTTTTACAATGAATTTTAATTTCATTTCTGATATTTATTTTTGTCTGTTTGATTACAAATACCCCTATTTTGGCTGATTTGATGATAAATTCATGTTCTTGGGTCAATTTTGATGGAATAGTCCTCTCTTTGGTCAAAGTTACCTCTCTTTTAGGTCAAAAAGCTATGTAAAGGGGTCAAAATTCATTTTTCACTATTCATTTTCACTTTCACTTTTTCACTTTTCTTCTTTGACTTCTTTGAGCTTTTTACGATGTCTGTCCCTATCCACGAGCATCGATTCAAGAAATGTCATCAATATCAGTGTCTTCCTGGCTCTGGACCTCCGGTGAGTGCCTATACTTCTTCGCTTTTCCGGTTTATGCCTTTAATTTCAAATTTTTCCTTGAAAAGTACCATTTTTCTATTTTTTAATTCAATGCGCGCTTTTGCCCAATTAAATGGTGCTTTCACCCTTGAAATTGCACTTTCGCAATGTTAAAGGGCACTTTCACGATCTGATTGTGCGCTTTTGCTTGCCAAAATTTTTCCCTTTATCACTTTTACATTCTTTTGGTGTGCTTTTACCCTTATTTGTGCTTTTACCATTTTAAATAGCGCTTCTGCTATTTTTATGAGCACTTTCACCTTTTTTCCACTTTTAAACCATTAAGGAGCGCTTTTACAAATTTAAGCAGTGCTTTTGCATTTTTACACTTTTGCAACATGAAATAGCATTTTCACTCAGCAAAAATTTTTCCAATTTTGTTAAGTCCACTTTGGAATTTGTCTATCATCATCAATCAGTTGATAGGTTAAGTTCCCAATCTTGATGTCCTTAACAAGTTGTGATAGGTCAGTATGAGTCAATTATAGTTGGAATATCGTTCATCAATCTAGATTCAGATGATGCGTGATGATAAAATTTTCATTCCATCCGAGTAGAAACATGAAATTTGATTGTGGTTTGATAGGTTTTTGATAAATTTTGATTGACTTAGGATGGTCCAATTAATTAGTGATTTTCATTCTGATGTAATTGCACTTGCCCTTTTTTTTTTAGACTGAGCTTGGGGCATTACGTATTTGTGGAGCTTATCCATTGTCATGGGGTATGATCAGTGATCTAAGTGCGGCAGATCGTCGGCACATTAGTCTTTGTGGCTTGTCCTTCCTCCTCTATCTTCCTCGATTCTGAGTGAATCTGGGTCTTATCACTACTATGGATGAGTATTGGCACTCAAACCATAATAGGTTTCATCTTCCCATGAGAGAGATAATGATTACTCCTCAGGATGTAATCGTATTCTGCAGTTGCTTGCACGGGGAGAGCTTGTCTATTACAATTATGTTTATGATGGATCAGCCTGTCAATGAGTCTTTGGAGACCCTACTATTGGTGATGCTCACATCCAGTGGGCTCAATTTGTTTTATTTCCTATTTTACCAGCTATTCTTGGTACTCTAATTGGAGGTTTTCTTCTTCCTGATAGATGTGGGCATGGATTTTCTATCGATTGGGGTCCCATTTTGGAGGATTTGATGGCAGAGCCTCATTGGTTTGATTGGGGTTCCTATGTGTTACTTCAGTTGTACCATGAGTTACACACTATTGTTTATAGGCATTCCACCACATTGACTGCGGGAGCTATCTTGTTACAGCTTTGGACCTGGGAGCATATCCTAGTGACACGTCCTGTTATAGCATGAGATCGTCAGCTAGGTTGGCCTTTTTCTTCGATGTACAATGGTATCATTATCCAAACCCATATGGGTAAGCTAGATTACTGGTGATGCATGATTGATGATATGGATACAATTTTTTGGAGGCCCTATCTTAGTTGCGAGGCTTGGCCAAAGGATGACATCGAGCTACCCTATATGTTTTGTCCTCACTGGATGATCAGACGTTCTACATTTGTTATAGATAGATTCTTCTTTCATAGAGTTTTGTGTTAGTACAGGCATAGACAGTGTATGCCGTAGGGAGTGGTGATGTATGCCCGTGTACAGAGAGATCATTATGGGGACCCTGTGTTGATTTTGGCACCGCTATGAGGGAGAGTTGAGACCTTTTTTATCTTCCTTGGTCTATGAGAGGGAAGATTGCAGATGATTATGGTGCTTGGTTACATTGATACCCTTCTCCCAGATTCATAGATCCTACTAAGAGGATTTCCACTATTGATGAGTTATCAGATGGGGATGATAGTGCTGGTGGAGATGGTGATAGTGCTGGTGGAGATGGTGGTGATGATGGTGATGATGGAGATGATGATAGAGGTGGTGGTGGTAGGATTAGGGGATGGCATGGATGATGGGGTCATCGAGGAGCTAGAGCTAATAGAGTTCATATTCCAGTGATTACTACTGCTCTAATTCCTCCTAGGGGTGTGGATCAGGTGAGGGGTCAACAGGTTGACAGAGTATTGCATTAGGTTTCCATAGATCCAACAAATAGGCCTTGAGTTAGGTGTTAGAGGGAGGTTGATGCAGATATTGTGTAGGTATTACTTGATCAGGCATAGGGTCCTCTTGCTCAGTAAGTTGTTCCTCTGATTATTCCTCAGGTTTAGGTAGCTTCTTCTTCTTCTGCTTCTATTTCAGCTTCTATGCCTTCAACTTATTCACATCCATTGTCTTCTCATTTCATTCCATCTTTGGGTGATCCATCTTCTTTTGTGCCATCTACTTATGTTCCTCCTCCTTAGTCTTCCATGGCATAGACTCCTGCCCCAGCATCAGCATTAGATGTTGCATCTCTGCAGACTCAAATTTTGGTAGTACAGCAGCAAGTTTCTCAGTTGAGCTCAATGATGCAGACTTTCATGGATGCTATGAGTCAGCATGGTTTACAAGCCAGTTCTAGTCAGCCTCCAGATAGTGCTCCTGGTCCTGATGGTCCTGATGGTACCGATAGTGCTGGTGACTTCATTAGTTGATATATTCCCTAAGATATTTTAGTTGTTTCATTTGCACTTTTATGATATATGATCTCCTTTCTTCTATTATGATCAAGACATTGAACTCTTGTTGTATCATTTTTTATCAATTGATGTTGCTTATGTTGATACTTTGATAGTTGATGAACATTGATATTCGGATATTGCTTTGATGATCATTCATTTAGACTTTGATATCTTGTTGATTTCATGATGATGGTACCATGGACTCTGATACTCTCTTTGATATATTTCACTATATATGATGTCATTATGTGTTGGATCTCTTTTTTAGGTGTTTTGCATGATATGCAGATCTATATGACTCTATTTCCTATATGCTTTATTTTATGCTTTTTATAATGCAATTTTCAAATGTATCCACATGTTCTAATGATGTTTCAAATGATTGTCTTATGTATGGCATAGAATAGATGAATGCAATGTTATCAAGTAATGATTTAATGATATTGATGAATGTATGCAATGAATACCTGTGGGATGTTAGATAGATAATGATTATTGGATCTAATGGGTGTATTTCTTTTGATATGAAAATGTGATGGATATATGGATGTTTTTCGCTCGATATGTAAATGTGATGGATATATGTAATAATGCAATGATCATGAGCTTTTAATGATTAATGATATATGAAACATGGCTGAATGATTCTATCATGGATGATATGCATTTAATGTTGAATGATCCTAATGTATGAAAATAATGATTAACTAACTTAATGCAATGCACTTAATGAATTGATATTTAAGAATGCACTTTAAATGAGATGAATGCAATCTAATGATAATAATGAACTTAATGCAATCTAGGTGGATGTTATAGATGCAATTTAATGATTATACAACTTAATGATTCAAATGTTGGACACATTTAAATGAATGCAATGTTTAATGAAGATGACTTAATGAAACTTAAAAATGACCTTAATCAATGCAAGTGAACTAATGAAATGCACTTTGTTTTTGTTTTTTTTTTGACTTCCAACACACAAAATCTTATATAGCTATTTTTCATGATCCTTTGATTTTTTATTTGAGTACACCCCCTTTTTGTTTTCCTCTTGCAAATTAAGCTAAGAAAGGAAAAACAATATATAATGCACTTAATCTAAGATGTATGTAGCTAACTAGCATTATTCAAGATTTGGAGCTTATAATCATCATTCATCATTTTTGGATCCTATTTTAGTACAACCATCACTAGTTCAACTATGATGATATGAATACTTTTTGCACCTCTTTCTTTGCTTTCCCTTTTCTCTTCAGTGCAACTATCACTGATTGAAGCCAATCATGAGAGTGCGAATACCATTTTTTCAAATTCTATGTTGCAAGTGGTTGTAGGTATTATGATATTGAAGATCAAAATAGCCAAGGTATCCTTTTGTGTAAACAAGCAGAAATCTCAATTTTATCCTATGTACAAGTCCTCGATGATTCTTTCATGATCATGTCCTTAGACAAATACTACATGATTTAAAACTTTGATTTTAAGACAGTCATTCAGAAATCAACAAAAATATCATCCTTTCATCATAGATTGTCTAGTCTAAAACTTTCATTGATTTGCTAGAAAGACATGATTTCATCAATTAAGTCAACACTTAGAAAAATTTCTTGCAATGTTTTTCAAATCCATATTTCAAGTGTAGTTCCATCCATTTCATACTTTTAATCCTGATAAAGATAAGGTCATGTAAGATCTTGGATCAAATTTTGCATTTTGGCTCAAATTGGATTATAATGTAGATTTGATTAAGTGTTCTTCTTTCAAATTTTGATGAATTGATTCCATGATTGAATAAAGCTTGCTTTGATGAATTATTTCTCCTTTTGAGTAGATTGCCCCCAGTTTGAGATAATTTCATTTGTAGGACTTATGACAGTTTGCAAATTAGGTGATCAAAATCTTGAGGTACTTGCAAATGCAATTGTGGGGTTTTATTATGTAATATATACAAATGTTGGCGAATGCAATATTTACAAGGTGACCTTCTAGGCATGCAACTGACTTGGACTTTAAATGGCACCTGTTTACCAGGTTTTCACTGATTGAATAGATATTGCTCTTTTTTCTATTTTTAAAGATTTTCTCTTTTTTTGCTACCAAGGTGCCTATTTGCTAGGTTTTCACTAAGGCACTTTTTCTCTTTTTCAAAAAAAAATTATATTTTTCTCTTTTTCAATTTTTTTTGTATTTTTCTCTTTTTCAATTTTTTTTTCATATCATCGATGTACCTATTTGCTAGGTTTTCACCAAGACAACATCTTTTTGAGGATCATATATGAATGTTTTTGGTATTTCTTCATGCTCAATTTTCCACTATTTTTTATCTTTTCTACTTTTCAAATGTTATTGGTATTTTCTAGATCTCTTTTGACTATATACAATAAATATGATGCTTTCCATCTGATACTCTTTATACTCTTTCATCTACCCCATGTATAGAACCTCTTTAGATGTATGCTATTAATAGGTTCATGCAACTCTTCTCCATCACAATCTGCTAATTTGTATGTGCCGATCCCAAAATTTTCAATGATGATAAATGGTCCTAACCAGTTTGCTTCCCATTTTCCTTTCTTCTCTCTTTCTGCTTGATTTTTGGGATTCTCTCACAAAACTAGGTCACCTATTTGAAATGTTCTTGACTTGACGTGCTTATTATAAGTCCTTGACATTCTATTTTGGTATACCTTCAAATGATCAATTACTTTCTTTTGTTTCTCATCTAGGAGTTCTAGTTCTTGCAGCCTAGCAACTCTATAGTCTTCCTCACTTACCAAATCATGAAGAGATACCCTTAAAGATGGAAGTTCTACCTCCAAAGGCAAAACTACTGTTCCAAAAACTAAAGAAAAATGTGTAGCTCCTATTGGCATTCTTATGCTTGTTCTATATGCCCATAAGGTTTATTTTGATGTGCCAATATCTACCTGAATTGTCCACCGTTCTCTTCAATATCTTCAAAATGTTTTTATTTGTTTCCTCGGCTTGTCCATTACCTTGGGGGTAATAGATTGAAGAAGAATGATGAATCATGTGAAACTTGGTGCATAATTCCTTTAGGTCTTTTTTTTTAAATGCTTGTCATTATCTGTTATGATAGCGTGAGGTATGCCATATCTACAAATAATGTGATTGAGGATAAATAAAGATATATGCTTTCCCATTGTAGTTGATAAGGGTACAGCTTCCACCCACTTGATAAAGTATTATGTTGCCATGGTGATAAATTTATGACCATTCAAGGATGGTGGATAAATCATGCCTATTAAGTCTAGACTCCATTGATAGAACGGCCAAGGTGTTTTCATTGGATGAAGATCTTGTGCAGGCACATATATCAAGTTTCCATGGAATTGACACTTTCTACAAGTTTTGGCAAAGTTACAAGCATCTTTCTCCATCGTAGGCCAAAAATATCCTATCCTAAGAATTTTCTTAGCTAGAGTTAATCCATTCAAGTGTGATCCACAAATTCCTTTGTGGATTTCTCATAAGGCTGCATTTGATTCCTCTTCTTCTAAACATCTAAGGAGCATTCCGTCTAAACTTTTGTGATACAATATTTCAGAAATTATAGTGTATCGGGTGGCTTGGAAAATGAAGCTTTTCTTTTGATTCTTGGTTTGGTCTATGGGAAGAATTTGATCTTTTAAGTATAAATAGGTCCATACCAAGGTGATTCATTTGTAGTTAGCAAGAAAATGGTATAAGGATGGGTAGGGTCAAATGCAGATTGATCCACTTCTTCTACTAGGAATTCATTTATGGCACTCTGATTAGGCATTTGTAAAAGTGAAGCCAAAGTTGCCATTGCATCTACTACTTTGTTCTTTTCTCTTGGCACTTGCTCAAATTTAATAAGTATGAAGTACTTCTTAAGACTTTCCACCATGTTTTAATAGGGTACCAATTTGTCATCTTTTGTTTGATATTCTTCATTAACTTGATTAATGACTAATTGTGAATCTCCATAAACTTTTATTTCTATCACTTTCCATTCTAGTGCCAACTTGATTCCAATGACCAAGGCTTCATATTCTACTATATTATTAGTGCATGGAAATTACAATTTATAGGACTTAGGAATAGTAGATCCTTGAGGAGTGATTAGAAGTATGCCTGCTCCTGACCCATGTTGAGTGTATGAACCATCAAAATATAGTCGCCATGTTTTTGCCTCAACATTCACAATCTCTAAATCCGTGACTTGGATGGGATGATCATCTTGAAGTGGTTCTTTTGATAACTGGTCAGAAATGACTTGCCCTTTGATTGATTTTCTATCAACATATTCAATGTCAAATTCACTTAACACCATAACCCACTTTGCTAGCCTTCCATTTAGTGTTGTTTTACTAAGTAGATACTTCAAAGGATCAATTTTGGCAATGAGCCTTATCTTGTGGGCTAGCATATAATGGCATAATTTTTGTGAAGTAAAAACCATGGCCAATCATGCCCTTTCCATGAATGTATATTTTAGCTCCTATTTGACTAGAGTCCTACTTATGTAGTAAATTGCCTTTTCTTTTCCTGTTTCATCTTCTTGTCCTAAAAGTGCCCCTAATGAATTCTCCATTGCTAAACTATATAGGATCAAGGGCTTGCCTTTGATGGGTGGCATCAAGATTGGTGGGTTCATGAGATATTTCTTCAATAGATAAAAGGCTTCTTCACACTTTTCATCCCATTTTAAAATTGTAACCTTATGCAGAAGTTGGGTGAAATTATGACATTTTTCAACTAATTGGGAGATAAATCTCCTAATGGACTGTATCCTTCCTTGTAGAGATCTCATCTAGCTAATGTTTTTAGGTGCTTCCATTTCCATAATGGCCTTCACTTTGGTGGGATCCACCTCTATTCCCTTTGTAGATACAATGTAGCCTATTAGTTTGTCGGATTGGACTCCAAATGCACATTTTTTTGGACTAAGCCTTACTTTGAATTGCTCTAATCTTTCCAAAAAAATTGCCAAAATTGGCTGGTGCTCTTTTCTTGAGTGAGATTTGGCTAAGATGTCATCCACATAGTCCTCCATGAACTTATGCATCATATCATGAAATATTGTGGTCATCGCTCATTGATAGGTTGCTCTGGCATTCTTCAAGCCAAAAGGCATGACATTCCAGGAAAAAGTACCCCATGCACATGTAAAAGTTGTCCTATCTTGGTCTTCTAGTGCTATCTTTATCTGGTTATATTTACTAAATCCATCCATGAGTGAAAACATAGAGTGTCCTATTGTTAGGTCCACAATGGCATCTATACTCGGAAGTGGGAAGTCATCTTTAGGACATGCCAAATTTAAGTCTCTAAAATCCATGTAGATTCTGATGGAGTTATCTACTTTTGATACTGGCACTATATTTGAGATCCACTGTGCATAATCAATGGCCCTTATAAATCCCACTTTCAATAAGTTTTCTAACTCCACTTTGACAAGTAGTGCTATATGTGGATGCATCTTCCTTAACTTTTGCTTAACAGGTTTGGCTCCTTCCTTGATATTTAGATGATGCATTATCAAATTTGGATCTAATCAATGCATATCATCATAAGACCATGCAAATTTAATTTGTTTTTCCTTAAAGAAATTGATGAATTATGTTCTCTCTTTGCTAGATAGGGATGTCGCTAGGTGGATGATCTTTGGCTCAGTTTCTGACCCAATGTTTATATTTTCTATGGGCTCAATTAAGATTAGAGATCTTTCTTCACAATGTTCCGGTAGAGAATCCAAACTCCCTTCCTTAGGTGCCTCATTTGGGTTTTCACCTTTGGAAATATCCTTTATTTCTTTATTTTTTTCTTCTTGATCTAATGTTGCCACAACGTGGTTTTCAACACTTGATTCTTTTCCTTTCTTTTTTTTTTCATTTTTTCTCGGATTGAAAGTTTGGATGCTCCCCTAGATCAATTCTTCCTGATATTCTCTGATAGAAGAGGGTTCAACCGCATTAAGGTATTGAGACACCACGTTGTCATTCAAGAAGATTGGAAGGGTAGTAGTTTCAACGGAAAGCCATTCAATTAATTCTGGGTGTATGAGGGTTAATGGGTCAATACTTGGATTTTTTTCAATGGGGTTTAAGGCTAATACTTCGTTAGAAGGCTCATACATTATATTGTCCAAGTATATAACATGGGCCTCTTCTAAATGTTCTAAAGAAGAAGGATCAAAGTCCTCACTAGACTCCTCTAAGGTTTTCATTGGATAAAATTCATGTGGATTAAACCTAACTTTTGATTCCTCCATAGTAGGTCTCCATGAAGGTATGTAGGGTTCACCTACCCATTGATTTATCTATATTTCTATGCTTGGTACATCATTTAGAGCCACTTGGTTTGAACTAGATGCTTGATTTGAACTTGATTCTACTATTGGTCCTTTATCTTTTGTAGAAGTATAGGTATGAATAACATCAATTCCCTTATCATGACATGACTCATCAGATAATGTCTCCCATTCCCACTCATTAGAATCCTCATCACTATTAGATTCTAATTTCCATATTTGGCTACATGAAGTTTGGGATAATTTTTTTGAGTGTATCCTTCTTCAAGTTACCCTAATCCTATTTTCTCCTTGGTATCTCACCATGTTGTTTCTATGGGTTCAATGAGCCCTTCATTCTTTGTGCCCAAAGGTCCTTGACCTTTGTACCCCATCTTTTTCATGATTTGAAACCCTTTCCCATATTAATGTGTGGGAATGGTTATATTTTGAATATGTTTGACATGTGCACTTGATTCTTCATGTTTATATAACCAGTTTAGGATTTCATTGTCTTCTTCATCGATGGCGGATGATGTAGTTGCCCTCACAAAATTATCATTATATCTATGGGGTAGATTTGAGGGTCTTCCATAGGACTTGGGTGATAAGGGTAAGTCCATCATAGATAAGGAGTATTCACCTATGCCTTTTTGCTTGATCTTGCATTGCTTATCAAAATTCTTCATCATTTGGTCCATTTTTTGATAATGAGCCTCTTTGGTGCACATTTGGATAGCTTTGGTATGATCTTCTTTTGATTCTTTAATAATATTATCCTCACTAACCTTCTCTTTCCCTTTAGTTGATGTAGTTAGGTTAGTGAGTTTTGATGTATCTTCAATAACAATTTCCTCTTCCATCTTTTCTTTTCCCTTCAATAATGGGATGTCTTTAGAACTTTTACCTTGCTCCATTTGATTAGGTATAGACCCTTCTACATTGTGTGGGACTAATGTTAGAATTAATCTTTCCTTGGTTATTTATCTATTTAATAGGATAAACCAAGGTATCCCAATGTATTTTGTCCTCTAGTCCAAGTGGGAGGACATGTCATATTTGTAATTCCTTTTATAAGGAAAATAGATATTCCTCCTTATGAGGAATCCTACACTTGTCTCACACAAGTATGAATGTGACACTCATTCACATAGGGAGTTACATGCAACTCCTTCACTCATCTCTACTTAAAGAGATATTTTTCCACACACTTTACACCAATTTCTCACATTTCTCTCACACAATTTCTCTCGTCTTGAAGTTATATCATATTGTATTGAGCTACTTTCTCATATTCTTTCCCTCTCTCTTTAGGCTTTTCATGCCTCATTCATAATTCACAAGGCATTTTCTTTGCTTTCCCCTTTCAAATTCTTGTCTCCTCCTTGCTTATTTTTTGGTGTATGCTCCTAGTTCTTGTGCTAATTCATGGTATCTTTCCTTACTCCTCACTCTTGGATTAAACAATTTCTTGCAATTCCATATTTTGTTCTTTATCATTTTAACATGGTATCAGAGCAGGTTGGTTTAATCTCATTTTGAGTGTAAAGGTGAAGGAGCTACCATATCTTGGAGCACTCCAAATCGGAGACTCTTGAGAGAGTTCTTTACAAGTTTTTTTTACTAATCTGATTAAGAGAGAAAAATAAAAATAAAAATTGGTTTTGGCTGGTTTACCGCCAAAACCCGTTTAACTATTGGTCTTGTTTTTTGTTTTAACTTGTGTAGGTTTGGTCATTTTTTTGCTAAGGAAAAATTATTCTCTTCGTGCATGTTTGCATACCTTTTTTGCAAAATCAAATATTTCAAAATCTTAATTTTATCAAATATATATTAAAAGAATTTAAAGTCTTACAAGTTTATTATTGTTTCAAACTTAATTCAAATTTACATTTATCAAAATATTAATATTATAATACCATAATATTTTTAATATTATAATATTAAATGTTTTGTTTAAAAAAAAGGGGGTTATTGCATTTTTTGCATGCGTGATTACCAGTTTGTGCTCTATCCTTTTCATGTGTTTCTTATTCCTCATTATTATTAAAGTTGTTAAAAGTTTAAAAGTTCATTTTTTTTCTAACTTCGGTTCTTATCTGCTCAGAATATCCTTCTTCAAAGAGCAATTCATTTGTTTCTAATTTCAACTCTAATTATTAACTCTGTCATTTTCTAAGTTTAGCTCTTTGCATGCATTTTTTGAATGCATGCATTTGTTCCTATAATATATCATTATAATTTATGTTCTCTGCTATTGATCAGTTCTAAGGATTGTTGTACTTACTGATTGTTGTATCCAAAAAAATAGATATTCTCTGCATGCGTTCTTATCTTTCTCTGCCAATTTTTTTTTGCATGCTCCTTACAATTCATTCATATCTCTGTGTGATTCTGTAAGGATATCAATTCTCTTCTTACTATAGTATTTCTAAAATCAGTGGATTCCTAGGAAACGTGGTTGGAAAAAAATCATTTTTTACTTCATTTGAGTTATTGGTTTTGATCTCGCATTGTCTGCACTATTGTTTCTTACCTTTCAAACCCTATCTTTTAGTTGCTTGTTCTCTTCATCTCTCCCTTTATTAGCCACGTTCTTGTTTTCCTTGCATTGTGCTCTTTAACAATATCTCTGTTATCTTTTCGATTGCATGCTGGTTGTTTTTTGTTTGCATGTTGGTTCGGTGAGCATGGGTGTGTTCTCTAGTTATTTCGGTGTGCATTTTTTGGCACTTTGGTGCTTCGGCCTCGGAGTTGTGCTTTGGTTTCGATCCCCTGCCCATTCAGTTTGCTTTTGTTTGATTCACCGCATTTTTTTTAGCTAAAGCATCTCCTTACTTCATTAAGTTTTGTATCGTTGTATTCTTTTTTTTGCAAATTCTTGTCTTTGTTTTTTTACAAGACTCTGTAATAATTTGCAAGTTCTTGCTGAAGGACTGCAAATTCTCTTTTGCAGCGTTGGTTTGCTTAAACTGTTGTTATACTTTTCATCACAATCATTTTTTTAAATCTGCAGCCCTTTGATTCTTCATTAAGGCCCTTGGTGGAGCTTGCAGTGTTGCACATAGATTCCTCCACATAAGAGGTGAGTGCCTGTATCTATTTTTTAATTGGATGCATTTTTAATAATGAATATGGTTCTGATATAAATGAGACATATACTATTCTTGTGCCGTGAAAACAATTTTTTTTGAAAGGGGAAATACAGGTTTACTTACAACTCTGCTCTATCATTAGATTCCTGATTTTATTTAATCATTATTTATTTATAATTATAACATTCTTTTTATTCATAGTAAAATGTTCTTTCCATAAATATTCTCTTATCATCGCTGCTCATTCATTAATTCCGCTCCATTTATAACATTTTAGTCATATTTACCAGTGGGCATTACAGTTAGCTTTCTCTAATGCATAAGATTTAAATTTCAGCCATTATAATCATTGCCCATGTGTTACATTTTAGAAGTTCTCATTTTTATTAAAATGTTTCATTAAATCCTTCATATCCATTTAAACCTTAAATTCAAAATTTTCATCTTCCCGTCCTTTTTTTTAACTTCCCTGAAGAACTAATGATATTCTAATTTGGATGCATGTAAAAGTCAAACAAGAAAAACTTAAAAAACTCAATCTTTTTACTTTTTTTATTAAAGTTTTAATTTAGCTTTTTATTTTGAAATTAGAATATTGTTTAAGGTTTTTTTTTCATATTCAATTTTATTAATTTTGTTATTTTCTTAATTAAATGTTTTTCAATTATATTTGAAAGTTTTCCAAATTTTAAATTTATTTAGTTATCAGTTTTTTTAGAAAGTTCTAAAATAATTTTATGTATCTTTCTAAAAAAAATTATAAACTTTGATTAAATTTCTTAAAATTTTAACCTTTTTAAATAAAAAATTTATTTCTAAGTTTATTTGTTAATATAAAAATAGTTTATTTTAATCAAAAATTTATATTTAATTGGTCATATTAATCTTTAAAATAGGAGATTTTTAAAAAAATAAAAAATAAAAGTTTTTCAAAATAATAAGTTTTTGGTGTAGTTTTTGGTGTTAAATTTAGAATATTAATTTTTTTTTAAATAAACTTAATATAGTTTTAAATTAATTAATTTTTAAGTTCTTTTAAGTTCTTTTAAGTTCTTTTAATTTGATTTTTAAATTCTTCAAATTTTTCATGTGCATTGATCCTTTAATATTAATAAAAAGCTTTTTATTTTTATTTTTTCTAAGATATTTTTTTCTAATAGGGGGGGTATTTTTTTTCCCGGTACTATATTATTGTAATCATGTCTCTGTTTAAACTCACTCATTCCAATTATTCTGTTTGGAGGCCTCACATGTCTGATTTTCTAAAAACTCAACACCTGTTTGATGCTGTGTCTTCACCTAATTTGAAACCGACTTCCACCGCTCCTCAGGCTGACTAGGATTCCTGGTAGTTGAAAGATGACGAAGCATTTGGTCTAATTGGACTCTCATTAAATCCTGATTTATATCATCTTCTTTTAGACTGTACTATAGCTCATCAGGCTTGGTATGCCTTAGAAAACACATTTCAAACTTACACAAAACCTGTTCCCAATGGTAAACTCCATGTTGTTCCTGATTTGAAAGATAACCATATTCTTGTTTCTTTAGCTGATAATTATTGATGTCATGATGAAGGAACTGGTAATGCTTTTGTTCCAAATGGTAAATTACATGATGTGCTTTATGTTCCTATTTTGAAAGATAACCATATTTATGTTTCTGCTCCTAACATTAAGGATAATACTGATACTCTTCAAAAGGATAATGATGAACATGAAGATAGTAATGATACTCCTAATGATTTTGTTCCTCCTAGAAGTGATGATACTGATAATGGCAATAATTTGTTTACTCCTCCTTGCTCTCATGTTGATATGTTTGACCAAGAAGAGGAAATTATATCTACTTTTCTTAATGATATTTTGCAAGATATGTCTATTACTCAAGATGAAATGCATGTTGATAATACTAATCCTATGATTCTTGTGGAGGTTATTGATGCTTCATATTATGATGCTTGCACTACAAATTTAACTTATGAAACTACAGATTGCATTTCTGATTCTATGACTCATGAACATGTTACAAATTTGGTTGATGCACCTGAAGATTGCCTTTATGATTCTTTGACCCATGGTTCACAATATGATTTTTTCCAAAGTGTTACTAATTCAGCACTAGATGATCCCAATGATGGGCACTCTACTAGTGGTTTTTGCCTTTTTGTAGGCTCAAGTATTGATTATGTTCCTATATGCTCCAAAGTAGATCATGAATTTCATAACACTCAAATGGTTCTTATGGAGGACCAACCTCCTTCCCTAAACTCTAAACTTCTTGATGATATTATTGTTGGTGATTGTGCTTATGCCTCTAGTAATAAATCTATTTGGTTTACAAAACCTCTTTATGATGACATAACATTTAATGATTCACATTCAAATTTTACTGATTCATTTTTAGGAGGAAATCCCAATCATGGGTGATCCCCTCATTGTTCTTGGTTTGTTGAAGATTCAAGTGATCCTTCTTGGATAAACAATGAAGACTCTCAAAGTTTACTTAAAGAGTTGGGCCTATATCCACAAACACCTACACTCTTGCATTATGACAAGAAAAAGAATCATATTTCAAGATCCCAGCATTTATCATTGCACCATCACCTTATATCAACACAAAGTGCAGAAAATCAAGCTTTCCTCCTCTACTACAAGAAGGATAATCCAGTTGCAGATTTTTGTAATTACCCCAAGTAAATATTAAAGGGGGGTGTTAGAATTTAATCTTTCCTTGGTTATTTATCTATTTAATAGGATAAACCAAGGTATCCTAATGTATTTTTTCCTCTAGTCCAAGTGGGAGGACATGTCATATTTGTAATTCCTTTTATAAGGAAAATAGATATTCCTCCTTATGAGGAATCCTACACTTGTCTCACACAAGTATGAATGTGGCACTCATTCACATAGGGAGTTACATGAAAACTCCTTCACTCATCTCTACTTAAAGAGATATTTCTCCACACACTTTACACCAATTTCTCACATTTATCTCACACAATTTCTCTTGTCTTGTAGTTCTATCATATTGTATTGAGCTACTTGCTCATATTCTTTCTCTCTCTCTTTAGGCTTTTCATGCCTCATTCATAATTCACAAGGGGTTTTCTTTTCTTTCCCCTTTCAAATTCTTGTCTCCTCGCTTATTTTTTGGTGTATGCTCCTAGTTCTTGTGCTAATTCATGGTATCTTTCCTTACTCCTCACTCTTGGATTAAACAATTTCCTGCAATTCCATATTTTGTTCTTTATCATTTTAACAACTAAAGAGTCATTAATAGGCTTGATGTTGTTACAATATTGGAAGGGGTTTAGGTCCCCACTTACCATTATCTTCTGCCCTAGATAAGGAAATTTTAGGCATTGATGATAAGTAGATGGAACGGCTTGCATCTCGTGAATCCATGGCCTTCCTAACAAAATATTGTGAGTCAACTTTAGATCCAACACTTGGCATATGGTCTCTTTTTGCATGAGACCAACTTTGATGGGTAGCACTATGACTCCTTTTGAAGCTCTTTCTTCATCATCGTAGGCTTTAATGGTTATATTTTTCTTAGGGTTAATAGCCTCGTCAGAAAATCCTAGGGCTTTTACTAGGCTAAGGGTACAAATGTTTAGGTCGGCTCCTCCATCTATAAGGACTCTTTTCACCCTATTCTTGTGAATCAAGACTTCTATGTGCAAAGGCAGATTTTGAGGATGATTAAGGGACATGTCATCTTGCTCAAAAAATGATAAGAAATGGGGTGCAATGAGGTGTCCCACCATATTTTGAAATTTATCTACCTCCAAATTTAGAGGCACATTGGTTTCCAATAAGGCTTTCTCCAAAATGTCTTTATGAATTGGTGACAATTTGAGTAACTCAAGAATAGATATTTGAGCAGGAGTTCTTTGTAGTTGATCAACCAAGTTGTATTGTTTTGATGATGAGGTTGAAGCTTGGTTTGATAACACAATTTTAGGAGCATTGGTAGGTAGAATAATTTTTTATGCTTGCCCCCTAGTGACAACATTTGATGATGCTTCTCTTAAATTGTTATTTACTATGACAACATTTATGGTATTATCCTCTTCTCTTAGAGTATTGATCATGTTATCATAAGTATGAGAAAAGTTCACTTTCTCATTGCCTTTTTTTTTTTAATTTTGATTAGCATTAGATGACTCACCCTTTTCATGGCTCAAAAATGGATTCTGAAGGTCGTGTGATCCTCATTGTTTTGAGGTCCTTTAATTTTGATGGTTCCATTGTCTATTAAGTCTTGCACCAAGTGTTTTAACCTCCTGCATTCATTAGTTGGATGACCTCTATTTTGATGATATTCACAATGATGTGAGTCATTCCACCAATTGGGTTTAACTTGAGGCTCATAATCTCTCACATCGGGTAATGTGATGATTTTTTTGGCAACCAAGGTCCTTAATGCATTCTCCAAAGGTAGGTGAATTTTCTTTTGTTATAAGTGGAGTAAAAATATTTGGGCTTATTCCCATTAGCATTATTATAAGGATTATTGGCATTATTGTTGGAATTGTTGGAATTTTTATTGGAATTATTGGAATTAAATGGAGCTTTGTTTGATTGATTAACATTATTTGAAGAATTAGCTCCATATGGTAAGGTAAAATGGGTTTCCTTAAAGTTGTGGGCCTCCACAACTCCATCATTCACAAGGTTTTTGTTGTTATTCTTTATCCATGATTTAGATTTATCATTGTAATTATTGGAACCTTGATTATTGACATATTTAGGCACATAATTATTTTTGTTGTTATTGTTGATGTTATTAGATTTGTTATCTTTAAATAATTTTATTTCACCTCTCTTGACCAATACATCTTCAATCTTGATTCCATTTTCGATGAGTTTTTCAAATGTTGGGGGACATTGAAGTTGTAATCTATAATTCATTTCCATGGTCAAATTGTTTGTGAAGATTTCCATGTTCTCTTTCTCGGGGATACTTCGTGGATACCTTACAAAAATGGTCATCCACCTTTGTAGGAATCCTCAGAAGGATTCTCCATCTTTCTGTTTGGTATCACACAACTTGAGCATGGTAATTTCGTGCTCAATGTTATAAGAATAATGGGTCATGAACTTGGAGGCTAACTCCTCAAAGGTCTTTATTCCTTGGGGTATTTTTGAAAACCACTCCATGGCGGGGCCTCCTAAGCTTCTAGGAAAGAGTCTCATTAGATATGTATCATTGTGCATGAACTCAATGCTTAGGGCACAAAATTCCCTTAAATGATCATGTGGGTCTTTTTTACCCGTATATTTATCATACTTAGGAAAAATGGTATTAAAAGGAAAAGATACCATAACTAAGCTTTTTTCGAATGGAAAAGGACATAAGGCTTCAATAGAAAAGGCCTTAGGTTTGGCCACCTTTTTCATGGTATCAATTTGTTCTTGGAAGTCCTTTATTTTCCTAGTCATAGCATTCATGGGGTTATCTTGCTCTTGGTCTTTCTTAAGTTATTCTATGTTGAAATCATGGGGAAGCTTTACTCCCGCTTGAGCTAGAATTAGGAAAAACTTCTCCCTATCCTTATCTATTAATTTCTCCATGACCTCTAGGAATTCTTGATCTTGGGCTGCTCTCTCAACCTTTTTTTCAAGTGTTTCTTTGGGATTATGATTGGCATTGTTGTTATTATGAGTATTTCCTCCTTGTTGGTAATTATGATATGCAGAGTTTCTATCCATTTCTCCAAGTCTTTTTTCAAATGAGTTTGGGAAAATTTCTTCTTGATTAGGACCTTTGAAAAGGCTTCGGTACTCTTGTCCTTCATCTACAACAAGAGTGTTATCTCCTTGTAAAGATACCCTATATGTGTGGGACCACGTGAAAACCAGCATCCAACAAGGGTTTGATTTGATGTGATCCTTGATTTGAGAATTGTTGATTTTAAATTGAAGAGATTAAAAATGTAAGATGAACTTTCAATGGATATCTCTCTCACTTTTTTATGTATTTCAAATACCACAATCACACACTCACTTGTCTCTTTTTACCCACTTAACACAAAATATTTGATTTGAAAGAAAGTTGTCACGGGTTTTGCACAAAAAGAAACTTCAAGCACCTACCTAGCACAAGATTTGGTTCTTAAACATGGCTCTAAAAGGTGGTCTTACTATTTTATCAAGGATTTAATATAGATTCTGATCAAAATGGATCTTAAAATTTCATCCCCCAAGTATGTTAAGGGGCTTCCCACCACTGGTATATCAGAGTTTTGCGCAATCCATGAGGACTACTCAAGGAAGTTCAAAAATTTAAAATCCTTTTGTCACACACCCCATTAAGGATGTGTGTTTAATTTTATAGTGGGTTGGATTCTCATAGCAAAAGAAAGTGTATCCCACTTTGGGTTGTCCCTCTCACCAGCCTTGTTAAGGTAATTTCTCAAGAGGTGAGCCCACTAATATTCTAGCATGTTCATGTAAAGCAAGGAAATGGAGTTAAGAACAAGTTTTTGGGAATTTGGTTCACCAAAAGGTGAAGAGCATATTCCTAACTTTTCCTTAATTTCCCAAACACAATAAACAATGTTCAATTCCTTCACCCACTAACTATAGAGAATTGAGTATTTCTACTCTCTTCTACCAACAAGGAGTTTTGATTTTATGTGTTTGATTTCCTCAACCTTTCTTCTTAATTAAAAAGTCCAACACCTTTGGCATTTTGATTCACTAGAAGAAGTGAAGACCATAGGCCTAAATGCTAAACTTTCCAAACAAAGATAAGTTGTTTTGTAATGACTAGATTTTCAAAGGCACCAATGCCACAATTTAAGGGAAAATATTCACTAGTTTGAGGCTTACCTTTCCTTGTAGCTAGCATAAGCTAGGGGCATTTTTGAGTGATTTTTGTCATTTTTAGCTTACCTTGGCTAGAGTTCCTTTCCAATGTGCTTTCCTCCAACAAAGTTAGTCAACAAAAATAGCAACAATGAAGGAAACCAAAATGAATTTGAAGGAGCAGAGTTTGAATTGAATCTAAGGCCTTATTTGCAAATTTTGAGAAAAACTTGATTTAAGGTGAGAAAATCCAATTAAGTGATACAAACTTAGTTTTATATGCTTCTACAATTTTAAGGTAGTTCTCATAAACCTGATTTTCCTCCACTTGTGAATCCTCAAGAACTGATTTGATGTGAACAAAGTTCTCCTTCTTGATTTTCTTATTCAAAGCCTTCCCTTCTTGGCAATATATACTCTCTGGTTTCTACACTTTTTTGTGATCAGACATCCTGTAGAGTCATGAAAATCATTCTACCACAGTCAGATTATGCAAATTAACAATTTATGCAAAAGCGCTCCTGTAATGCTTAAAAGCGTTATTTTACTACTTAAAAGTGCTACTAATTTGATAAAAAGTGTTGTTAATTTGATTAAAAGTCAAGTTTAAACTCTGTCAAAAAATTCAAAAGCACACAAATAACTAATTAAAGTGCTGCAGAATCTATTAAAGGCTGTAAAAATGCAGTAAAAGCACTCAATAAAATAGCAGAAGCGCTTAGAGGTCAGGGAAAATGCAATGTAGATCCATGCAAAGGTGTTGTAAGAATGATAGATAGAAAATAGAAGGACTGGAAGCGTCGTGGATCAACGCAAAGGCACAAAGATTTATCGTGAAAGCACCAAAACAGTGCTGGAAAGTGCCATTTTATCATGCAAAAGCATCGTTTAATCTGTCAAAAGTGTTGTTTCCTAAAAAACCTGAGAGTTAAACATGTGCAAATTTGATAAAAATGAAATAATTCCAAGCGTTTAGTAAAGTGAAGCATCATGCCCCGTCGTGGGTGCCATTTTGTGTACAAGGAAATGTACCTTCATAGGATTAGTATTGAGCAATAAATGAAATAGAAACTAAATAAACCACAATATAGAAACTATTTAGAAAATGAAAGATCAATTCAGCATCCTATGGCTCTCTATCTAAGAGTGTTAATAGAAGCTCTTAGCAAGCTACCATTAATGACAGTCCTAGAATGAGAAATGATAAAGATTAAGCTAAAGCTAACAATTAATTCAAATTGAATGCTAATTAATTTCTTAAAATGCCTTTCTAGCTATAAAATGCAAGAGGTTCTATGCAATTCTCAAATGTGTGGTTATGAACTATGAGGATTTTGGTCTTCCTTTTATAGATTTTCCCAATGGTAGGGGGTGTAGTATAGTTGATCATGATTAAGCTTTGGTTGAGTCTTTGGTTCCACCCTTTGAAGACAATGCAAAGTTTGTGTCCTCAAAGCTTAGGACAAGTAGACAATATCAATGGACAAGATTCTCTTTCACTTTGAGTGATTGAGATTGAATTTGGCTTGATCCATGTGAATGCCTTCTCTCAAATCCTATTGGTTGATTGAATTTCCTCCCCTTTTGGGTTGTTGAGAGAAATTAGGACTTATTAATTGACTTAAATTAATTTTTTTAGCCATGCACCCCTTGAATGGGTTGAATTTGATTTAATTCAAAACTATATAATTAATAGAATTAATTGCACTTTGATTTCATTTAACTTGATTAAAATGCTCTCAGTTTTGATTTACCTTGAATTAAAGCTTGATTTTAATTTTGATTGGCTAAATGTTTAATTCAATTCAATTTCTTTGATCTTGTCCTCGATTCACTTTGATTTTCCTTGATTTATCATTTAATTGTCTTTGTCCATTTTTAGGTGATTACACTATCATACGAGAGTTGTCAGGAAAAGTTAAGCAAAATCAATCCCTGGTGTAAATTGTCATATGAGTCTTGTCAAATGTCATGCTAGAGCTAACCCAAACTTGTACAAGCCTAGAGAAACTCATATAAAAAATTTGAAAAGTTGTCAAAAATCTCCAGAATTTGTTAGAAATCCAAATTTTACAGCCTACTTCCAGATTCTATCAAAAAATTCACTGTGTCAGGAACGGAGAAGAAACTAGAAAGAATCCAATCATTTTCCAAAAGTGGTCTCTTGAGTCTTATTAGTCTTCTGATTTATCGATTTGAATCTTGTTCATGTTGTGTCAAAACCTTGTTAAAACATCTCCAATTCAATCTTCAACAAAATGGCTAAGTGTTGTGAGCTCGTGTCCACCATCTTTTGGGTGTCTACCCATACATCTAGGGAATAATATCCTTCATTTACATCCAAATCAATCTTCAACCAATCCAATCTTGACAAGGTTGCATCATTTGATCTTCTTGAATCAAGTCATTCTTCAATTGTCTTAATCTTGCTCTTTTGCTTCACTCGAAGCTAATGGTGGAAACTAGAGATTCCTCACATAGAAAACAAGGAGAACAACCCAAATTCTCTTCAGCAACTTCTCCTATGATTGCTCAGACATTTCATCAACCTTACAACACAACTAAATTTGAAGAAGACACTCTTGGTAATCTCTTTTTGAAAGGCGGTTACGTCACCCCTCCTGCATCAATTCATGTGGGTGCTCAACAAACTCCACATCAATCAATCCCTAGTAGTTCTCATCACCATACAATGTCTCAAGAAGGAGAAAACCAAGGCTCCCAAGGACATCAATCTCAACATAGTGCGGATCAAGAACCTACACCTTCTAAAATTGCCCAATATCAAAATGATGATAACTTCAAAAGAATGATAAGACACTTCTTGCGTGAAGAGAAAGAGGCATACTTCTTGGACCTAGCTCAACAAGGAGCCAAACTTCCTCCAAAATTCAATGTTGAAGATATCATCACTCAAGAGGAAGAAACTCCTATCATAGCCATGATGAAATAGATGCATGTTATGCAAGTCAAGTTAAACAAGCTAGAAAAAGAGAAGGAACCTAAGGAGTTCTCTATGGAGGCCCTACGTCCTTTTCCATTTGACAAAAACTTGAACATCCTACCATTCCCAAAAAGGATGGAGATACCAAAATATGATAAGTATGATGGCAACTCTGACCCTCAAGATCATGTTAGAGAATTATGTACTCAATCCATGGATTTTATGCATGAACCAACATACTTAATGTGTCTTTTCCCTTGATCTTTAGGAGGAGTAGCCATTCACTGGTTCTCTAAAATGCCTCCAACAATCAAAACCTTTGAGGAGTTAATCAAACTATTTTATCAATAATACTCCTACAACATTCAACATCCGATCACCATGATCAACATCTATAATCTAAAGAAAAACTCAGGAGCCCCATTCCTGACTTTCCTCAAGTGATGGAGGAAAAAATTTTCACTCTATGCTTGACCCATTCTAGAAACTGAAAAACTCAAAATCTTCATCAACAATCTAGTTTCAGAACTCAATTATCCCTTGCAAATGCAAAATCATACATCCTTTGATAAAATGTTAGAGAATGCCATCAAGATTGAGAATGTGCTTGTCAAAAAGGGAGACATATCACTTCATAAGGAAAACAAGAACGAATCTGGTTCTAGTTCCAACAACAAAGACAAAGGTAAATCCTAGAACAAGAACAAGAATGTTGTAACAGATGGCATTGTTGATCACGTTAGTGTCCCATCAAAGGCACCAGCATTCAATCTCACCATGGGTACTCAAGCCATAAAATATTTTGAACAAAAGGCATTTGAACCTTCTCAAAAGTTGAAAGACTACAAACCATGGGTTACAACACCAAAATGTGAGTTCACTCCTTTGGGTGAGTCCTTGGAATATGCCATGAAAACTCTCTTGGTGAAAAAAATCATCTCATTTCCTAAGATAAAAGTATTTGATCCTGAACCTAAACCAAAATGGTGGAAAGAGGCTGATTTTTGTGACTTCCATCGAAACAAGGGTCATAAAACCAATAACTGTATACACTTGAAACATCTCATACAAGAAAAAATTGATAATGGAGAAATTTTAATTGACAATCATAAAAGCAATAATGATCATACGGCATTCACGAAACCATTTCCGAAACATGGTCAAAGAGATTCATCTTGTCAACCTAACATGGGTGCTAAAGTCAATTACGCCTACTCCAGAAACAATGTTGTCATAAATATTATTGAACCATACCTATCTAAACATTGCAATGTCATCACAATTGTAAGAAAGGATAGAGATAATCAATTAACAAATGCAGTAACTCGATCACAAGCTCAGGCACATGTACAAGGACAAAACTCAAATTCATCCAATACCCCTAAGGTGCCTTTCAATCTTTCATCCACTTCTAAATAGAGGGTTGCCTCAAAATCATCAAATCCTAAAGAGACTAGGCCAACATCATATAGTATTGTCCAACAACTCTAGCATACCAATGTAAAAATATCCATGTTTGAGTTGCTTCAGATATCTCCTGCTCATAGAGCTATTATGGACAAAGCTCTACTCGGTTCCAATGTTCCTGACAATCTTGATCTAGATAGATTCTAGACTATGGTTGGTCATCTGACACCCCCCCAGTATATCTCCTTTTCAGAGGAAGATGACAATTCATTGAGTCATCCACATAACCAACCCTTGCACATTGAAGTCTTGATCCAAAACCATCATGTCAAACGTGTGTTGATAGATGGAGGCGCTAGTCTGAATATCTATTCTTACAAATTGATCACACAACTGGGATTATCAGAAGATGTTATTGATCCTAAAAAGAAGATAACCATAAAAGCATATGATGAACAAGAAAGATCTTCTAAAGGAATAATTGTCCTACTATCAGAACATGACCTGTTATTAAAGACATCACTTGTCAAGTTCTAGATCTTCCATTAGCTTACAACGTTCTTCTAGGGAGGCCTTGGATACATGAAATGCAAGATATTCCATCAACATACCATCAATGTGTGAAGTTTCCTTATGATGGGGTAGAGGTCACAATTCCAACTGACATATCCACATCTTGCAATGCCTTGAAATAACGTGATGACAAACTTGTTCCACATAATAGAGAATATTTCACCAAGCAAACAGACATTGCATCTACATCTAAGATGGAAGACATTTCCAAAGAGGTCAAAATCAAGGAAACAGGTATGGGAGAATATACCATGGAACCAATCTTATCTCTCACATCTCTCCTATTGTCCACAAAATCTTATGGACAACCGTCAGACAAAGTGAAACCTACTGCTAAAGAATCTCAGGTCATTTTTAATGGAAGTTTTATCATAGAAAAAGTATCCAAGAAAGAATCTAATAAATAAGAAGCTATATTAGTGTGGTTGTACAAAGATGAGCCTCAATCCTAGACAGTTCAAAAATGTGACTCTAAAACTCCTAAAATCCCTATCAAATCTTATGGACCAGGTGATAAACTCATGTCTAAAATGGGATTCACTGGGAAAGGACCTCTAGGAACAAGAGGTAAAGGCATTGTAAAACTAGTTGAACATTGTGGATGGATGACTAAAGATACTATAGGCTTGGGATATCAAAAGAATCCTTTTCATCTCAGAAAAAATTGTCCACATGTCTTAGAACAGATTGAACCATCAACACTCAGCTAGAAGAAGAAACACAACAATCAGACAATGATGATTCAGACAGCTTTGAACTTATTCCTTATGAACATTCACCTCAAGAAATACTAGATCTCCTTAAAGATGAAGAAAAACCTAAGGAGAATATCAATGTGGTAGCTACACAAGAACCTACTACTAAACAAGAGGAAGGTAAACCTATCACCATAACTAAAAATTTGGGATGCAATAGTGATTCTGAAATAGACTCCCATGAGTATGAATTCAAATCAGAATCAAAAGAAAATCATGCTTGCGGGATTCATCCTAACTTTACACATGTTCTCATATTTCCCAAAGGTCTAAATGAAGAATTTGAAGATGAATCAAATGACTATGAATGGGGATTTATTTCAGAAGAAGATGAACTTATCACTAAAAAACACATTGATGTGATTCACCAATATTCACCTAAATCTGATGTGAGTCTAGAGTGAAATGATGAACTTAACAAGTCTGATCCACCTATGGCTGAAGTGGATTCCAATAATGACATTGAGACTATTCACGAATTGAATATTTTGAGAATTAATATCACCTTTGAATTTGAGATTCAGGTTAGGACCAATGATGACAACACCATATGTGTAAACACCATTTCCCAATCCTTCCCTACATTGACTATCCAACATCCACAACTTATTGGCCAAACATCTACTAATCCGAGCCAAGATATATATACCTTTCAAAATGACTATGCTCTTGCTTGCTACCTCAATGAAGTGGAACCTATGATGACTTCCATCAGTGAACCAAGCATTAGCATGACAGAGTCAGATATCAAATATCTCAGTCAAAATAATAAAAGAAAAAAGAAAAAGAGTTTTTAGGGTGAAAACTACTTTGTGGCAATCTAAGAACCTAAAATAGTAAAAACAAAAGATGTATCTGAAGGTGGAAAGCTCTCTCATGCACCTAAGGATGAGATATTTGATGTCCTTCTAAGTCATTTATAGGATAGATCTCTAGTATTGATAGAGCCAACTCAATCTATCAACTTGGGTATAATAGAGGAACCACAACTGATTCATGTAGCACAATCCCTATCAGAGGAAGAGAAACGAGCCTTCACTACTTTATTAACAAAGAAGAAGATCAATTTTGCATGGAAAATTTAGATCCAAAATTTATAATGCATCATCTTTCTATAGCTCTAGGAGTCAAACCTGTTAAACATAAATTGCACAAGATGCATCCACATGTTGCACTCTTGGTCAAAGTTGAATTAGAGAAATTATTGAAAGTCAGATTTATCAAAGTTATTGACTATGTTTAATGGATCTCAAACATAGTTCCAGTTTCAAAACCAAACAAATCAATCAGAGTGTGCACAGATTTTAGAGATGTAAATAAAGCATTCCCTAAGGATGATTTTCCATTACCAAACATCGATATGATAGTGGACATGACTGCGGGCTTTGAAATGTACTCTTTATTGGATGGTTTCTCTGGATACAACCAAATTAAAATTGCTCCAGAAGATCAAGAGAAAATAGCTTTTACATGTGCACGGGGTAATTTTTGTTGGAATTTCATGCCATTTGGTCTTAAGAATGCTAGTGCTACATATCAACGAGCTATGACATCTATCTTTCATGATATGATGCATCAAACTATGGAAGATTATGTTGATGATACCTTAGCTAAATCAATGATAAGATCAAAACATTTGAATGACTTAACTAAAATACTAGACAAAATGGAGAAGTTTAGTCTCAGACTGAACCCTAAAAAGTGTGCTTTTGGTGTCACTTTTGGAAATCTTCTAGGCTACATTGTTTCAAAGAAAGGCATTAAATTAGATCCTGCTAAGGTTAAAGCTATCATGGAGATGCAACCTCCTAAGAATATAAGTCAAATGAGAACTCTACAAGGAAGAGTGCAATCAATCAAATATTTTATATCTCAGCTAGCTGACATATAACAACCTTTTACATAGACATTACATAAAGGTGTGACTTTTGCATGGAATAAGGAGTGTGAAAAGAATTTCAATCATATCAAACAATATTTGGCAAATCCTCCTATTTTGATGCCTCCTATTCAAGGGAAGCCTTTGATCCTATATGTCTCCACCATAGATACATCACTGGGGGCATTACTAGCACAACATAATGAGAATAAGAAAGAGAGGAATATCTACTACATTAGAAGAACATTGGTAGCTTACGAGAAGAATTATTCCATGATAGAAAAGGCGTGTCTAGCTGCCATCTTTGCATCATAGAAGTTGAGACACTAAATGTTAGCTCATACAACACAACTAATAGCTAAGATTAATCCACTAAAGCACCTACTAAGAAAATTTTCCCTCATAGGTAGATTAGCTAAATGGGTGATGCTATTGAGCGAATTTGACATAAAATATATTGAAAGGGAAGCTATCAAAGGACAAGTCATTGAAGATCAATTGGGTGAAGCACCATTGTCTGATGATACACCATTACAAATGGAATTTCCTAATTCATCTATCATGAACATATCTTCTAGGACTTGGCATCTTTTCTTTGATTGATCTTACACACAGAATGGATCTGGAGTAGGCATACTATTCATAACACCGCAAGGTTACTCAATATCTAAAACATTTAGAATAAAGTTTCCTTGCACAAACAATATTGTTGAATATGAAGCTCTACTTAATGGTATGAAGATAGCAATATAATGGTGGGTGATAGAGTTACACATTCATGGAGACTCACAACTAGTCATTCACCAAGTTAATGATGTGTACCAAACAAAAGATGAGAAACTTGTTCCATACAAACACATGGTAGATGACTTAAAGAAATATTTCATATCTATCACATTTGAGAAAATTCCTAGAATGGAGAACAAGGTTGTTGATGCTATGGTGATGCTATCATCTCTACTACAACAGCCCGAACATGAGCTATGCTATGAGTTCTCGGTGGAAGCATTGTCATTTCTTGCATATGATTCCCCTAAAACCTACATGATTTGCACTATTGTTGGTCATGATTCTTCTAGATACAAAAATATTTTCTCCTACCTTCAAGACCAAATCATTCTCGACACCTTCAACTGATATGAGAAATGTTACCTTATCCGAAACGCATCCTGATATATCATCATTGGTAATGATCTATACAAACAGAGTCTAGATGGTACGCTTCTTAGGTGTTTAGAATGCAAAGAGTCTCAACGTGCATTAGAGGAAGTCCATGAAGGTATATGTGGATCACATTCCAATGGTTTAACACTAGCTCAAAAACTTATTAGGGCTAGATACTGTTGGCCTGAAATGGAAAAAGAGGCTATCAAGTATGCTAAGAAATGTAAAAAGTGTCAAGTACATGGAAACTTGATTCATGCACCAAGGAGAGATCTTATTCCCTTTACTACACAATGGCCTTTTCAACAATGGGCATTTGATCTAATAGGTGCTATTTATCCACATTCTTCTAATGGGCATACCCATGTCATTACAACTACAAACTATTTCACAAAATGGGTAGAAGCAATCCCTTTGACTCAAGCAATCGACAAAAAAATCTCTATGTTCATTTTGAACTACATCATATGTCAATATGGAATCCCACATTCAATAGTCATAGATAATGGTGGCCAATTCAAGAATAAGGACCTAGATTCCTTGTGCGCTAAATTCAAGATAACATAACATTGGTCATCTATATACTCTCCTCAAGGGAATGGACAATCAGAGGCATCAAACAAGAATCTATTGACAATCTTGCATCACACAGTTAATAAAATAGGAAGAGACTGGCACCTCATGATCAATCCAGCTCTCTGGGCCTATAGAACAAGTATCAAAATGCCCACTAGGGCTACACCATTCACTTTGGTTTATGGATCTAAAGCGGTACTACCTATTAAGGTTAAAATCCCATCACTAAGAATCAGAATGCATGGTCTAGTAACTGATGATGACTACAGAGTGTCTAGGTTGCAAGAACTTGAACTACTAGATGAGCACAGACAAGCAACATATGATCATCTTATAGTATATTAGAAAAGAATGTCTAGAGGCTACAACAAGAAAGTCAGACACAGATAATTTTAGGTTGGCAATCTAGTCTTGAGAGAGAATCCTAAAAATCAATCACATAGAGAAAGCAAGGGGAAGTTTGAACCCAACTGGTTGGGTCCCTTTGTTATCACTGCTAATTTTGGCTCTGGATCCTATCAACTCTCAACAACTAATGGAGAACAGCTCTAAGAACCAATCAACATCCTCCATCTGAAGAAATTCTATGCCTAAGGCATTCAGTATTCAAAAATGTCCTGAAAAAATCATAAAAATCAGAAAAAGTCTTGAAAATATGAACATCTTGGTGAAAACCTAGCAATAGGCACCTTGATGATTCACAAAAAAATTCAAAAAATGAAAAAGTACAAAAAAATTGAAAAAATTGAAAAATCAAAAAAAAAATTGAGAAAAAGAAAAAGCGCCTTGGTGAAAACCTGGAAACAGGTGCCTTGGTAGAAAAAAAAAGAATCTCTACCAAGATGGTGAAAACCCAGCAAATGGGTGCCACTTGTATCAAAATGCTCCATCTATCAGCACCATCTTGGTCTTTCCCAGTTTTCAGTCTTTCTTTAGTTTGTACATATCTCCTAGTTTGTTTCTGCATTCCTATTTTCAATAAAGTCAATTTATACACCAATCTGCAAAAGCGTATGTATCCTATCAACATTCAAACTTGGGGGAAATCAATGTCATATCCTATGGTCTCTAGTATACCTCAGATGAGTCATATCCAGTCAAAGTCCTTTGAAGATACATCTAAGTCAGTCTATCTTTCTCCTTACCAGAAAGGATTTTGCAATCAAACACAAACAAACATCAACACAAACAAACTAAAAACAATCTATGCTTCACATGCTTTTATCTCCTTGTATTCTTACTAATTCACATTGAGATTTTTGCTTATTCTGTCCCCTCAAGCTCATCAATGATGTCCTTTGTCAGATTTAGAGAGTGATTACTGGGGGCAAAATCTTTTCTTTGTCTTCTTGTACGTGAAAATCTAACTTTGGAAATTCTAGATTGAAATGGTGTCCATCTGTAAGAGCCTCCATCTCATATTGGATGGGCATGAGTACCTCAACCATTGATACCCAAAAAATTCAATGACGTTTGATCTAACTATTATCTTTTTGAGTGAGTTCTTACTCCTACTGTGAAACGTGATCTTACCTAAGGATGTGAATGATAAAGGGTAACTACAGGTAATTCACATTGGATTTAGAATGATCTCTTGATTGCTTGATGTGTTTTCACTGCAAGGTGTATTCAACTCATCATGATGTTTATGTTTTGATGCTTATACAAATTGCTATATCAAAATGGACATGATATTCAGGTCATCCTGGCATTTGTGCCTTAGTGCTTATATCTAATCCGACATTTCAAAAACAAAATCAATATTCATATATCCATGGTTGTCTAGCCAATGGATGTTGTATTGACTTTTGAGCATACCAATCAATATGCATATGTCTATAGTTTCCTAACTAGTGGATGTTGTATTTATTTATCTAGTTACCTAAAAATTATGTGATGAAAACAATCGACACATGATCAGTGACTAAGTCCTAGGTATTAGGTTTTCATTTCACTTTGCACTTTGCATGATTACATGATCTCATGATTGTCAAATCAAACTTTAACACTTAGCGATTCTTCAAACCTAATCCAAAACATCACACAAGAGTTGAGTCTCACATGAAGGTCTCTTCACCAATCTACAAGCAGTCACCATCCTAAGTTAAACATCCTTTTTGACAAAAGATCGAGTACTTTTCTTCATCAATACCTACAAAATATATCATGTGTATCATTGCATTTCCATTGCATTACTCATAAACAATTCATTGCATTACATACATGTGCATCCATAAAGCATAAGAAAATCATTCATTTCTACAAAGAATAACCAACTACATTACATTATCCATCCATACATTTGAAAGAATTCATTGCATTGCATAATCCATACATTCTACACTACTCAAAGCATTTCAAAGCATCTACATCACATGATATATCATCATACACAAATTAACAAAGTACAAATGAAGTCATAACCAAAATCAATCGATCTCATATATATATATATATATATATATATATATATATATATATATATATATATATATATATATATATATATATATATATATATATATATATATATATATATATATATATATATATATATATATATATATATATATATATATATCATATAACTAAAAATAGCCAAGGGTGCACTACTGGCACAAGGTGCAAAAGAATGAGCTCATGTGAGCTATCAGAGAAGATCAATATATATGGACAAAAATATCAAAATAAAAAAACACAAGACAAATCAGTTGTCTGCCTGGTCCTCCTCATCAGGTGGAGGTGGTGCAGGTGCATCTGGAATGGGGTCAACCCTGGGTGCTTAGGCTCCCTCCAAGGCAATCATATACTAAGAGTAAGTAGGAACTCTCTGTGCAGCAGGTACAACAAAATAGTATGGAGACACATAATATGTAGCCCGTGTAGTTTGATGTGTGACCTCTGCCTACAATCATCGGCAATCTACCTCTCATGCTACACACTACCTCTCAGACTCCTTGCATTGTACCTCAAGAGTAGTAATATGTGCCCTCAAATCTTGAACCTACAGTCTAAGTCTCCTAATCATCTCTTGGGGAGTCTGCCTCAATCCAGGATCCACATCTGTAGCTGGCATATCTGTGTCCTCAACTAGTTGATCAGTAGCCTCCACCCTGCGTGCCTTGTGGCATCTAACCTTAGCACCAAGATCAAAATCTAGATCTGCCTGTGTAGTATCAATATCAAGGCCTACATCCTGTTGTGCCCCCAAGAACCTCATCAGCACTCCCAATAGTACTAAGTGTATCACCCTCTCCTCTAGTGAATCTCCTCTATCACACTACAGGTATACCTGCTATAGAACTAGAGGGGTGAGATGGTCTCATGTGTCTAGCGGGCCTCTGAGGAGTAACAAATTCCCTAGGTCTTGGTGGTGTAGGCTGCATCACTGGAATCTATGTATCATGACATCTCTAACCCCTGCCCATAGGAGCACCTATAACATCTACCGCCTCCTCCATGCTTGGGATCAACTCAGTAGGATCTGAGAATCTATGCATAGGATGCTCTTCCAGCCAAGCAATGAATGCATCTATAACCCCGACATCTACTACCTATGGTGTATAGTCCCACTCTCTCAGCACATAACCTATATACTCATGACTAAAAAGAGCATAAGATAACTGTGCTATCCATCCTAGTCCTATCTCTCAGACAAACCATGCATATGTAGCATAATCTTGTGGGGCATCCTGAATGATACCATACTGCCACCACACCTATGTAATGATGAATATCTCAAGCACTATACTAGACCTACCTATCAATACTCGACTTTGGCAGAAATAACTGAACTAAGATCATACAGTAGGTCTTGCCTCTATTTGTAAATATGGTCACCAAATGAAAAAGGTCATGTCATCGAGGACCTGCCTCTAGTACTCAATGATACCCATGCAAGCCTATGTCACATATTCAGAATATACATATATGATGGGCTCTTGTGGTTGTCACTGACTCTAACATACCGGCTGACATATGGGTATGTGCTCCCATGCCCAGATCTATAAAAAAAGTGCACCTGATGCAAATGACTTGCTCTCATGATACACGATCTCATGCTTCTCTGAGAACATATGTGTGAGCATGCACTGACCCCAACCCAACTTAGAAGGAGTAGCCATCAGATGAGCTATCATCGGGGCCCAGCCCATCAAGAGACCATTCTGCTAATGATCAAACATGATGATCCCTCCAATCATCCCTGCTATAATGCACTTGAGTCTATGGGTCTACCCATATCATTGTGTCAGAGTCTCCCAGGATATGGATTGTGCCAATTGATCATCATCTCCAAATAGAGTCCTAAAAGCGTGAAGGCCAGTGTTCCCCACACTGACATAATCAAGATGAGGACCATGAAATGGAATACGCAATATTCGGTAAACATCCTTAGGTGTGACGGTAATCTCTCCAGTAGGAAAGTAGAAAGTATGTGTCTCCAAATGAAAGAGCTCAATCAAAGCAGTTAGTAATCCATGGCTCACCCGAATCTCAGGCAAACAGATGAGGTACTCGAACCCGTACGTAGCTAGGTGCACTATTAGTGGGTCAGGTAGTGACACGCATAATCTCTATGTAGCTGGGTGTGTAATACGAACATGAACATCAGGATAAATAACCTACACAGCATAGAATAGGGTACCCTAGTAGTAACTTGGTCAAAAATCAAGCTATAAGTTCAAAAATTGAAAAGTTAACTACTTCAGAAGGTACATTAAATACTAAGGAATCAGCCTAAGAAATCAAAAAAATCAAAAATTTGACCTAAGGAGGTGAAAAATGCTCGATGTTTTCCATATGACTTTTTAGACTGGTATCAAAACTTGTACGAGTTTTTATAGGTTCCTGTATGACATTCCATCAGTACACGATAATAAGCAAGTTGTCATACGACATTGGAGGGACCCGGTGAAATATCGTACGACACATGGGTCCCTCTCATATAAGTTTCCTACAGACCTGGGATGACACTCTAAAGAAAATTCAAAAGTCGTACGAGTCCCAGAGAATTGTCATATGATTTTCTATGGTAGAAAAATTCAAAAATTTAAATGTGTATGAAAAAATCCCTAGAAAGCATAAAAACATGAAAAATTTGAATGCTAGAGAGGCATAGAGGTCCACTTACCGGGTTCCTATACTGGGGAGGCCACTGGTATCATCAGCTACAATTGAATTGATGAGAAGAGATAGGTACCACCATGTCAGCCATTTTTCTCTCAAAGAGCTCCACAAAAATCACAAAAGACAAAAGGTTGAAATGAATTGAAAATGACCCTTCCGGGCCTTATATAGGTTTTGACCTAATTTTTCAAAGTTCTTTGTTTTCCATGAAAATTGCACCCCTAGCTAATTTCAACATTCTGAATCCATTTTTGGGATCAAAATTGAAATCTAAGATCATTTACTTTGTCAAAATCATGATTTAAAATTTTCAAACCCAGGATGACGGACTACTTGCATAATCAACCTTCAATCATCACAGAAATCTTGAATTCAACTTAACTGATTCTCTTACATCAAACTCTCAAAATTTCAACTTGGTCAACCATGGTCAACTCATGGTCAAACCTAGTCAAACTTGGTCTCCAAGACCTCTAAATGATGTAGAACATGTCTCTAGACGTGCACAAACATTTCTCAAATCAATTAACATGCTTCTAAACCATTTAACACTGACTTTTCTTGTCAGATTTTGATTTTCATCCCAAAGGGGGCATGGTATTGCACATTAATGAATTCTATAAATCAACATCTTTCTTTCAGTATTCAAGGCAACAACCATGTCTAGTTTTTGATTCATCAAAAGTCCTCATCGCTTGGGGCATATCAGATTCATCAAGATTCATATCAATCTAGTATTCTCTTTATCTTGCAAACTGTATTAGCTCTTCATAACCATCGGTTCAGTTGTGTTATTTCCTTGGTTCTTCGTAACTGAAGGGTTCGGATTTGGCATCCTTTCGATTCCTTTGGACAATCAGGTCTGGAGTCAAGGTCGTCACTTCTTCATAATCATAGGTTCAGAATCAGGCATTTTGACACTTCTTCATAATCACCGGTTCATTGTTGATATAGTTAGCATCATCTTGATTCTTTGGTCGATCAGGACCTAAATCAAATCATCTTCAAATCTATCAATCAGTTTCTGTCTCAGAATCGGTTAATCTTTCAGGATCAGTTTTTCCACCACATAAATGAGTCCACATCTTTATCAAAAAAAGATTATTCTTTGAACCACCATGCTTTACACAGTAATTCAAAGAGGGACAAAATTTAATACCCCAAAAATGGGCTATAGGTTCATTAACCTCTTACATCCTCAAATCGAACGAAATTGACATCAAAGTCCTAACCCAAGGCACATCTGCACATCAGTTTATCAAAAATTGTTTATCTTAATTCTGCATCGGGGAATATTCCTTGAATATTCCTAATTTATCATAATTATCTTTAATTGAATATTATTTGGCGATAAATCATATTTATCCTAAAGTTGATTAATTGAATATGCTAAATATTTAATTAATTAATTTAATTATGTCACTTAATCATTTAATTAATATTTAATTCTAATTATATTATTTAATTTTGACAATAAATCAAAATCTCCTACAAATAATTGATTAAATTCTTATTTAATTAATTAAAACAAGTTGTCAATATTTAATGATATAGTTTGGAATAAAAGTTTGATTAAATAATTGATTAACCCATAAATCAGTTATTTTTAAATTCAAAATCAGTTAAGTTGAGAATAAATCACTTTATTTTTTAATTAATTCATATTAAATCATGCACAATCAGAAAAGTAGTCAACTTTAAATCAATTTGCAATTTCAATTTGTTAACTTTCCAAACTCAACATCTGATGGTGAGTTGAAAAAGTGAACTAAACTCTATTTTGAGTCAAAAAGTGCTTTTGCATGATTTTATGAATTGATTTATTTCTGATTTCTTGTTAACTCAAAAATCAACCTGAGTTTATCAAGAGTGATTTATGGCTTTTCTCAATGCATCCTCAAGCCCTGGATTTCTATAAAATCAATGCTCAACTCTTCACAAATCATCTGTCAAATTTGCACAATTACTCTGGTGAAATTGCATCTGAAGAATCAAGCTCTTGCAAATAGGTGATATGTGAGATCTTTCATTGTTTTTCATATCTTTGCATCCATTTTTATATCATAGCACATCATTGTTAGAATAATCTGAATATCAATTTCATACATTCTAGATTAGTTTCATACAATTTTTCATATCATTGCATAGAAAATAAAAAAAGATAGATTAATCTGCATCTATCCTACATTCATCTTTTAGCATTAAATCCTTCGTTTAGGTGTTGCATTGTCACTAATCTCATTCTAAATCTGAAAATACCATACTCACACCTACTAGAAGGTAGTAAATTGCCTAGTTAGCTAGTTCATTTATGTTGTAGATTTCTAATTTGCTAACCTCTAATGTTTTACTGAAGTATTGTGTCCACAACTAGGTACAATTTTCACACACACACACACACCAGTCAGGATCCTACCATGCAAAGCAACCTAAAGAAAAGCCACTACCTTTGGTAACAGCCCTTTTCCCCAACAAAGCTTTGATGGCCAATATGTGTCATTTTGCCTTTGCCTTAGTAATCCATAGCCAAGATTGACCTTGTATTTGCCTGATTTGGAGGCAGACTAGATTAAATAATCTTTGGATGATGAATGGAGCACTATTTTGCACGAAAGAAGATTTTGCAATGTAATACTATTTGCAATTCAGAGGCTGCTCCTATGATCCTCCAACTGGCCCTAGAAGAGGAAGGGGATTTAAACAACATGTAGTCCGCGACCCATTGACCCTTCATGGCTTCTATTTGATTAACCCAATGTTTTTATGAGAAGGAGTCAATAGGTAAGTCCCCATTCTAGGAGTCCCTCCAAAATCTCACCCTCTACCCATTTCCAATTCTCCATGTGAGGTGCTCTGTGAGAACCTTACGGCTTTCCCATATGTGTCTCTAGAAATGTGAGCCACTGGAGGCGTTGGCCACCATCAAGATTATGTCTAGGTCCCATGAGTCTAGGTATTTTTCCACCATGATCTAGCACCATGGTTTCTTCGGTGACTTGTACAATTTCCATGCCAATTTTGCTCCCAATGCCTGATTCTACAAAGTCATTTTTCAAAGTCTTGCACCTCCATCCTCTTTCACCAAACAAGCAATATCCCAACTGATAAGGGGAATCTTCTTCTCTTCTTTGGATCCCTCCCAAAGAAACTTTTTAAATATACCTTCTAGTCCGCTAAAATCTCTATTACGAAGTTTGTAGACTAACAGATAATAAATTGGTATGGTCGATAACACAGATTTAACCATGAGAATCTGCCCTGCCTGAGAGAGTCATTTATTCTTCCATGATGAGGCTTTCACCTGACATTTGTTTATTATCTCCTCCCAAAAAAATTTGTCCACCCATCCCGCATATAAAGGTACCCCTAAATAGACAATCAAGAATGTACCTTGCTTGAATCCCAGGGTGGCAGAGATAATTGACCGTCTTCTATGACTGGTGTTGAGAAAGAACACCCTCAATTTATGTTTGTTCATACTTTGGCCTGAATCCCTTTCATATATGTCTAGCACCTCCTTGATAATCTTAGCCTCCTTTATGCTAGCCTCCCCAAATAGAATTGCATCATCAATGAATTGGGAATGAGAAAAAGGCTCCAAGTTGTTGTGGATAGAAATCCCTTTCCATCTACCAAGGGTAGTCTATTTTCTGATAAAACTTCCCAAAACTTCTTCCATCAACACAAATAAAAATGGGGATAGGGGATCACCTTGTCTTAACCCATTAGTATATTGGAAAAAACCACAGACCACTCCATTCACAAATATGGAGAAATGAATAGAAGAGATACAAAAAGAAATGCATTTAATCCAATCCTGATCGAAGCCAAATCTAGAAAAAAATTGCCAGAGAAAGGGCTAGCGAACTCTATCATATGCTTTGCTGACATCAAGCTTAACTATCATACCTTATTTTTTTGTAATATGTAAGTTGTGAATTAACTCACCCACCAGGAGAATTCTATACATAATCTCATGACCTGGAATGACGCCATGCTATTCTACTTAGACAATCCTATTAAGAAGCAGTTTCAGTCTGTTAACCATGGCTTTAGATAGGATTTTGTATAAAGCATTACATAGCGAGATCGGTCAAAAATAATCCATAGATGAACAATCATGTTTCTTTAGAATCAAAGCAATGATGATATTGTTCAGTTCCTTGACAAACTGCCCCTTCTGCCTGAAAGCTTCCACCACATTGTGTATGTTAAAGCCCATAAAATCCCAGCATTTCTAAAAAAATTCTAAGGGAAAACTGTCTAGCCCCGCTACTTTGAATGAGGGATTATCAAATGTAGCTTTTTTGACCTGCAAAAGTGTGAACGGGCGCATGAGCCTAGTATTATCCACATTTGATATTGTGCATTCAATAGAATCCAAAAGAGTCGAAGATGACTGAGACACTATATTGGAAGAGGCTCCTAAAAGAGCTTGAAAATGATGTATCACAATATTCTCTACTTCTATAGAATTATCAAACCACCTACCCTGATCATCTTGTATGTGATTGATTCTATTGTTATCTCTTTTGGATTTAATTGAGGCATGAAAAAAATTTGTATTCATGTCCCCATCCTGAATCCAAAGTTCCCTTGACTTATCTCTCCAATAAATTTCCTCTCTAAGAAAATGCTCTGCCAATTCACTTTTAAGTGATTTCTCTTTTTCAAAGTCCACGTTAGACATGCCTATATTTATGACAATCTTATTTAGATCCTCCAATTCAGCTTCCACCCTAAGCTTTTCTTGAAATATGTTTTTAAAAGAGCTCTGATTCCAAGATTTAATTTTTTATTTGACCAATTTGAGTCTTTTAACAAACGTAAAGCTCAGGGTACCCTTTAATATATTACTCTCTCTCCACCAACCTTCCACCTTAGGAAGGAAATCCTTGTCACTCCACCACATATTCTAGAATCTAAAGCTTCCTTTATAACATTGATTGGCAACCTGGAAACTTAACTGAATAGGGAAATGATCTAATAGGAATATAGGGAGAATACTAGATTCCAGGTTGAAGGAAGAGTCGAGCCAAAAAGAACCAACTAGAAATCTGTCCAATCTTTCAGAAATCCTTGCAAACTTAGCCTGTCTGTTAGTCCATGTGTATCACTCATTCACGGGAATCACATCAAACAAGTGATTTTGAGACACAAAATCCCTAAAATCTTCCATGACTTGATTCGACATCCTCAAGCCTCCCAATTTCTCATCCAAGTCCAATAGAGCATTGAAATATCCTACAACAATAATCTTATCATTGTTGAGTGCATCAATTTTAGAGGATATAGCTACCCATACCTGAGATTTTTCCTCAGTTTTAATCAGACCGTAAATATTGATTAGATGAAATGTAAAATTGTCTTTGATGCTGACCACCCAACTATATAACCAATTATCATGTCTTTCCAACTCCTGCATCTTTAAGGAAAAAGGTTTCCAGAGAAAACCAAGACCCCTTGTCGAACCTCTGGCTTCTTGAAAGAAACCTTCATATATGCTACACGAGAAGAGGAAGCTAAGAGCTTTATCCAAGCACAACTTATTCTCTTATAACAAAATAATGTCACTCTCCAATCTAAATAATGCTCATTTTACCAAGCATCTTTTGTCAGGAGCAGAGAGGCCCCTGACATTCCAAGAAATAATCTTCATTTCTCCCCAAGGGAGATCCCTGCTCCCTTGGTTTTCTTCATGAAATCAACCACACTGAATATACCTTCTCCTTGGCCTGCTCTTCTCTCAATTGTCTATTGGATCTCCTCTCCCTTCCACCTTTGGCTTTGCCTAGGAGAATATTAGCAGATTGACTAATAAATCTTGGCTCTATCTTGTCCAATGCGTCAACCAAAAGGAAATCCTCCATCAACTCCCTATTATATTCAATCTCTGAGTCTGAGCGAGCCTGGTTGCAGTGTGGGATGATCACCACGGAACTAGTTTCTCTTTAAATCTTCCCCTGGGATGAGCTTGAACATTCCCCTTCTTCCTTGGAGATATGAGCCAAAGCTATCTCCAATGGAACCATTTGGGTCTATGAGTTAGTTGTTGTAACCATTTTTTTGGGTATGTTCTTTTGAACCCAAACTTTAGCAGGCTGGACATAAACTTTACAGTCTGCAACTTTGTGCGATTTGAGCCCACATCAGGCGCACCCAAGAATTGAAAATTCAACTTCAACCTGTTGCTTCCAAGAACAGTTGCCTATTTTTAGATTAATGAAGGCAAGAATAGTTTGGACTGCCACAATCTTGATTCTGGCATATAGATATGAATCATTATCTGTGATTGATTCATCCACTTCTAATAGTGTACCCAAAAATCTATCGATACATTCAAGATTGGCATCCCCCCAATATTCTAAGGGAAGATTGTATAACCAAATCCAAATGGGAGTCTGATAAACCGCTAACGGTGTTGGATTAAAATTTGGTTGATACAGTTGTAAATACAGTGGGAGCGACCTCATGGACCAGTTTTATTTGTTGAGAATCTTGTTGCGTTCCTCTTCCTCTTTGAAGATTACTATGAAGAAGCCTTTCAGAATGAATTTTATAACATCTCTGCTCCACTAATCTAAAATCCATTCCCTGATTTGTTCCCTCTTCAAATGCTCTGCAATGAATCTTCCAATAATGGACATTTTGTCCCATAGCATGACATCCTCTTCAATCTCTATCGGAAGACCAATGTCAATCACCTTATCATTTTCCACAAAACATTGCCTCAAACTATCTTCATTAACCACCCCTCTATTCTGATTATGAGTTCCATTCCTTGGTTTGTTTGGAAAATGATCCTGATAAAAACCCTACAAGAAGAAATGCTTTCCATGCTTGTTCCTCTCTCCTCTCCACTCTCCTCTCCTCTCCATTTCCATTATCTTTTAGAGCATAAAAACTTATTCCTTTGCAAGTGTTTTTATATTATTTTCAAACATTAACATAAAGTAGGAATATTGAAAAAACACATTAATGAATCAAGATTTTAAGAATACATTAATCAAAATATATTTTTGTATTCTTTTAAGATATATTTAAGGCATCTTAATAATTTTACACTTTTAAAATAAAATCCTAATTAATTATGCATCTTTATAAATTAAATTTAAAACATGATGAAAGAAGCATATGCATTTAAATCACCTAGTATATATTTTCAATAAACGAGTAAGGTGAAACATACAAAAAATAATAATAGGAGAAAAGAAATTCAATTACACTTTATTACCCTAATAATTGATTCCCAAAATTACTATAGGGTAGAAAACAATCTAAATATATCCTTTCTCTTCTACCCATATTCCCAAGGAATACAATAGGACAATTGGTTAGGGTAGGATGGGTAGTTAGGATAGGAAAAGGGGTGGGTCGAGAGGTCAAGTGTTCAACTCCCTCTCCCCACTCTTTTTCTCAGTAATAATTTTGTGAATAATATATATGCAAAGAATAATCATATTGAAAATTTAAAAAAAAAATTGGGTAAGATATACTCCCTGTGTGAAAATTTGCTTTGATTTTCTTACCTACACATGAAAGTGTAAATAAATTAATCCCACTCCAAAGCCTCTCAAGGAATAACAATAGACTAACTGGTTAGGGAGGGACTGGGTAGGTATGGTAGGAAAAGAGGGTAGGCTTGAGAGGTTGAGTGTTCAACTCCCTTGCACCACCCTTTTTTCCTAAAAGAAATATTTTACTTCAAATTACCTCTTTTATTAAAACTTTTCATTTTGATTCATTTCAACAATATTTTATAAAAAACTTTCCCAAACTATTTAAATAAAAATATTATTACATCCCTATTCCATTTATTTAAGGTAATCAAACAAGAATAATTATTTTATAATTTCAAATTTTTAACATAGCATTAGAATATAAATAAATTTTAGAACTATGTTATTTGAAAATATCTATTTAAAATCATAATAATTATTCAAGTGTTTTATCCTAAATTCCTTATATGTAAGTGCATGGTAAATATTAGGGTTTATAATAATTCAAAATAAAAATAGCATAAAATATCTGAGTTTTTGGAATACTTCCTATTAATTTTTGGTTTGCAAAATTAAGTGTCAACACCCCCCCCCCCCCCCCCCCCCAGTAATCTTAGGGTCTAATTATTCTAAAAGATCAAGCTATCAAAATTTACATGATAGAACCTTTTGCACCATAGCCAACTATCTTCAACTCTAGTAACCAAATAATTGTTAACAGTAGTATTTAGATAGAATAAATTACCTTTAGTTTTATTCTTGATAGAAATAAGGTCTCGTGATCTTAAAAGTATCGTACATATACCTTCTTTGAAATCTAGGTGATAACCTTTGTCATTCAACTAACCAACACTCAACAAGTTATGTTTCAGACCTTCTACCAAATAGACATCATCATTATTTCTTTTTCCATTTAAATAAATTGAACCTTTACCTTTTACCAAGTAGGGTGTGTTTTTTCCAAATCTAAGCACACCACCATCAAATTCTTATAGCTTTATTAACTTTACTCTATCACCAGTCATATGATGCGAGAACCCACTGTCAATAACCCACTCATTACTATGTTCCATGTGTGAGACTAGTGCCTTTTCACCTTCTAAGGTGTCTTCTTTTACCACAAAAAATACTATTTCTTCTTCTTCATTATATTTAGACTCCTCATCAGTTACACCTTCATCCACTGGAACATAGCATTATTTCTTTCCTTTTTCCTTAAATCTTATGATCTTTTCCTTCTACACACCATTAGGATTCTTGACAACAATATGTCCTATCTTTTTGCATGAGAAATAATTCAAAGGTAACTTGCCTTTGTACTTACCAGTACCTCTAGGAATTCTCTTTGAAAGTAATTCTTTAAGTTCTTCTTTCTTTCTTTCATCATCAAAAATGGATTCGAGTTCTTTGGAATAACTTGACATATTGGATTATTCATGACTTATCTCTTCACCCTTGTTCACTGAATCCATAGAAAAAGAGGCCTTGAAAGTTGCTTCAACTTTAGGAATACTATTGTCATAGTTACTCAATTCAAAGGAAATAAGCTTACCAATAAATCCATTAATAGAGACATTATCTAGTGTTCTAAACTCTTGAATGGAAAAATCTCTAATAATATTAGTTGGTAATAAGGTTCTCAACATTTTACTTACCGCGTCCTCTTCTTCGATGTTACCTCCATCACTTATGATAGCACCAACTACTTCCTTTAATCCTTTTGCCATATTGAGCAATGTTCTCACCTTCCACCATTTCCATGTCATCATATTTTCCCTTAAGACTCTCTACCTTGTCTTTTGCACATGTTTGTCTCCACCATAGATTAATTTCATCTTTTCCCAAACCTCATAAGTAGTCTCTAGTCCATGTATATCAACGTATTTAGTATCAAATAGATTACTTACAATAGCTTCCAATACTTTGATATTCTCGTGTTCCTCCTTCAATTCATCTATAGTAAGAGTTCCAGATAGGATTACATATTTACTCTTGACATGATTCCAAAACTATTACCCCATATGTTTTAGATAAATCTTCATTTGGTTGCCCCATATGGTGTAGTTGTCTCTTGTGAACTTAGGACCTTGCTTCTTCATCATTGGGTCTTTTCCCCAAGTTTTTAATCTTACCACAAAGAGGACCAAATCTTTGATACCAATTGTTAGTATTATAAGGTCCACGATTACTGAAATGGTGGGGGAGGCTAAATTAGTAATCTACCAATTCCAAATTCTTCATTAACCATTCAAAAACATTCATCTACTTATAACTTATGCAACAATAAACAATGAAACAAGTGAAACCATCCAAACATGCAACAAAAGAACACCATTATTTTTCTTGTGGAAACCCTTGGTTAGAGGGAAAAACCTCGATGGAAATTAGTACCCACGAATATTTTCACTCTTATGAAGTATGCCCTATTAAAGGCTTAGCCCTCTTAGGTTGTTTACAAATGCCCTGTTACGAGCAATACCTTGTTAGGAGTCATCTGATTAAAGGTTTTACCTCTAGCCCTGTTAGGAGCTTTACACTATTAGGAGTGACCAGGTTAAGGAATTTAGATCTCTAATTAAAGAGTAACCTAGTTAGATGATTCAATTCAAGACCTGTTAGGATATAACCGATTAAGGGATTTTATTAGAGAACCTGTTAGGATTCAACAAGTACAATGATTTGAGCAAATTTCTCCTCCTTTTCCAGTATAGATCCAATTAATCTTAAAATTCTACTTCTTGTAGGATATATTCACCCTTCTCTCAACCACACCATGACATCCACAATCTACACTTTCACATTTCATCAATCTGAGTATAAATATATTTTTCACTTGCTAAGTCAGCCACCACCTTGAAAAAAATGTGTTATATTTGAATCTTTCACACTTCACCTAGTCAGCCAAAACATATTAACAAACAATAAAAATGCATTTACAAATCTGTGTTGGCCTCCAAATGAATCCGCACATCGATTTGATCAAGAACAGTCAAAATCCTTGAATTTTCCAACATGCTTCCAAAAGCTTCATAAATCCAATCACCTTGAACAATGTGAGATCATATCATCATTACAAATAAAATCTACCATGTCATCATGACATCTTGAATACAAAAATATTTATCGCAACCAACTATATCATCACCGGTTGAGGATCTAACACCAAGTGTTCCAAAAAAATTTCCATCCTGCATAGAGAAATCTTCTAGTTATTAAAACTATTCCTTGCGGTACTCCAATCATCTTGCAACTGTGATATCAATCTCATGGCTTAGTTAAGATAATTTTGACAGAACCACAACATATGAATCCACACCGATTTGATAAAATAATCAAATCATTCATCATATGTCATTGTCTATTCTTATGGGTTCTCTATCAACCTTCAATCGATCATAACTCTCTCCATTCATATTGTTGACCTATGCAATCTAACATACAACATCTAGAGATAGATCTAAGTCTCCTATAAGAACTGCATAGTCCAATTCCTTTTGTAGTACTAGATACTTAGCAGCACATCAGGAACACTTTCAACCAATACAATACTAAGTTGACATCAATGACAACACAAAAATTGATCTTGTTGTCATCAAACCTATACCACACAACACTCAACAATCTCTGCATCAACTATGCCAAAAAATCTATTCTTTCAATTCTTATACATTTCTTACTTTATCATGTATCTTTGTAGACACTCCTACGGCTTGTTTCAGATATGTATCTTACTTTCTTTCTAAAGAACACTTTTAATGCAAACATTTTTATAACTTTCATTTTTTTTTAAATATTTACATTTCATAATGTACTTTTCTTTATCAAAATTTAATTTTAGTAAGGATACTTTACAAAACTCAAAATGTTCCTTTACATTTAACTAGAGCACATAACTAGCTCAGCCTGAATGAGCTTATAACAAAAATTAGGCTACATTTTTGTCAAGGGTGTTTTCCTACTAAGAAATTAAACCTACTACCTCATACAAATCCATTGGGCACAAAGTTATCTCATTGGAAAAACCTAGAAAGTTGAAACCTTCTCTCAACTGAAAATTGAAACAAACTAGTTGCAAACTAAAACACACCACACACTACAAAAAATTGAAACTCACTTATTTCTAAAACTAAAATAATTGTAACCTACTATAATCCTATTCAAGGGATCTATATGATTTTTAATAATTAATTCATTTGGAAACATGTATTCATTGTTAGGAATGATGTATGTTTTCTCAATTGAAAACTGTATCAGGTTCCAACAAAAATGAAACACCCAAACTACTACAATTCATTAAATTTGTATGGGAAAAATTTTTATGATATGGAATAGTGATTTGATTAACTTCTATCCCATATTATGGATTCCTTATTCATACAATACAATGTATTTCAGATACTTGGTCTAAAATTCCTACCACACAATTGAAAATTGAAACTAAAAATGTTATAATTATGACATCTCCATTGAAGAACTAAGTATTACCCATAGGAGTGAGCCAAAAAGACACACTTCTATGAAGAATGCATGCTTGTTTGATTGAGATTTGATGGGGAAAACATTACTAATTGCAAACTGACTAACTAAAACTGAAATAATGTATAAATAAAACTTACTCAAAACTACAACTAAAATAAAAACAACTAACCTAATTTGTAGAAGCACTTATTTCTAACTAGGCCCTACCTCAAAAGAAATTCTTGAGGTGAATCTACATAGCATCAGAAAATTTATTATTTCTAGGTATACTCTTAATCTCATCTTATTTTAGTACAATGTCTCCTTCCTTGAATACTCTTGGAGATTCCTTTTTATCAAATATCCTTTTTCTTTTGAGCTTTATGATGCTCAATATTCATCATTGCATATCTTTTATCCTCTTCTAACTCAGCCAACTGAGCCATTCTTGATGTCATAGGTTGTTCCTCAATCATATCCAACTAGTTAACTAGATCAAGTGTTGGAAAATAAATGGATATAGGAAGCCTTTCTTCTTTTACATAAACCAACACATAAGGTGACAAACCAGATGATCTTTTAGGAGTGATTTTATCAGCCCATAATGTTAATTTCAACTTGTTGTGCCAAGCTCTCGGATTCTCTTCCATAGTCTATTTAATAATCCAAATTAGATTCCTATTGGTGATTTTTTCATGTCCATTACCATGTGGGTAATAATTGGATGAAGTATTGAGAAAAACACCATTTTTAACAGGTCATTCAGATATCCTAATTCCTATAAATTTTAATGCATTATCTGAAATAATTGAACCGGGAGTACCAAAACTGGTTATTAGATATTCATAGAAATTCAAAACCATCATTTCATTTTCTTCTTTAAGGGCCACAACTTCTATCCATTTCATATGATAATTTGTGGCTATTAGAATCCTGTTGTGACTAGAACTTGAAGTTGGTTTTATGGCTCTAATGAAGTCTAAACCCCACTTCATGAATGCTTGTTCCACCTAAATTGGTTGTAAAGGTAGCACTGCTAACCTTTCCTTCCCTACAAAAATGACACATTGTTTATATTTCCTCACCCATAAATGTGCATCCTTGAATAAATTGGTCCAATAATAGAATCCCTTCATTACCTTAAGATTGTAGCTCTAGGTGAGAAATGTCCTCCTACCAATCCCTAATGAAACTCATGCAAGAATCTATCAACATGATCAATGTTAATGCACCTTTAAAATATACCATGGAAATCCCTCCTAAAAAGGATACCATCTAAAAGTTCATAGGGAATAGACTATAATCTATAGTACCTCCTTTTAGCTATGTCTAAGCCAGCATGATGCTCACCTGTAAGAAAGAAATGGGTCATCTCTTGAAACCAATTAGCAGTATCACTTGGTACAACAACCTATGGTTGATCTTAGAGGGCTAAAACAACCTCCTTTTCATTGTATTCAATGTTGTTACTATTTCCATTAATATGTTCACATAAACCTTACCTCTAACCAACTTGGTAATTTTAATTTCAACATCATATTCCATATCTTTAGTTACCCATCCATCCCTCTTGTTATTTAAATCCTTGTTCAGCAAAAACTCCTTAACAGAAGGATGAGAAACTAGAAACTTAATCTTGTTGTTAGACAATGTTAGAGTAAATTATTAATTTTATTAATATTTTACTCCCTTCTTAAGATATCAACTCTTTGCTTTAGTCAACTCATGCACTAGTTATGCATCAGTTTGCTTTAGTTGACTCATGCACTAGTTATGCATCAGTTATTTTTTGCATGCATTAGTCTTGTAATAGTTTAACTGATTATTACATGCACTTCTGCTTTTTAGGTTTGCCTTTACAAGGCCTTTGATCTCCTTTATATGGATGATCCATTGTACACTATTATTCATTCATTATTGAAGATATTTTCTTCTTCATATTCTGAGTCAAACCCTTGGCCTCTTCTTCTCTCTACTTCCTTGTAACAGGTTTTTTGTATGTAGGTGATCTTGGCTTTCTATGGATTTGTATTGCTCAAATCCTACATGGTATCATAGCCTAATCTGCTACAGCTTGTTCGCGTTTGAAGGATTCAAATTAGGGATTTTTTTCCTGATTTGAGAGGTTTTGGTATTCTCTGTAGGACGTTATTTTTTGTTTCTTTTTTGTCTAAATTAAAAAAAAAAAAAAATTTAGCACTTTTTACAAAGAGGGTTTCCTATCAAATCTGGGGGGGACCTATTTTCTAGTCATATTGGCTTCAAATAGACCTCACGATTGCATTCAGAGCATCCAAGAACCCTAAGATCCATATAAAGTTTGTCCTTTTTGGACACAGTTGGATCTGTGAGAAAAAAAATTTTGCAGTCAGCCCTAGCATGGATCCCAAGGTGATCACTAATTTTTGGAGCACTTCTGTCCCAAACAGACCTCACGATTGCATCTGAAAGGTCTGAGATAGTCAAAAATCATATAAGGCTTGTCAATTTTGGATAAGTTTCCCTCTGAGGCAATTTTTTTTTGCGTACCAGGGTCGTACGGCCCTGACACGCACTCCAATGCACAGTGATTTATCAAAATAAAATTTATTTTTTTTAATTTTGGGTAGCCACCCGCGTGCCTCCAAGCGACCACCGCTAGGCCTTCGCCACTCAGCGCGGGCTCTCCGCTGCAGTCCATGGGCTCTCCCAGCGCCGCCGCCAACACCGCCCCGTCGGTGCCCCCACCGCCTCCCGTGGCCCACCGCCCGCCACTGACTGTGCTGCCCTTTGGAGCCTCCATCGGCCCCCGCCACTGCCGCTCCGCTGGCCTCCAATCTGCCGCCTGGCCCCTAGCGCCAACCCCTGGTCACCCACGTGACCAGGGGCCCACATTTTTTAGCCCCCAAACCCCCACTGACATCAGCATGATGTCATGCGCATGCAAAAATTTTATTTGCATGATTTTTTTTTTAAAAAAGGCTCTATTTTAGGAGTAATTGGGCCTTTTTTTGCGATATCTTGAGCATATGAGATCGTAATTGGGCATGTGATATATCATCGGAAAGCTGGTTCCGAGCCCGATCCGAATTTGCTAGTATGGTTTTGTGATTTTTCCATTTTGATACTCTTTTTTCTATCAAAGTCAGATGTTCTCTGTGATCGTGGCATTTTCAGACCTCCTGCATTCTGGGATCTGTTTCTCTTGCATCCGGACTCCATTTTTGGCAAACAAGATATTTTCAAAAAGATCTTTTTGAGCTTTTATCAGATCTAATAGTTTTATGGGGTTTTGTGTCCTTTTGCTGATGTCACCCATCCTTAGATTCTTGTAGACACCTTCTTTGGGCCCTCTAGCGCAGTTGTTGGTTTTTAGCTCATATCTTGAGCATACGGTGTCAAAATTTGGCAAATGAGATATCGTCGGAAAGCTGATTCTGAGATCTTTTCATATCTAGAGGTTATATTTTTAGGTTTTATTTTCCTAATGGTGGTTTTCTCTATCAAAGCCAAATCTTTAGGTTTGCACTCCAGGAGCTCTATCTTGCACATCCAGACTCTGTTTTTGGAAAGTGATATATCATTGGAAAGCTTGTTTAGAGAGCTTTTCAGTGCTATGATTTATTTTTCCAAATCTGCTCTAGGTTTATTTTATTTAGATTCTTTCTTTTTTGTAGTCTAGTGGAAATCTTGGTTGTTTCAGGTCCTGGGATCTCTTCCCTTTGAGGGATCACTCGTCTTAGGTTGTTCTTTTAGTTTAGACTCCTTTGATCTTATTCTAAGCATTATATGCTTCTCTTCTATAGCATTTTTGTTTCTATAAATGCACTAAGATAAAGTGCCCGCTTCTGCATATCTAGGATTTCGAGCACCTTGTGTTTATTTGTACTCGCACTCGGTTATAAAGTGCCATGGGGGGTTATGATGTTTTGGCTTTTGTGCTCATCCACCTTTGTCAAGTGAATGTTTCTTCCATGACATTAGCCCATGTTGTGTGTCTGTGACACCACCCTTTATCCTGTGCTTGTACTTCTATTGCATTGTTGGTGTTCCTGATTCTTCTTCTTGCAGATGTTTTTGGCATTGCATTTCAATGTTCCTGTCACCCCTCTCCCTGTTCAGCATTATGGGGGGGGTTCACCTGTTGGCTTTATTGCTTCCTTGGTTTGGTTGAGTGATCTACGTATTCATTTTTTGTTCCTATGTACTAGGCGGATGCAGTGGCTAGGCACCTATGCATTTCGGTGAGATGGTTCATCTACTATATAGACACTCATTCATTCCTAGTTTTGGAGGTCACCTCTTCGATTGATTAGCTCTTCAGACTTTGTCTTCTCTACCTGGTCATGCACTATTTCAGTGGGGGTTCCAGCAGTTACTTCTGACAGTGTTTGCAGCTTCATGCTTCAGAGATGCTTCATGCTCTTTCTTTTTTCCTATTTTCTGGAACATTCTTGGTCTCCTTTTGGAGTAGATTTTTTCCCATGTGGTTTTCTCTATTTCTCCACTTTTTAGAGACTCTCTTTTGTGCTGGGTACCTCATCAGGCCATATTGTCGGGACCCATTTCTACTTTCAACATTGTAGTTTCCTTTGCTTTCTTCTTGCATTGTTTGTAGCTACATCGTTGCTCATCTTAAGAGAGGGTGTTAGAGTAATTTATTAATTTTATTAATATTTTACTCCCTTCTTAAGATATCAACTCTTTGCTTTAGTCAACTCATGCACTAGTTATGCATCAGTTTTCTTTAGTTGACTCATGCACTAGTTATGCATCAGTAGTTTTTTGCATGCATTAGTCTTGTAATAGTTTAACTAATTATTACATGCACTTCTACTTTTTAGGTTTGCCTTTACAAGGCCTTTGATCTCCTTTATATGGATTATCCATTGTACACTATTATTCATTTATTATTGAGGATATTTTCTTCTTCATATTCTGAGTCAAACTCTTGGCCTCTTCTTCTCTCTACTTCCTTGTAACAGGTTTTTTGTATGCAGGTGATCTTGGCATTCTGTGGATTTGTATTGCTCAAATCCTACAGACAACATTTATTTGAATTTTTCAAACTCCTAATCGTGGCAAGAATATGTTTTTCAACACATAAATAATTAAGTTCATAATCCTTTAGTGCTTTTCTAAAAAATGCCAAAGGTTTCTCTAAACCTTCATTATTTTTCTATACTAATATGGATGAAATATTGTCAATATTCTCGTATGCATATAATATATTATTTCAAAACAATTGGGTTTTAAAAAGTGGGAGCAGAAGCTAATGCTTCTTTAATAAGTTCAAAAATTATTTTACCATCTTTGGTCTAGCTGAATATAACATTATTTTTAAGCATAACAGTTAAAAGCATTAATAATTTAGCAATGTCAATGATAAACCTTTAGACAAAATTAATCCTTCCTAAGAAGCTTTATAGCCCCTTTTTATGTGTTGCTTGGAAGTGAAATAATTGCACTTACCCTTTTTGCATCGATGGTGATCTTCCTTCTTCTTACACAATGAAACCCAAAACTTTACACTCGTGTACAAAAAACATGCATTTCTTTAGATTAAGAGATATTCCATATTCATTGCATCTCTCAAATAGCTACCTCAAGTGTGTTAAATGATCATTTGGATTTTTAGTGAAAATAGTAATATCATCCAAATATAGAAGCACTATTTTATACATCAAACCTTTAAATTCCATGTCCATAGCCTTCTGAAATGTGGCTCTAGCATTTGACAACCCAAATGAGATCTTTTTATTAGCCAATGTACCCCTTGGTTGTAAATATTGTCTTGAATTGATCTTTTTCCTTAACAAGAATCTGATTATAACTTAAAAAACCACCTAACAAAGAAAACCTTTCAGAACTTGAAATAACTAATAAAAAAAATTTCATTGAAGGCAATGGATTTATATCTTTCAGTGAGGCTCTATTAAGGTCTCTAAAATCAACACATAACCTAATTTCACCATTTTTATTTCTCACTAGGACAAGGTTGGACACCTAGTTGACTCTCTATTAGTTTATTTACCTATTTTATCACAAGGGGCTCAAGCTTGGGGTTGACATGCCTTTTCATTTTCCTTAGAGGATATGCATTGGTATCAAGCTCAATGGTGTGTTGGGTGGGATCAAAAGATTTTAAATCTGAATATTCCCAAACAAATACATCTCTTAGTTCTTGACAAAGTATTTTTTATTTAAGTTGAAAAGAACATATCAGAAAATGTATGCAGCCTAGACTCTCAATAAAGAAGGTGCTAAATGTTTACTCACAAGTAGTTTTAGTTGCTAGCACTACCATAACCACATTTCCATCATAAATAATAAGGTGTTAAATTTTGAACAAGATAAGAGTAGGTGGTTCCAATGTTGAGCATTTGTATAACCTCTAATTTATTCTCCGTTCAAGCATTATGTGAATCCTTCCACAACTAATGCTTTCCTTGATACATGTCAAGTGTATAATCACATCTTAATCTTAATAATGAGGTCAAGATAATTGTAATTCATGTACCCATCGATACTAAACATAATCCATCCATAACCCTCTTAAGTTATTCTTCTAGGTATACTCATTATATTAGTTTATATGAACTTCTTATGCCATAACATGTTTCCAAGTTACTCTAACCCCTTAACTTGAGTTATTAAGATATTTTGATGTTCCTAGTCTATCTCCTATAGAGAAACAATTAAGCTGAATTATGGAATCAAATTAACCCAAAAAGTGATCCATCCTATATAGAATTGGAGTTATAATAATTTGATGGATCCCAAGGGTCACAAGAATTCCCTTGATAATGTAATGAAGGTCCATCATATTGTTTATTAAAACTATTAAAATTTATCAAAAAAATTTATGTATAAATTTGGGTCTACTTGGAGAAACGTAATGGGTTTAGGTTCCAATGTTGAAACCTAGGCTTTGATACCAAGTGTCATGCCCATAATTTTACACTCAAAATCACACCAATTTTTATTTTTTTTAAAGTTAAAGGTTTAAGCTGAAGGTTAGCAATTGATTAGGATGCACGTCTAAAAGTGAGAGAGTGCTGGTATACTTTCAATAGCAGAGAGACATGGTGATGGTTAATCGAATACGCTCACCCCTAACATGATGACCTGGTCAACTAATTAAAAACTTATTCTTAGTCTACTAATCAGATTTTCACTAATTGCCAATATATCAACTAATATTGGTTTTCAAAGGAATTTTCCTAAACCTATAGATCTATCCTGGGATTAAACCAAGGACAACATGTTAAAATTTTACTATAATTAAGTGATTTTCTTATGGTACTTAGTTCATCCCAATCTAGTTAGTTACCAAAATGAAATCAACTAAGTTAATTTTACAATTTATCAACCTCAAATTAGTCTTATTGGAATTAATAGATTGACTTAATTGCATCAATTAAAACAATTTAAAGAGAAGCAACTAAACATATAGGATACTACTAATGAGCACATTTTTTTTTCCTTTTATAAAAACAATTTTCCCCACTAAAAGTTAGCCAACGTACTCCATATAAAGAAAACAAATTTCCTAATAAAATAATAAAATAGTTAAATATGTTAATTAATAAATGTATTGGTTAATACAAAGTATTAATCAATGTATATAAAAGAATATAATGATTAGTGTAAAACTTTAATTTACAAAAAAAAAATTAATTAATTAATATTTACTAATTAATAATAAATATTAATTAATAATATATTTTTAAAAAAAATAATTAAATATTAATTTATTAATTAATAAATAATATATATTAATTAATAATATATTAATAAATAATATATATTAATTAATATTATATTATTTATTAATATTATATTATTTATTAATATTATATTATTTATTAATATGATTATTAATAAAAGTAATTAATAATAAATTTTAAATTTTAAAAAAAATTTAAAAAATCAATTTTTATTAAGGGGTTAATACCCCCCCCACTGCATATATTGTTTATAGTCCCCATGGGACTTGGCGGTGGGTCCCATGTGGCCCGCCGCCCACGGTAGGACGGTACCCTTGCCTAAGCAGACCTGTACCTGCCATTGCAAGCGGACGGCTGCAGAGCAGGACGCGCAAGTTGGGGATGTGGGGGTGTGGGGCCCACAACGCCCCCCTCACATAATATATTTTATTATATTTTTTTTTTGAATTTTCTTTTATATTTTTTTTTGTTTTAAAAAAAGAAACTTAGGTTATATCTAAACAAGAGGTAACGTTTTTTTTTTTGCTAAAGGATTATTATATAATTTTTTTTTGACAAGAGCAATAATCCATTTTATTATTTATTATTATTATTATTTTGAATCAAACTCTATTATTATTATTTTTTAAGGTTTATTTTTTAGTCCTTTTGGGGTGGGGACCCAGGTGGGACCCCCAAAAGGACTAGACTTCTAGGAGGGGTAGAATAGGCTTTTAATCCTCCTATGCCATAATATAATAATGTTATTTTCTACCAAGTAGAAGAATGATGTTATTTTCCCATACATTTTCCAGAGACCTGTAGGTCTCAATTTCACTTTTCTTTGTTTTTCACTTGTTCTTTTTTTTGTTTGGTTTCTTTCTACTCTATTTTTTATTGTTTTCTTCCTAATAAATTCAGTTTGTAATGCACTATATAAACATGATATCTACATGCTTTAACGCAATTTTCCCAATGTAGTATCTTAAATAATCCATGTCTTAAATTATTTGTTTTCCTCATCTTAGCTCTATTGTTTTTTCAACAAGCTACTTTTATCAACATAACAAGGAAATTTGCATTGAGAGAGTTAGTGAGATAGTTTCTCAACAATTCCTTTCCTTGCACTAACATCAGCAGTCACATAAAAATTTGACAATGGAACTAGTTACATTATCTCTATTTCATTCATTGAATCCAATTTACAATAGCAATAACTTTTTTTTTATTGTCTATACCAAAGAGAAACTCAAGGCAACAAAATAATACATTTACATTTCCTTATTGATTATATCATAGTGAATACACTTTCTTTCATCTCTTGAGCATCACACAAAATTTTCAAGAAGAGGAGAACTACACACTCAATGAACAACATACTTTGTTCACTCTCTCAAAGAAACTATTTGACATTGAACAAGAATATTGTCACAAAAAAAACTTGATATGAATTTGTAAATAATACATCTTATACACTTATCACAAATTTCCAAATACAATTACATGGAATGCTTCTCATTCCATTAGATCAACAACACAACACTTATTGCTCTTCAAAATAGAATCTCTCCAAGACTTTTCTCCTTGCAAACATGACCTCCAATACCTACAAATGAAAATAGAATAGACCATTAGATGCTCACCTCCCATCCTAGGATTCTAAGAAGCCACCCCCGAGCTTGGGGAACCATCGCATAGACAAGGTTTCACACTCAAACAAACCACAATCACAATAACACAAAAACCACATTTAGACTCCCTTCCAAGGCTAAAACATAGAGTCTCCAATGACTCAAAAATTGGGGTGAAGGTGGAACCAAACTCAAGGGGAGAAAGAAAATTTCATAGAGATACAAGACAAGCCTACTCTTGGTTTTCACAACACACATTTTTCCACACAATCTCAACCCAACAAAATCTCCTTATGCCCCCAAGGCTTCAAGCCACAAAATCCCTTATGACCCCCAAAAGAAATGGCTACATGGAGCCCATACATCCATGTTTCTTCCCTCTCCATAACAAGGAGAGACTCTACACCCATGATTGTCCCAAAATTCCCTTCACCCCCAGGGCTACTTTTCCCTCCCAAGGGTGAGTGTGGCCTTGAGAAAACTCCCTTAACCAAAACAACAAGAATACTTCAAGAGCTCAAAAATTCATATTTACATAACAAAGAAATCATACACTACAACAAGCTCAAGAATTCACATAACAACTACTCACTTATTATAACAAGATTCATAAACATTAAGCACATGATAGCACAAAACTAGTTTCTCCATGCAAGAATGAAACTATTCTTGAGAGCTCATTCACATGAAAACATAACAAGTAGAAAGATGAATGCCACCAACCTAGAATCCAAGTTTAAGGAAGAAATTTGATGAAGAGCCTCCTCTAAGCCTTTCTCCAAACTAGTAAAGTCTCCAAATCTGGAGAGTGGGTGTCAAACTCTTCCAAAAGAAGAGTCCCCTCTAAAAAGGCTTCCACACAATCTCCTAGGGATAGGATCTCACTCTCATTGGATGGTCTTCCCAAGTCTCTTACATGGTTTCCAAATATGGATTCTTAAAAAGGTTTCCCAAAAAGTGGACCAAAGACTTGAATCATTATTGGATGAAACTCTACCCAAGACCTTGCTCCAAAAGTGGATTTTCAGCCATTTTGAAAATTCAACTTTTGGAGGGGTCTTTTGGTCAACATGAGGTTTTCCTAGGAATAAAAATGCCCCTTACCCATAGGTATACTAAAAATTCCCCTTACCCATAGGCTTACAAAAAATGGCCCTAACACTTCCCTAGACACCTTTTAAGCCCCCCAAAAACCCATGTAAAGCTCAATTTTGAAATTCATTGATTTGACAAAACCTCCAGCTCCCTAACCAAGTGATTTTCATGGGGATCCTAAAGGGTACCTTCCTAGGTTGGTGCTCAACCAATCCCTAAGTGGACATGTCATGGCCACAAGTACACACACAAGTGTCAAGTGACACAACAAAAAATGACACATCACAAGCCATGTGGCATATCCACTTGGGCATTCTCACATAAATCACATTTACAAATAACATATAAATCAAATACATTCATGCACCATACTTTTACAAATTAAATACAATACAACGAGGTTTTTTGGCTTCTCACTAGAAGCAACCTTGGCTAAAATTGATTTACAGAACTCTATGCTCTGGTTCCTCGAATACCATGGTCTAATTCCCTACACACTAAGGTCCAACATCAATAGTCCAAGGAAATACATGTAAATTCATAACATTAATGATCAAGATAATTTATTTGAAATATCGTAATTCACCTGGCATAATCATTCATCTTTAACATACATACAACTCATCATGAAATATTCAATTCTTCACTAAATTAAGCTTGCATCATAATCATTGCATATATAATTCAATTGCAATTAAATGTCATCATGACACTCATAAAATTCTCCTAAGTAATTAAAATTTTGATTCATAATCAAAATCTCGTCGTATCATAATCAAATCAAATCTCCATTTCCTAGTTACGTAAGCATATAAAATCCATCACTTCATCCCAACATTCATAAATCAAAATAACCATACATTAGAATTCATATTTATATCATAAAATAGTCATCAATAATTCATCACCTAACATTTAACCCGAAATGAAATACACACCTCAACCTAATTCATTTCTTGATTTTCATTTTCCTAACAACTCATATCAACATAAATTCCCTAATTGCTCATCTCAGTATTTCATCTAGATCAATCATCATAATGTCATTCATAGTGTATCATAAAGTCAACATTGTGAGTAAAGAAAGCATCATAAAATGTAATGTATTCTCGTCTACTGTAATCAAATCTTTGTCTAAAAGAGTAAAATCTACGAAGCTAATCAAAACATTAAGCCAATCACTAGGGCTACCATAATGATAATGGAAAAGCCATGGCGGGTCTAAGGTGAGGCCTCACATATTTTCCTACCACTACTTGTGTCCTTGACAAAATTTGAATATTTTGTGAAGTACGAGGCCCTTCTTGGCCTTGTGAACTTGAAACATGTTGATTTTTTCCCTTGTTAGCCTATTGATCCAAGTCAACAACCTTTTTCTTGTATCTAGTTTTGGCTGCTACAGGTACCCATGAATGATTATGTGCATTATTAACCCCAATGTACTCATCTTCTTGATATTTCATCAATGTAACATTAGGAGTACCTTGTTGATTCTACTTATTCTATTGTTCATTATCTTCTTGGGGTATATTTTGTTGTGTCATTTCATTGTTACGAAGAATGAGAGCTTGACTCAACAAGGTCTTTGAATGATAAGGGGATTGATATGGCCTATTTCCTTGATTTTTATGCCTCTAGGTTAACTATTTTATTGTCATAGTTTTGCAAAGTCTTTTACATGCTCTCATTTTTCTCTTTCATAGTTTTTAGCTCCTAAAAATGGCTTAAAAAAATATTATCTTGGTCTACAACATGAGTGTTAAAGGCCAGAAATGTTGGAACAATAGCTATAATAGGTGGTACAACATGGGTAACTAGCTGAGTTTCAACAAAATATGGCATAGGGGCCCTAGGTGAAATTTCACTATCCTAAATCAAGCTATTCTCATCCCTTATTGCAATATCAAATGCAACTAATAAAGAATTACCCCACATTAATTGAATCCGCACTGAAATATCATTGTTTAAAGATTTATGCTAAAACAAAAAAGTATGGTCATTAGAGGACATTACCGAGGCTGGAATTTTATCCCATGTCTTCTGGAAGCAATAATTGAAATCTAAAATCTTCTCATGAGGAGATCTTTTGATAATTGTTAATTTCTCCACAATAAGGGTCACAGGACACCCGAGGGGTGAGCTTGAATATGTAAAAATAAAAATCTTGTATATATATTTACACACACACACACACACACACATATACATATACTATATACACATGTATATATATACATATACTATATACACATGTATATATATACATATATATATATACACATATGTATATATATACATATATATATACGCATATGTATATACACACACACACACATACACACATAGATATATATATATACACACACATACATATGTATGTGTATGTATACATACATATGTATACATATATACATGTGTATGTATATATATACATACATGTGTATATATATATATACACATGTATATGTATATGTATATATATACACATGTATATGTATATGTATATATATACACATGTATATATATACATATGTATGTATATACATATGTATGTATATATATGTGTATGTATATATATATATATATATATATATACACACATATATATGTTGGAAATATAGATGCAGTAACTAAGAGGGGGGGTGAATCAGTTAACCACAAAATATTACCACTGATCCCTTAAATATCTTAACAAATTATTTACTGTGCCACTCGGTAAATATACAGAGAAATGCTAAAAATTTGATCCTTGAAATGTGTAATAATTAAACTGTTCTTAAGCATTCATCACTGATTAACTTACATGAATAAAGAAAATAACATGAACACAAGAGACACCAGATTTACCGTGGAAACCCAATATGGGAAAAACCACCAATGTAACTAGTTACTATTTTTCACTCTTCTGAAGTGATGCCCGGTTAGAAGCCAACCCGGTAAAAGGTTACAAAACATACTGTTAGGTGTGACCTTGTTAAAGGATTTAATCACCCTGCTAGGAGTGGCCTTGTAAGAGGTCTTGAAACAATTCAATAGAACTATTAACTTGTTAGAGGATTTACAAAATGGTTGTTAAACCAACTCGGTTAAGAGATTTTGATATCACTGCTACAATTGCTAGAGAGTAACAATGAAATAACCTGCAACTGAATTGCTGAATATAGATCTCTGTTTTGTTTCACTAGATCCTTACTGATCAATTAAATCTTTGTTGCTCCTCAAGGATATTTGACCATCCTTCAAAATTTGCACACACCTTTCTTCAAAATGATTTCTACATGTTGTATATTTTTTATTCACCATTTGACCTTCTATATATATATGCCATTACATAATCATTTAGATTGTCAAGTCAGCACTAATAATTATTATAACAGTCAGCTGGGATAAACAAATTGTAATAACAAAATTCTTTGAAAGGGCCGACCTTGCTCGGTAAGCATTAATCCTGAAAAGATTTCCTTCAGTGACCAAGAGAACTCGATAACCACAGTGAATTCTGCAACATCCTTTGGAGACTGAGAGAGCTCGGTAACCACTAATTTTCTTTCGATAACTGAGGAGGCTCGGTTAACACTATTATCCTGTCAAGTTTCCTTTAGACACCTGAGAGAACTCGGTAGACACTAAAAACCACCTAGCTGACCGATTGAGCTCGGTAGATACTGAGAACCGCTTAGCTGACCAACTGAACTCGGTAGATACTGAGAACCACTTAGCTGACCGACTGAACTCGGTAGATACTGAGAACCGCTTAGCTGACCGACTGAACTCGGTAGATACTGAGAGCGATAATTGATATGACATTTGTGTGACATCAAAGACAACACATAGCTAATCCAACAATGTCCTTTAGACAATTGTATCCAACAATCTCCCTCTTTGGCATTGATGGCAACACAACATGTCATAGCACAATAAAATTTCACAGAGAAACCAAGAGTAAGAAGCATATCCTTAGCTTCATTCTGATTCCCATCATCTTCAACCTTCTTTCTCTAACTGAGAACTCTCCCTCGTAACTTCTCAAATTATTATTCTTAGAAATTTCTTGAAATGACAGCAAACTCTCCCTCTTTGGCAACACATGCCAAAGACAATTAACACAGTTTCGGTAAATATCAATGTACCTTATGTACTGATTCATATGCAATGATTCCCTAACTATGCTGCATCAACTGATTGATCTTCAACATGTTCTAGTTGAGGCATCACTAAAACTTTATTTAGTGAACCTCGGATAGGGGAGTGACCCCTAACTTGCCTCTTAGATACAAGAATGCATCCTTAGGTAGTGGTTTGGTGAAGATATCTACAATTTATTCTTTTGTATGAATATATTCCAATCTGATTTCCTTGTCCTGCACCAATTCTCTGACAAAGTGATATTTAATTGCAATGTGCTTAGTTTTGGAATGCATTACTGGATTCTTTGAAATATTCATTGCACTTGTATTATCACAAAACATAACAACTGGTTCTTTGATCTCAACCTTCATGCCTTCCAAAAGCTATTTAAACCATATAATATTAGAGCAATTTACTGCTGCAGCAACATATTTTGCTTCTGCTATGGATTGGGATGTGCAGTTTTGCTTTTTACTAGTCCAAGATACTAACCTCTTGCCAAGAAAGAATGCACCACCACTTGTACTCTTTTTGTTATCAATGTTTCCTGCCCAATCAGCATCGTAAACACTTTTAAATCCAGATTGCCTCCATATTTATACCACAAGCCATAATCTTCAGTTCCCCTTAAATACCTCAAGATTCTTTTGATTGCCATCATGTGATTTTCTCTGGGTTTAGCCGAGAATCTTGCCACTATTCCAACTACTAAGGCAATATCAGGCCTTGTGTGTACTACATACTGTAATTTTCCAATCATTGATCTGTATAAGGTCTGATCTACTTCTTTTGAATCATCATCTTTGGTAAGCTTCAATCCAGTACACATGGGTGTACCAACTAGTTTTGAATCTCCCATACCAAATTTCTTAAGTATTTCCCTGATATATTTAGACTAAGTAATGTAGATACCATTTTTGTTCTGCTGAATCTGAAGTCCAACAAAGAATTTTATCTAACCAAACATAGACATTTCAAATTCTTTGTTCACAAGTTCTAAAAATTCTTTGCACTGATCATCATTTCCTGTAAACACAGTATCATCCACAAATATTTTTGCCAAAACAATTTTGTTATCTGATCTTTCTTTGATGTATAAATTGTTGTTGTCATTAGCCCTTTTGAAATTAATCTGAGTAAGATAGTTATGTAATCTTTTAGACCATGCTCTAGGAGCTTGTTTCAGACCATACAATGCTTTGTGTAATTTGCAGACCATATCTCTTTTGTCTGGATCAATAAAGCCTTCAGGTTGCTCAATGTAGACTTCTTCCTCAAGAATACCATTGAGAAAAATAGATTTGATATCCATCTGATATACCTTAAATCCTTTATGTGTTGCATATGCAAGTAAAGTCCTCACACCTTCTAATCTTGCAATAGGAGCAAAAGTCTCTCCATAATCTATTCCTTCTTCTTGAGAATATCCTTTACATACCAATCTTGCTTTGTTTCTTGACACTTGACCATCTTCATTCAACTTATTTCTGAATACCCATTTTGTCCCAATTACATTTTTATCTTTAGGCCTAGGTACAAGAGTCCATATCTTATTTTTCTCTATTTTCTCTATTTCTTCATTCGTAGCCTCAATCCAACTTTCATTTTCTAATGCATATTTGACATTTTTAGGTTCAAAATCAGCAAATAAATATGTACCTTTTAGTTTACTTCTTGTCATAGTACCATCTGATTTGTTTCCAATAATCTAATCTGGTTTATGATGCTTTCTGACGTACTTGGCTAATACAGGTTCCTTGCTTCCTGAATGAGTTACATTGTCATCTTCTTCATCTTCAGGTTCATATTGCTTGGGCTCGGTAGATACTTGCTCGGTAGCTTCAGACTGAGACTCGGTACTTTGTGACTCGGTTAGAACTTCTTCTTGTGACTTGGTTACTGTACTGGGCTCGGTAGATGTAGTCTCCTTACATGTGTCTGGCAATGTATCAGGTTTGATGTAAAAAAAATTTCTATAGTCCTCTGGTTCCTTTTTGCTTTCTTCTTCAATCTTTTCTACAAGCTCATCAATTCTCACATGTGCACTTTCTATGATTTTGTGAGTAGACAAATTTAGACATCTATATGCCTTACTTTTGCAAGAATATCCCAAAAATATTCCTTCATCACTTTTTACATCAAATTTTCCTTTTCTAGATTCTTTCAAGATGTAACATTTACTACCAAATACTTTTAGGTAACTTACATTTGGTTTGTAGCCATACCATAGCTCATATGGAGTCTTGAATGTGTCTTTTCTCAGCTGTACTCGGTTCAAGGTATGAACTGCAGTGCTGATAGCTTCCTTCCAGTATTTCATAGCAATGTTCTTTTCAATCATTAGAGTCCTTGCACAGTCCATGATAGATCTATTCCTTCTTTCAGCTATTCCATTCTGCTCAAGAGTTCTCGGGGTTGATACCTGTCTTTTGATTCCTCTTTCAATGCAGAAATTATTGAATTCATGGGAGATGAATTCACCACCTCTGTCTGATCTTAAGCATTTTATTATTTTTCCTATTTCCTTTTCTACTCTTGCTAAATATCATTTGAACTTCTCAAATTCTTCATACTTTTCTCTTAAATACATAACAGTCATCATTCTAGAATAATCATCAACAAAGAGAATAAAGAATTTTTCTCCGGTATAGCTCTCAATTCCAATAGGTCCACATAAATCAGTATGCACTATTTCCAAAATATCTTCAGACTGATAGTTTTTACTTTTGAAACTAGACTTTCCCATTTTACCAATTTGACAATTCTTGCATAGACCAACATCAGGTTTCTTCAAAGTAGGAATACCTCTTACTTTCTTGAATTTGCTTATTTTCATCATGTTGTCAAAATTTACATGACATAACCTTTTGTGCCATAACCAACTTTCTTCAATTTGAGCAATAAAATATGAGTAATCACCAAGATCAAGATAAAATAGGTTACCTTTGGTTTGTTTGCCTGATCCTATCAGTTTTCCTTTGTCATCCAGCAGTCTTGCTTTGCCATTCATGAATTCAACCTTGAATCCAATGTTGATTAGCTGTGCTACACTTAGAAGATTATGCTTTAGTCCTTCGACCCAATATGCATTATCACATATAAGTTCTTTGGTTAATGAAATTCATCCCTTTCCTTTTATACAACAGGGTTCATTGTTTCCAAACCTTACATTACCACCATCAAAGTTTTCAAAGTGTTCAAACTTGGTCCTATCACCAGTCATATGATGTGAACATCCACTGTCTATAATCCATGTATCATTCTTGCTTATATGAGAGATAAGTGCCATCTCATCTTCATCATTATCAGATTCATCTTTTACAACAATGAAAACAATTTCTTCTTCAATATCATCTGAATCTTTAGCTAAGAAACATGTTTTCTTACCTTTATCCTTGAATGATTTGAAATTTTTCTTGCCATTGTACTTGTAATTTTTCTTCTCATCTTTGCTTTGCTTGTTTGGACACCTAGCTGCAATATGACCAATTTCTTCACATGAAAAATAGATTAAAGGAGTTTTACCTCTGTATTTTCCTCTGCCTCTTGAATTCTTCTTTGCAAGTAATGCTTCAATAACTTCAAGATCGCTATCAGAACTTTCCTCTGATTCTTCTTCACTTTCTAATTGGATTTTCTTCCCTTTC